>CAMZMU010000123.1:9321203-9427598 GCA_947311845.1 Poa pratensis
TTAACCGAAGTGTTTGAAAGATGTGCAGAAGTTCACAGGGTGCCTAGCCTCGTTGAGCCGATTTGTAGCTCGGCTAGGAGAAAAAGCATTGCCTTTGTACCAGCTCATGAAGAAAAGTACCGGGTTTACATGGACCCCGCAGGCCGACGTGGCGTTTGGTGAGCTGAAAAAGATGTTGTCCACTGCCCCGGTGTTGGCGTCACCATTGCACAATGAGCCGATGTTACTTTACATTGCGGCCACAAACCGAGTTGTAAGTGTGGCAGTGGTGGTGGAGCGCGAAGAAGGTGGCAGGTCGGTGCAGAGACCAGTGTATTACTTGAGCGAGGTGATCTCTACTTCGAAGCAGAACTATCCTCACTACCAGAAGATGACGTATGGTGTCTACCTGGCGGTCAAGAAGTTGAAGCATTATTTCCAGGAGCATCCCATGACGGTGGTGTGCGAAGCTCCAATCTCGGAGATCATCGGGTGCAAAGATGCAACTGGCCGGGTTGCTAAATGGGCGATTGAGGTGTCTCCATATGCACCACATTATGAGAGAAGAGACGCAATTAAATCCCAGGCGTTGCCGGACTTCTTTTGTGATTGGGCCGAGATGCAGTATGAGCCACCCAGGCCGGACTATAATTATTGGAAAATGCATTTTGATGGGTCCAAAACAAAGATCGGGCTGGGGGCTGGAATAGTCCTCACCTCGCCAAAGCGAGATCAGCTGAAGTACGTGCTGCAGATTCATTTCTCAGCATCAAACAATGTGGCGGAGTATGAGGCCTTAATCCATGGCCTCAAGGTGGCAAAGGAGATCGGTATCCGGCGTGTAGAGTGCTTCGGCGATTCCGACCTGGTGGTGCAACAATCTTCTGGAACTTGGGATGCTCTGGATGCCAACATGGCGTTATATCGGTTCCATGTGCAAAAGATATCCGGGTTCTTTGAAGGGTGTGAGTACAGGCATATACCTCGGGCAGAAAATGATGCTGCCGACGTGTTGTCAAAGCTCGGTTCATCAAAAGAGGCAGTACCACCAGGGGTAGCCCTGAATCACTTGAGAACTCCTTCAATCAAACCTTCTCCTGAATCCGAATCTATTTTCATCCCGCGGAGCAAGAGCCCGGACCTGTTCCAATGGAGGTAGACATCGGGTGCGTTTGGTCGGACCCGGGGACTGCGTGGCAGAGCTCGGGGACTGCACACCAAACCTCGGGGACTGCTCATCCAGACTCGGGGACTGGTCGCAGGATGGTGAGGAAATAATGGAGGAGATTATGGTGGCCGAGCCAATGGAGGTGGACGAGGAACTTTTTCCTTTGCACCCGGTGCCGGAGTGGGCGGAGCAAATCATGAAGTTCATAACGGAGGGAAGCATGCCAAGTGACACGACCGAGGCTAGGAGAATTCAAAGGAGGGCCAAGGCGTACACCATCATCAACAAGGAGCTCTATAAAAGAAGCGTAACCGAGGTGTTGCAACGGTGTGTCGAGCCAGCTGAAGGCAAGGAGATGCTTTTGGAGATCCACCAAGGAGAGTGTGGTCATCATTGCAGCACAAGAGCTCTGGTGGCCAAGGTGTTCAGGCATGGGTTCTATTGGCCCACTGCTCTTGCTGATGCAGAGGCCATAGTCCGGAGATGTGAAGGATGCCAAAGGTTTGCCAAGCAAACGCATATGCCAGCCTCGGCGCTCAAAACAATTCCTATCACTTGGCCGTTTGCGGTATGGTGTTTGGATATGGTGGGAGAGTTCAAACCAGCCCGAGGTAACATGACGCACATATTGGTGATGGTGGACAAATTCACCAAGTGGATCGAGGTGAAACCAATCCGGAAGTTGGATGGTCATTCAGCAGTGACTTTCTTGAAGGAGATTATTCTGCGATATGGCTACCCCCCATAGCATTATCTCGGACAACGGCACAAACTTTGCTGTTGGAGAGTTCGCTCGGTTTTGCATGAACAAGGGAATCCGGCTGGACATAGCCTCGGTGGCACACCCGGAGTCTAATGGACAAGTGGAAAGATCAAATGCTCTAGTGTTGGCCGGCATCAAGGCTCGGCTCATTGAACCACTGCTGAAAACGCCGGGTGTTGGATAGATGAGATACCAGCAGTACTGTGGGGTCTAAGACCACGCCAAATCGATCAACTGGCTATACGCCATTTTTTATGGTCTATGGGGCAGAAGCTATGCTACCCACTGACATCGAGTATGATGCGCCCAGAGTGGCAATGTACACTGAGGCCGAGGCAAAAGAGGCTCGGGAGGATGCAGTAGATCTGCTTGAGGAAGCAAGAGAATTGGCCTCATCTCGGTCAGCAATATACCAACAAGGTCTCCGACGTTATCATAGCCGGAGTATCAACCCTCGTGTGTTTCACGAGGGAGATTTGGTGCTGAGGTTGGTGCAGCGCAAGAAAGGCCGGCACAAGTTGTCACCTCCATGGGAGGGACCGTTCGTTGTGACCCGAGCTCTGCTCAATGATTCCTACTATCTTATAGATGCGCAGGAACCAAGGGAAGATGGGCTGGACAACCCCGGGTCAGAGGTCAGGCGACCATGGAACGTAGCTCTACTCCGACCTTTCTACTCATGAAAGGCGCAATGTATGTACCTCGGTTAATCCTTAATAAAAATGTCGGCACTCCGAGGTTAAAGCTCGGGGACTGCCTCGCTCTTGTGCTTATGTTTTATTCTGTTGTCAGTTTCGTTCATATGCCGAACTATTTTGAACCTCGTCTCAAACTTCAAGTAATGTTGCTGATAACTAATCTTGTGACTCGACTGGCATCTGCCTAAAAGGTAGTCAAGAGCAAAGAGGAAAAAACGTGGGAGACATGAAAATGAACTCGGGGACTCGGTCCAAAAATAGTTCGGCATGTGTCGTTTACTAACCCCTGTCTTTACCTTTCGTTTATGTCGGATGACTTTGAAACACACCGGATTTACCAAGTACTGTATGCTATGAACAACAATCTTGTGACTCGACTGTCGAACGCCAGAATGGCAGACAAGAGCAAAGAATGCCAAATATAGTAAACACGAAAGTAAACTCGAGCAATCATTCAAAAGGATTCGACGTAAAGCTTAGAAAAGCATGGTTCGATAAGCATGATAGTAACAGAGGTAGCAAAAGGAACTACTTAAGTTTGATTACATCTGCGTCCCGGCATACCGGGGATTTAATGAAGTTTTTTGGCCAAGCATAAGTTCAGGTCGAGGCATCAGGAATTACGTCGGCAGCAGCCGATGCAGCAGGGATTTCGTCCGGAGCCGAGGTAGCCTGGGAGGTGCTGGCAACGTCGGCAGTAACCTCGGCACCAGGTTGTGGAGAAGCCTCGGTTTCTGCTTCGCGGGTTTCACCGCCGTCACCTTGCTCGGCTTCGACGTCGGATTCTGTTTCGTATTCATCGTCTTCTGGCTCGTAATCCTCGGCGTCGGAGTAGGTGTCTCCTTCGCTCAAGTTCTTCGTGGTGGCATATCCAGCAAAGTAGTTGGCCATCTTTTGGCGGCGCGCACAAGGATCGGGTCGGACGACCAAGGTGAGCCTCGCCGGAGAGTGTTCATCTTCTCGAGGTCGATCTTCTCGCACCAAGTCATGATAAACCTGAGAGCGGCATCAGCTCCAGCGCGAGCTGAAGATGAGCGCCACTCTCGCAATCTTTTTCGGTGTCGCGAAGCTGGGCGGCGAGCTCGGCGTAGATTTGGGAGCGTCGGCAAGAGGCCATAAGGCTCGGAAAGCAGACGCACCTGCATCAAGAAGTTCCGACCCAATGGTTTTCAAGGGATTGATCCGAGCCTTGATGGCCACGATGTGGTCCTCAACGGTCCAGACGGGGTTCGTCTCGTTACGCCTCTCCCTGTGCCGAGCAGTGATACTGCGGGCCGAGACTTGGGTGTAGGTGAAATGCTCTGCAGAAGGATAGCATGTTAATAATGAAAGAGATGTTCGGCAGAGAACCAATGGTGTTGAGGACAAAGAAAAGCTAAGGGGGCAAGAAACTTACCGTCCATCTCTTGGTTGATAGTTTGCAGCGTCGGGAGAAACTGGTTAACCTGCGCTTGCAGAGCTTCCAAGCCTCTGTGGCCGAGGTGGCGCGGGTCTCGGCTAACTGGAGCGCTTCCTGGTGATCCTTGGCGGCATCCTCCCGAAGTTTCTTCTCTGTTTCAAACACTGGCCTTTTCCGCCTGCAGCTGCTCTTTTTCAGACGTCCGCAGCTCAGTGATGCGCTTCAGTTCCTTTACCAGACGAGCTACTTCGGCTTTCTCTTGTTGGAGCTTCTCGTCCAAAGAGTTCTTTTCTGCAAGGACGGCCTTGTGCTCGTCGTGGAGTTTCTTGTGGTCAAACAAGAGGGTATGAAAGATGTCCGTGCGGACGTTCATAGTATTCTGCAAGGAAGAAAAACATAGCTCGGTTAGAAAGGCTATACCTCGACAAGAGTCTCGGGGACTCGGAGTCAAATCATTGGGAAAATGTTGCCGGGGTATGCCTCGACAGGAGTCTCGGGGACTCGTACCCGAGGTGCATGCTAAAGTAAGGTAAAATGGTTTGGATACGTCGGATGAAAATTGAAAGTTGAGATTCAAGCCAAACAATTTTAACTCCGGCGGAGCGTCAATAGTTTACCTCGAATCTCGGGGACTGGGAATGGTGGATATTAGATGAGATACTGCATGAAAGTAAAGAGAATAGGACTTACGTCGATGTTTTGAGCAGCACGCAGGGCAGCAGTTTGTAGATCGTATACGCTTCGGCCGCAGGCGCTGTTTCCCGCAGGATGCTCAGCCACCGGAGCAGCTAGGGAGGCCGAGGAGACCTCGTCTGCAGAATTCCAGTCTGCATTGTAGTGTTCCAAGGAGCCGAGGCTCTGGTCACTGTCAGTGCGCAGAGGAGGAATCCCCACGGTCCGCCCTGCTCGATGCCCCTAACCGAGGCCTCCAAGGCCAAAGCAGCCTCGGAGCTTGAAGCAGGCCGGTTATCCAATATAAGAGATGCCCTCCGAGCATATTCTTCGGCCGGAGGGGCAGTCTCATCAACGGGTGCGGCGAATGGAGGAATTCGGCGTGTCACCGGGGGAGGAGACCTCGGTTGCATCCTTGAAGGAGAAGAGATAGTCAGGGTGCCAGACCCAGATGTTGGTTTGGGGGTGACCTTGACTTCACCGTATCTTTCTCTTTCTCCTTGCCCTTCTCCAACGGCAAGGTAGTTGGCGAACTGGTTTTTGGGGCTGTTGCTTGGGCTGCTGCTTGGGCTGTTGCTTCTGTTGCTTCTGCTGATGCTTTTGTGTTGCTGCTGTTGGTTGCGGGCAGTCTGGCTGCGGGGGGAGAGTCGAGGCTCCGGCAAGGCGGTAGCCGGAGTTCTGGCGCGATTGGTCCCCGCATCCGTTTGAGGACGCGGAGAAGTCTGACCTCGGGTAGGGGCAGATTTCTCCAAGGCCGGGCCAGACCTCGGTGGAGGAGATCCGGGGCGAGAGTTCGTCGGGGTGGGCGTGGCTTCAGAGGCACCAACGGGTGCAGTCATGGAGGATACCTCCTGATCCACGTCTATGGGGTCACTGCAACGAAGGGAAGATGGTTAAGTGTTAATACCGAGGTAATATGTTTAAGCAACAAACATGTTGGCTATAGAAGCAAAGCATTACCCATCCGAGGTAGGAAACCTCTTGCCCCCTCGGGCATGAGGAGGATTTCCGGACTTCTTCAGCCGACGTCTCTTGACCGGAGCCTCAGTGGGTCCGGAGGCTCCAGTGGCGGATGGTTCGGCGGCCGAAGTTGCGGCACCAGCGCGTTTCCGGCTGGTTGCTGGAGTAAAGTTCGGAAGGTGAGGAAGGCAGGAGATAGGTACCGCGTTTATTGGTTCCATGACGAGAAATCCCTCCTCGTCATCCGAAATCTCTTGAACTGAAGCTTGTGCTTGAGGCTTACCCGCGGTGGTGACGCGGGCCGAGGCAATGGGCATGTAATCCTCGTTGTCAGGATCCACGTTGGATGGTGGGTCCTCGACAGGGAGATCCTTGCCGAAGTGGTCCGCAGGATGGACTCCATCCTCGGCGGTCTGGCGGGAGAACAGCTATATGGCAGACATATGAAAAGGAGTTAGGAAGAAAATGGTCAAGATGAACGTCGGTAGCAAGACCTCGGTGGTAAAGGAGTACCGAAGAAAACGTCGGAATAGCGTACCTGTTTCGGGGCTTGGTCCGTAGTGGGGTTCCCTTCCCCATGTCCAAGCGTCAGGGATCTTGGACTTGGTGATAGCTCGGACTCGCCGAGCTACCGCGGCGTTGTCCAGTGCAACGTGCGTATGGCGGGTGGGATCATAAAGACCGCTCATGTGGCAGATCTTGTGAGTCCTCGCCTGGAGAGGGGAGACCCTGCGCTTCACGAATGTGCAGGCCAGGTCATCAGCCGTCAGGACTTTCCCGTCGTTCCAGGGTCCTCCGGGTCCTGCCATTTCGCAATACCATGGATGGACTTGATTCGCCGCTGTGAGGGGGAGTGTAATCCCAGTTGAGCTGTTCTGTAGGAGGGCTGAGGTTAAACGCCGGCAGGTTGAGGAGTCCTCTTCGCCGGAGTTCTTCACGTAAAACCACGTCCGGAGCCACTTGCGAACGGTGTCCGGAGTAGTGATACGTGGGAAGATGGAGTTTCGGCGAGGAGCTACGGTGGCAGCTCCGCAGGCGGTTAAGCTTGGGCAGATCCTTGTTTTTGGATCCGGGATCACTTGCCGCTTAAGTTGGAAGTAGCGAGAAAAGAGGTCTACCGTGGCTTTGAGGCCGAGGTATCCCTCAGAGAAGGAAACGATGCAGGAGAGAGTGGTGATGGCGTTGGCGGGGAGGTGATGAACCTGGAGTCCGAACTTGTCGAGGAAGCTCCGGAAGAAATCACTAACGGGCAGTCCGAAGCCGCGCTGGAAGTGCGCGACGAAGACCACCCGTTCCCCTTCCTTGACTTGAGGCTCGAGTTCGCCCTCTGGCAGGCGACACTCTACCCCGGCGGGAATCCGCCGAGTCGCCCTGAGCCACTGGATTTCGTCCGGAGTTACATCCGAACCTTCCCAGCCGGCTCGTTCTCCGACCTCCAGTTCGAGGTCTGGAACCTCGGTTTGTTCCGAAGTCTCAGGAGGAGACATCTCGGCAGAATCAATCTGCAGAGAATGCACAGAAGTTTAGCAAAAGAAAAAGTAAATCTGGAATCTAAGGCTATATCTGGCTAACTCAGGAGGAGTTGGACGGCTATCTAATGTACCTAGAGGCACATATATGCTAGGCGAACGTCAGTCCGAGGTATGAAACTCGTTTCTACCCAAAAAAGTATGCGAGTAAGATCTACCGGAGGAGGTAAATAGAATTTTATTCAAGAACATATGAAGAACCAAAGCGCGAAGAGGAAGAAACCTAGGGCAATGCCTAGGGTATCAAGAAAGGGAGTGCATACCGTGAAAACGAGGTGCTGAAGGGCGGCGCCGGTGACGCGGTCGCAGCGGCGACGAAGGAGCTGCTCGTCGGCGGCGGCGGGAACACGTTTCTTCTCGACTGGAAGCAGCAGCACTGGTTGCGATGGAGGCGAGACGGCGACTGAAGGAGGAAGAAGATGGCGAAGTTGCCCGTGGGGCCCTACTTATAGCCGCGTGCGGTAACTGCACGCATTAACTGCGCCACTACCGCGCGGTTATCGGGAAGGCGCGGGATCGTGTGCGGTGGGCGCACGGTTACGCGGTTTGTGGCCGCACGATCGGCCACATCGTGGGCCGCAGGTGGCAACCGCCTACCCCGGATTTCCTGCGCTGGTCAGCGCGAGAATCGAGGGGTCGGGGCGGTCAAGTACTTGAGTGCGCAGGTGCGCTGTTCGGTGGGTCCGGCTGACGAGGGCGGCGTGTGGTCAGAACCTGGTTTTCAGAGGTCCGGATTCCGAAGCCCGGGCAGAGATTCTTCGCCACGTGCCTCGGAAAATCTTGAGGCAAGATGGTGCTGAGTCAGATAGCTCGGAGAGTTCAGTTCGCATATCTACCTCGGATTGGATGGTGGTGTGTGGGAGGTACCTCGGCGTGACTATGTTGGAGGTCGGTTTAGGAGGTGGTGTGATGCTTGTTTTGAACCTGCTACGGCCCTCCTTCCGAGGTCGTAGGACCGCACCAGCTTCGGGGACTAATGTCGGGGGAGTATCCCCGGGTAGGGTCAAGGCTTGGCATAAGGTGGTGTTCGAAGTTGTGCCGAGGTACGGAAAGGGCCGACCTGTTTGGGCCTGGGAAGGTCCGAGCTTCATCTTGACCTGGAGAGTACAGGCCGACCTATTTTGGCCCAGAGGGGTCCGAGGTATACTGTTGGCCAGGGCCGAGGTTCACTGTCCGAGCTATGTTCAGCCGACCTAACTACCTCAGTGCAGTGGTTTGTGTTGTGAGTGCAGGAGAAGCTGTGGGGAGGAAGTAAGATCCGACCTGGTAAAAGATATTAAGCGCAAGACCCGAGGTACGGAGCCCGTCACATCCGTGCCGAGCTAACCGAGGTGAGCTGTAGGTCGGGCAGGAGTCAATGCTCCTGTCACTTCCAGCCGGGTACAAGAGCGCCTGACACGGGAGCGTCTGTCAAGGAGCATGGCAGAGGCGTGCTCCGGGTTCGGCGGGCCTGCACGTCTCTGACCGCTGACCACGCGAGGTCTGGGAAAAGGCTACGAGGTAGCTCTGCCAGGCCACGTCCTGTCTCGGTCAGAGGGGACATGCTAGTTCTGCCGTTAGGCTACAGGAGATGGGCAAGCCACGTCTTGTCCCTGACCGAGGTACGGTGGTACGGTGGTGACCGTTGCAGAGGCATGGCAACAGTGTTCTGCGAGGGGCACATGGTAACCCGGCTGGCCTATATAGTGGGCTTCACCCCCTCCTGCTAAAGAGAGACCCCCCCCGCGCTGGAACTAGTTGATCAAGAAGAAAAGAAGAGAGAGAGGAAGCTCGGAACACCCCGGAAACACCTCGGACTCAGCTCGGAGTGCCTTCTTCCTCCCGTCTAGCTCCATCTTTACCTCGTTCTCACCTTGTAGCGTCATACAGCTCGAGGAGCAGCTTGTACTTGTCACTCTGAGCTATACACTGGCTAGGATAGTGCTGCAGTAGGGGTGTTACCTCCACAAGAGGGCCCCGAAGCAGGGTACATCGTGGTGTGCTTTGTGTTCTTGCTTTCTTGGTTCTTCGTTCGTGTTCTTGCGTGTTCTTGCGTGTGCACTTCTTGAGTGCATAAACCCTCCCCGGATTCCCCCAACGACCATTCGGCCCCATCTTAGCCATACCTATGGCATCTGCCGTGATCCCACCACGACAAATACCATTGCCACTATTGCATCCATGTAATTTAATGATCTCCATATAATTAAATAGATATATATATACCAAATTGTATATATATGTGTGCTCGTAAGAGAAATTATATAATATATGCTTCAACGTGTATAGTATGTAGTAGCGTAGAATATGTATACGAAAATTTGTTTGAAATGAAAAAGAATTGAATGGAAAACATAAAATAATTGAATGGAAAACGCAAAACCCTAAAAAATAATTGAATAAAAACACAAAAAACACAGCCCTTAGTCCCAGTTGGTATCGCCTGGGCGCTCGGCCGTGGCCACGTGGAGCCCCTTTAGTCCCGGTTCGTGGCCAACCGGGACTAAAAGACGGGGCCTTTAGTCTCGATTTAGTAGTCCCGGTTGGCCAACCGGGACTAGAGGCCGTTTTTCTACTAGTGTAATCAGGTCAGTGTATTGCACCAGCACAAAGGTATCTACCTCATGTTGTTGATGCTCCCATAGTCCCATGACAGAAGCTTATGCTTTTAGAGAGGGGTTGTACTTGCGAAACAAATAGGGAGTAATAATAGCTTTATTCTTCAAATCGACTGTGCTCAGGTGGTGGATACTATGAAGAATGGTGGTTTTTCTGCAACTTCTTGGTCGCTTTTTTTTTACGACTATAATATCCTGTGGAGTGGTCTTGATTATGTATCTTTAGAGCATTGTAATAGGGAAGCTGATCATATAGCTCATGAGCTTGCTAAGGTTGATTTTAATTCTAATAATTCTTGTATTTGGGTTGATGAGCCCGCCAACTTTATCCATAGCAAGCTCGCGAACGATGTAATTGTGTTATGAGATCAATAAAGCATGCTGAATGGCTTTCCCAAAAAAAAAAATACCGTTGCTTATGAAAATCGGTTCAAGGTTGGCCGTACTAGAGGTCCACGGTCTAGGTTAGCTTAGAGAAGTACAGTTCCACGGATATTCATGAGCCAAACAATAAGGCATGGCATGACAGCACAATGCTGAATAAAGTCTCCAGGCAGGACTCCTACGTGCTCCTTTGCATGATGATGGGCCGCGCCACCCAGATACAAAACCTACTTACGTCCATCTCTGTATTTTTTCGTTTTGAACCTTGACACTTGCTTGATTGATGGAGAAATAGAGAGAACCCCCGATGGACTAGGCCGTTTCTGTGTTGGAAGGCTCAGCTCCAACCTTCCACCTCTCAAATTCTGTGACACTCAACAGAAACGAGCTTGCGTTTCGATGACCCCCACCACCGTATTCCTAGAAATAAAATAAATAAAATATTCTATAAGCAAACAAGTCTTGACCTGGATCCTTTTCACAAGCTGGGTACTGCAACCTTACAGATCCGTAAGCGAGAAACGTTACCTGAGAGATGGAAGTAGTGTCTTCTTGTTCCAAGCTTCTCAGACTTATTTTTAGCATCTGGTCATTATTCAACTCAGGAACTTTATATACTACAGCGCCAATACCTCTGAGGAAAACAGAGCACAGTTGACGCTATGAGCTTATGACAACATGGTGTATGAAGTCGAAATCACATCTTAGATAATAGATGAGACAACGCAAAATTATATTAACTGGCGAACGTGACACTTGCCTCAGATTCAAATTCCGACTCTTGTTAGCTAGCTGGTTTCCGAGTTCACTTCTCAACATTGCAATAGCATCGGCATTGACAGCCTAAGTGACAAAATGACATATTTACAGAGCCAGTATTGTTGGTTAAAATGCAAAACGAAATCTTATCCCAAGTTACGAGGAGTCACTGATGGAGTGAAGGTTAAATTCAAGGATTGAACCAAAAAAAAATCCTGAATGTGTCAAAATTATCGAGATGCATATGTAACATTCCCCATCTCCTAGAACCTGGAGGTGTATCTGCAGAACCCTCCCTACCAAATCTACTTTGACACCCCACAACTTCTGCAGATTGCTCAGACCCATTATCTTCAGCACAAGTGTAAAATGTGCTCAACCTATAATCCTCAGGTAAATAAACATGTAACATACCAATTTAGAGTTGGAATGTTCTCATGACATCATATAAATTTGCATCATGTATTGCTGCATTCCATCAAAACCTCAAAACTCCAAATAAACCAATTATTCAATGTATATGAATGCATATGTGCAATATAGGCACACACCAACTTTTTTTTTCTATTTTCACTACATGGGCAAACAGTGCTATATGGTTCAAAATTCAAACTAGAGTTTATAGGATTTTTCTGGATTTTATTTCACTCAATTTGGAGTTGATTTGGCACTTCAAATAGAGAAAACAAATAAACAGAAAAGAACAAAGGAAAAAAAAGGAGAGGAGCCAGCTTTTTTCTGACGTGTGGGACCACACGTCAGCTCGATCGTCTTCTACCTCGGAATTGGTTTGATTCGGCTAACCCTTGGCCACGAAATAAATCTTATAAATACCCTCGTACTCTTTCAGTTCTGTTTTTTTTCGCAAATCCCAAACCCTAGCCACCCCAGATCGATCTACATATTTTCGCCGCCATCGCCATTACCAGGAGCTTCGGAAGTCGAGGTTGTCGTCGCCCCGAGAACTCATGGCGAACTTAGCGATAGCCTCGACGACGGTTCCCGAAGCTTCAGTCAACGGTGATGATACAGACCCAAGCGGAAATCCCGGTGACGAACTGTGCTTGATTATGCGCTCCTTTTGCAGGGTAACAAGTTAGAGAGGTGTGGGAAAACGAGATGAATGGATAGAGGGAAAAGAGGGTCGCGGGGCGACGGAGCGACATCTACCTCGACCTTTCGAAGCTCCTCGGCGGCGAAAATCCTTAGATCGATCTGGGGTGGCTAGGGTTTGGGATTTGTGGAAAAACAGAATGGAAAGAGTGTGGGGGTATTTATAAGATTTATTTCATGGCCAATGGGTAGCTGAATCGAACAAATTTTGGAGATTTTCTCGGAAACGAGTTCGGTACATGAAAACATATGCTTCCAGGAGTTTGTTCCGGGTAGAAGACGGTCGGTCTGACGTGTGGTCCTGTGCGTCAGGGAAAAAAAGAGAACGTCGGGTAGAGAAAGAAAACATGTGGACTGGTGCGGTGGTTTTCTCTTGGGCCAAATGGCCTCCGGATGGCTCCTCTCGTTCTTCTTTTTCCTTTGTTCTTTTTTGTTTATTTGTTTTCTCTATTTGAAGTGCCAAATCAACTCCAAAAACAGTGAAGTAAAATTCAGAAAAATCCTATAAACTCTAGTTTGAATATTGAACCATATAGCAGTGTTTGCTCATGTATAGAAAATAGAAAAAAATAGGTTTGTGCCCATATTGCATATATGCATTCATATACATTGAATAATTGTGTTATTTGGAGTTTTGTGGTTTTGATCATTTAATTTAGATGCGATGCAATGAAATGCAGAATTACATGATGCAAATTCACATGATGGCATGAGAACCTTCCAACTCTAAAAATTGGGATTTGTTTAGCGGAAATATGTAACTTGGAAGAAACATAAACACGCTGCTCATCATAAAGATATTGTTGATATCTACTAAAAGTCTAAAAGCAAAAAATAACCACATGAGTAGGAAGTACGAGTAGGAAAACAGAATTTACTCACGATTTTCTACAGAAGTTGGAAGCTAATGTTATATCAGTTGTAATTAGGCAAGAACAATTCCAATACATATTTATGTAGTGATACACTTCAGTTTTTCACATCCAGCATCATGGAGCATTGACATAACATGTAGGAAACTTGTCATGCATAGAAAGTTTATAGAGAAGAATCAAAACAAACAAAGAATAGGCATATTTATTTTACCAGACAATTCCCAAACTGGCCACATCCTAGTGCAATTTCATAGGACTTCTCCAAACAATCGTCAATTACTGCTTGCTTCTGCGATAATGTTACTTGTCCCCGAGAAATTACTTGCTCAGGATCCAACTCCAGCAACTGCAATAAGACCAGCACACAATTACAGAAAGGTATTGGAAAAGAGATTTGTAAGTGCAAAAATAACGTAGGTATCTAAGGTATGATCAGCTGACGCTACTTTGCAAAAGCTACAGTATAGGATGTAATCATCAAGCACTGATAGCTAAATTACCAGTAACAGCACCATTTCTAAATCTGTTCACGCTATGATGTTAAGTTGCTAATGAGTACTCAAGCAATTGTTTCATTGAGCAGCAGCCTAGAGCTGATTACTATACAACAAAAGCAAAAGGACAAGCAATCAACACCATATAAAGTGATAAAAGGTGTTGAACATGCATGTTCAAGTGATAGGAGGAAGTTCCAGTGCAGAAAAATACAAATACTATTCCCTGTACCAGTTTATATGGCGCCCATGCATTTTGAGGTTCAAGTTGACCATAAATTTGACCAATGAAATTTGGATTGTGCCAAAAAAAAATCACTGAATTCATGGTAGCGAAAAGTTCCTAATTGTATATTTTTTACGGAACATGACTCATATTATCGGTCTAGTTGATAGTGCTAGTTAAATCTCGAAATATGAGAGAGCCATATGCATTGGGATGAGGGGAGTGACAAAATAGTACCTGATCAAACAACTTTCCATTTGCATTAACATTGAATTCAATGTCCAGATCTTTGAGGCCACTGCTAAAGGCCTTGCTATTCGGAATAGTCCACCTCCATAGATCTCCATCCTCGATAAATTTGAAAAGCTTGTGTACCATTTCAAGCTTGTTGTCAGGTAGATATTTCACTTCAGTTACAGCATTACCATTTCCATGATTCCGTGAAGTACTAGCTTCTGTCAACAACTTGTTGCTGAAGTAGTCGAACGCAATTGTTGCTCCACTGCGTTGCATGTCAATAACCTTATTGACATTTTCTCCAAGTGTGACGCCCATACACAGACTTTCCATGGCAGTCTTATGATGGTCTAAAATCGTTACACTGGAAAAGGTAAAACGATCATAAGTGTCTCCAAGTGTGTCGTTCTCACACAAACTTCTAGAAGCAGCCTTATGATGGTCTAAGAGCGTTACAGTGGAAAACATAAACCACTTCGAAGTATCCTAGTGTTGCAAAGAAAATACAGATTCACAGTTTCACGATATCCAAAATGATTGAAGTACATAGTGTGTTATTCTTACTACTTAAAGATTAAGATAAACACTGAGAATGCCGTACTAGTGTGCATAAAATTTGGAAAAATCACATCTGAATGAATCTAATATTAATCACACAATTCACGTCAAACAAGATCGCAGATAACGCAACACAAATGGTAAACAGTAGGAAATGAATGTTTGCAGACCTCTGAACCTTCGGGGCTATATCAGCAACAAAACCGGGAGGCCCTACGAAATCAAGAAGGTAAACATCTTTGATTTCATCAAACGGAAGACCATCGCTCCTGCAAAAGGGAAACCAATACAGTCGAGGTTATAATAGGAGGAACACAAGATCATCATTCTGAGCCTGCTCTGCCAAGGCTTGTATGACGACAAAAACACTACAGTTTCCGGGTGACTTTTTTGCCCATTTCGAGCGGTCACAACTCACAACTAATGATGTATTGAGATCCAAATGAAAAAAAATACTCGATCAAGTTCAGAGTTCAGACTATGCCAAACTTTGTCTCCCGAAGATAATATGACTGCATAGGATGCATCCTATTTATGTGAGATGTAGATTCTAACTTGAGGTGAATTTTTAGAGGGGGTATAGAATGCATAAAAACTAAGACAAATTTAGCTTACACGAACTGAAACGACTCCAGGACTTTGTCAAAGTGAACAAACACATGATTTCGTGAAAGTAAACTACAGCTGAACACTGGAAAGGAAAAGCTGTATCAAATTTCACTAACGCTAGCAAAGCGGACACCTGAAAGAGAGTGCTTCCTACAGATTCGATCTCGTGCATTGATATTACGGCAGGTCAGGTTCAGGTTCCGCGAGACTACCTGATGGGGTCATAGACGGTGTTGGGGAAGAAGCGGACGGGGAGGGCGGCGGCGGAGAAGTAGAGGTGGGCGGCGAGCGCGGCGAACGCGCCGTCCGGGCACGGGTAGTGGTACAGCACGGCCGATACCTTCCGCGCGGAGCCGGCGCAGGCCATGGAGTACTGCGGGTGGCAAGCCGACAGGAGGCGGCGCGGCTGGGGCGGCGGCGGCGGCGGGCGGCGGCAGATGTTTTCTTTTTGTTGACACAAAGATCCTTCACACCAAGATTATTTGGAGTCCAGAGGCAGTTTTCCGTTCAATATTCGTGGGCCACGAGGCCCGTCCAAGCAGCCCATCCGCTCTTGCCGGCCAGTTCCCTTCCCACAACTGTAGCCACGTCAGCGATCCGCGCCGAGCACAGCTTCTAATCTACTCCGTCCATCTCAAATCGAACGCCTCCCGTCCTGCTCCCGCGGATCCCAATCAAAACCATCGCCTGAAAATCGAAATCAGCCAATCTCAAAAAAAAAAAAAAAAAAAAAAAAATCGAAATCAGCCCGCTCAAACTCCAACCCGAAATTTCCCCGCCCCCGCTCCCGCTCCCAAATCCACCACTCCCCCTATAAATCCCCACATCGCATCCGCACCAAACACCACACCAATTCCAAATCTCTCGTACATTTGATCTCCGACGATGTCTGGCCGCGGCAAGGGAGGCAAGGGGCTGGGCAAGGGCGGCGCGAAGCGCCACCGCAAGGTGCTCCGCGACAACATCCAGGGGATCACCAAGCCGGCGATCCGGCGCCTTGCTCGCCGTGGCGGAGTGAAGCGCATCTCGGGGCTCATCTACGAGGAGACCCGCGGTGTGCTCAAGATCTTCCTCGAGAACGTCATCCGCGACGCTGTCACCTACACCGAGCACGCGCGCCGCAAGACCGTCACCGCCATGGACGTCGTGTACGCCCTCAAGCGCCAGGGACGCACCCTGTACGGCTTCGGCGGCTGAGCTCCCGGCGCCGATGGCTGGCCCTGCTCTGCTGTTTCTTCTCCCTTGCTTTGCTTTTAGTTTTCCCGTGTAGAGAGCAGGAATCTGTCGTGAAATCTGGTGTGCTGGCTGTTGTGGTTTCTGTAGTGTCTCTTGGGAGATCCAACCTCTAGTTGTAACTCCTGTACTTTCGTTTCCCTGCAATGAAAAGTTAGTTCCAATTCCAGGAAAACAACATGGCTCCGTTCGTTTCCTTGCAATGGCAAGTTAGTTCCAATCTGTTGTGTCGTTGGTGAGATCCAACCTCTTCATTTTTTGCCTGTATTTTCAGATTACTGTGTACGGTATCCTTGTTTCTTGGTTTGTGACATCTTTTATGTTGCCGAAAAATTGAAGAACCCTTCTGGAAAGGGACAAATGAGCTGCAAAATTTGATCTCTCGGATGATTGGTTCGGTCTTGATTTTGCCCCTGTTGCTAAATCCGGTTGTTGTTGCATTCTTTGACAATTTTGATTTTTCTTGCTGAAGAATTGCGATTTTTTTTTTGCGAATTCTAACGCTCCCATTTTGATGAAATTTCCACTCGACGGCTGGAGAACTTTTTTCAGGGGATGGCTGGAAAACTGGTGAAGTTCAGTCCGTGATTGTGTTCAAATCTTGGTCCTAATCAAAACTCGGCCCAATTTATTTGTTTCTGCAAAACAATATGGCCCAGTCGAACCAGACGACACCTTTTTTATGTTTTCGTGGTCTTGGACTTGGAGGCTCCGTTCTAGTCAGGGCAGCCGACGACGAGCGTGAACAAAAAAAAAAAGAATAATTGCTTTGGTTCCTCATTTTTCTATCACATCAGGTGGTGACTGCTTAGAGGAAAAATATGCGAAAAATTATAATTTATCATGGCTAAATGCTTCATCGTAAAGAAATCACTTTTGCGGCCCTCATCATGCACCGACGGTTATCGGTTAATTTACAAATGAATATACGATTGAAGTTTTCTACTCCCTCCGTCCTAATTTATAAGGCTCAATTTACAAATCTGTTGGACCAAGATGATATTTGATTAGAGCTGAAATCTTGCATGTATTGGTGGGGAGAGGCACCATCCAATAAATGAGAGGGAATTAAATAAAATTGTGCCTAGTAGGTGGAGACTTTTAAGACAAATTGGTTTTGAGATTATGTCCTATAAACTAGGACGGAGAAAGTAGTTCGCCTGTCGGGAATCAAAGTTTCTCTTCTCTTGTTTGTTGTGTGACTAGGATAATAGAAATCATATAATAATCAGTGCTCAGGATCATATTGGATGTGTTTTAATTGGTAGTTGTGGATAGGAGCAACCGATTAGCCCCACTTAATATTTTGTACCTAGCTTTAGATAACCACAGCCACACAACCGATTAGTCTCCAGCTTTAGATAACCACAACCACATATAATAGGTCGTACCCTTAAGCACATAAACTAATTGCTGAAGCCAGTCTCATATCATGGTCATATGATATTTCCACAACCACAAATAATAGTTCGTACCCTTAAGCACATAAACTAATTGCTGAAGCCAGTCTCATTATCATGGTCATATGATATTTTTCTTCTCCGTATCTATTGAAATACCACCACTTATCTCGCAAAAAACAAATATCACCACTTTACTGAACTTGGTTTACTTTGCAAAACTTATACGATTCGATGATATGGACGGCGATTGGTGTGTTCGATCAATTCTTAGCTAAGGCATAATCTTGACATTTTCTGTTAATTAAGATGAAAAAGTGTTATCCAGTTAATCACAAAAAACCAGAAAAAATCAATACATCTAGGGTCAAGCCCACTGAAACTATAAGACTAGTGTGGTGTAAAAAGCACAACAAACTAGTCGACCTCTCATGATAATTGGGGAGAAGAAAATGTGGTTGTTACGGAAGAAGCAATTTCAGCACACTACAAAGATGGAGAAGCAATCAATTCACGTGACCATACGTGAATTGCTTCGCTCGACACAACCGACAACCAATGTCGATGGCAACCTCGTAGACATGATAAGAAGTCCACGCCCTCGAACTACAAAGATCTTGGGGTTGTCGTCTCACCGCTCCATTGCGTGCCTCGTAAATCCGAAACACTACCTTCCATGACCGTAACCCCAACACACCATCCCCCCCCCCCCCCCCAATTGCAACACCGCACAACCTGACATATCGACCATAGATCTCCCTAGGACCCACCAGACAAGTCAACAACCCTTCCGCACATGCAACTCATGGTCGCCACCCAAAAAAATGTTCCAAGTTGTAGTCCTATTCCATCCAGCTACCCATGCATCGTTGCTTGAGGCCCCCCCCCCCCCCCCCCCCCCCCCCCCCCCCCCCCTCCCCCGCCTTGGCGCACATCCATTACCCTGAAGCCGCTGCCAAGTTAAGTTCACCGTGTCCACCCCTTGCAATCGAAGGTCTACCATGTTGGAAGAGATGCCAATGGGGTGGCTCACCATTGTGCAAGTCAGTCAAAAAAGATCCTTACGATACGAGGCTACTAGTTCTTGCGGAAAATTAGTTCACAACACTGGTAGATGCCCAGTTCTTCATAGTTTTGATCATATGCATCTTTGGGGTTTTGTAGTTCTCTCTGTACTCTGCTTCTGAGCTGAAATGAATGTTTGGCACAGTCATGCCCTCACCAGTTCAAAAAAAAAACTCAATTCCGAACTTATGTAACAAAGGGTTGTAATTCTCTCACACGGGAATTCACTCAAATGACCAATACTCCACTCTCCCTTTACAACATTATCAGCGTCTGAGGGTTCCACCCAATTTACATTCCTGCTATTTGGTCTTTGGTAGTTCCACCCAAGAAACAAGTTTTTCTCTAATTGTTGTCTCATATGATAATTGAAATACCCATCTAGCAACTAATTCAAAGTTTCAAAATTTAGAAGCAAATAGAGTGTGGTGTCTGTGAGCTCGTTTAAAGAAAAATTAGAAACAACATTTCAAAGTTTCAAAAATGAAAAAAGATCAAAATAGAAAACGGCGCTAAGCAGGCGCGTCTCCTCCCGAGCGTCCTAGCTAGGGTTTCCGCCGCCACCACCTCCGGCCCCTCCCTCTCCTCTCTCCCCCGTCGCGCGCGTCCGCCGCCGCGTCCGGCCCCTCCCTCTCCTCTCTCCCCGGTCGCGCGCGTCCGCCGCCCCCCGTGGCGACGGCGCGCGCCGCTCCGCGCCCATCTCCTCAGGTCTCTTCTCCTCAATCTTCCTCGTCGCCGCCGTCGGCAGGGGGCGTCGGGCGCGGCCCGGGCGCCGCCGGCGGCGGCGGTGTGTCCTTCCCCACGCCTTGGTAGGTGGAGGCGGGGATCCCCTACATGGTGGCGGTGTTCTTCGTCCTGCTTCGGTCCGGCGAGCTCCGGGTGCCCTTCCTGGCGATAGTGCGGCCGTTTGGCGCGGGGAGCCGTGGTAGCCTGCGTGCGGCCGGCAGCGTCCTTCCCGGCTCAGATCTGGGCCAGGCGGGGCCCATCTGGGCTTGGACGGGCCACCCAGGCGTGGTGGCGACACTCCCGGTGGACGGAGGAGTAGGAACCTGGTCGAGAGTGGCGGCGTCGGCGGCACCCTTGCTGCAGTGCGGCGGCGGGGCTTTACGAGCCCTTTTAGGCTCGGCCGGGCCGGTGAGCGCCAGGTTTGCCTTGCAGCTGCATCCGGTCGGCTACTGCCTTCCGGCGGTGGAGGCAGTTCCCTCTCGCGTGCCAATGTGCCGCCGTCCCTCGCCGGGATCCTTCTACTCGGTTCTCCGACCTCGCGACATTGGTCGCGGTGAGACGACGGTCATGACTGCAAGGTCATTGTGGCGTGTGCTGGTGGGCGACAAGATTGGTGGAACTATACGCAGCGTCTGGGATGTGGTTCGGAGGTCGGGAGAAATCCTTGTCATCTAGACATTGACACGGTGACGCCTGCGGGTGTCACCTTCCTTCCTGAAGGGCGTCGGGATACCTCTTTCCCACCCCTCAGCGTACCGGGGAAAACCCTAGGATACACCGGGGGAAACCTTTGGAATTGTCCGGGCAGTAGCGTCATCTTCGTCGCTCCCTTCTTGGAGGTACTGCTTGGTACGAGGCGCTTCGGAAGGCTGGGAGCGTGGTGGATATTTTACATAGGGCGCAGCGGCTGCGAGTCATCTCGTTTCTCGTCGAATCGTCGATGTCGGCTTTGTTTTCTCTTCTTTGTTCTTTTTGTTTCTTTTGGGCACAAGTGTGTTGTTTGCCCCAGCAGTGGTCTTGTGGTTGTATCGGTTGGTTGCTATATTTATATAGCGGGGCGAAAACCTATTTCGTGAAAGTTTTAAAAATTGTAAAAAAAAATCTTGATAGGGTTAACTAAGTTTTTGTCAACGGTACCCATAAGACAAGGCTTTTCCTTTCCACGGGACGGGAGTAGTAATATGCAATACTACAAAATAGGAAAATAAAATAGAATGGAGTGACTCTAGGCACAGTAGCTTCTATAAACTAAAGTACAGACAAGATGCGGATGCCACGCTCCCAGCTTCCAGGTCAGCCGAAAGGGAGAAGTCCTACTGGCTACTAGTCACCCTCTGCTAGTCGTCGTAAACGCAGAGCAAGTGGACTGGGGAAACCCGCGTGTAGGAATTCAAGTGTGTGGACCTTCATCAGCTCACCTGTGGAAGCGACGAAGCACAGCCGCGCAGGCACAGTCAGCCAAGCGCCGCGCCCTCACACGCGGCTCCAAACGCCTGCACGCAGGGATAACATGTGGAGGCCGCGCCTCCTTATCCTCCCCGTGACTCACCCCCGCTACCCTCGTCCTCTTCCCTCCGCTTTATAGCGCTGCCTCCCGCGTCCACGGCAAACACAATCACAATCGCAATCTCTCGTCTCACAGCTTGATCGATCGATTTATCTGCTTCGTATTCTTTGATCCGTTCATTCATCACGACGACTACTCAGATGGACGCCTACCTTCTGTTCGGCCGCGCCGCGGGGATGGCGCAACTACACAAGATCGCGTACGAGGAGCAGGACGAGGACATCGGCTCGGCGTCCGACTCGGACTCCGCGGCCTCGTCCTCCTCCTCCGACGAGCTCGCCGACGAGGCCAGCTCCTCCTACTCCTCCTCCGACCTCTTCGAGATGTCCGCTCTCATGACGCAGCTCCCGATCAGGAGGGGCTTGTCCAAGTTCTTCGACGGCAAGTCGCAGTCCTTCGCGTCGCTCGCGGCCGTGGCCTCCCTGGAGGACCTGGCCAAACCGGCCAGGAGGCGCCTCAAGCCGTCGCAGAGCTGCGGAGGCGGCCTGGACGCGCACCGCGATCGGTTCCTCTCCCCGCGCCGGCATTGCCCCAAGGCCGTCGGCGCCAGGAAGGCGACCGCGAGGGCTGCCCTCTCGGTGCTCGTCGGCTCGCCGATGGCGAGGCTGGTCGTTAGTTAGGACGGCTTAGCGATGACGCGGCAGAGGCCACATGCCTGTTTCTGTCTGTACTAACCCTCGAGGCAACGGCGTTGGTTGTCTGTTCCACTGTGTTCCAGTTCTTTGTAGAGGAGATTGTACTAGTAGAAAACCACGTCAGAATTTGAATGGTTAATTCAATAGAAATGCCATACAACTTCAGCATATTCGAATTCCGACTTCTGAATGTGAATAGTTACCGGCTTTTCCCTATTATTCAAGGCAATGTTTGATCAGAGTAGAATTGGAATTGATCCATACTTGAAAAGGCGGATGTTGCCTTTGCTGACTCCAGAGCATGTTTGAAATGAAAATGTTGGTGTTCAAGCCAACTTGCCAGTGTTATACCAGCCGACCCACCAGTCAATGCACATGAATAGCAAAAACAAAAACAAAAACCTGCTCAGCAAATAAAGGAGACCATTCGAGCTTGACTAGCACTAGTGCGTAGTAACAAGTTACAGTGTAGGTATGACTAGCCAATCGAGTGTACTGATAACACACTTCCTACCATGACAAAATACAGAATCACTACTCCGGGCTATAAGAATAACACCTCCGAGCACCATACAGAATTGAGTGTGTAATTTTTTCATTTGCTTCCAACAACTAAAAAATAGTGAAATCGTTTCGCAAGGAGTTCACAGTGATAACACCACATGGTCCTTGTACTCAGAACGACTGAATGGAAGGTGCCATACTGCCATCTCCCCCAGTAGATCATAGTGCCGAAGACAACGATTCATGTACCTCACTGAGATGGTAGTTGTCAGCAGTCCCAAACTACACTCAACCAAACAGTTCGGTCCAAAACAAAATTCCTTCATCCGAAGTATGGATCGTTTCACTAGCAAGGATTTGATAGGCATCTTCAGACAGCATGGTATTCAATAAACAGGCCCAGCTTCTGAACCAACACAGCAGGTGAACCAAAGATAGGTTTTCTTCCTTCGCTGATCCAATTCTTCTCCAAACTCAAAGCTTTTGCATTTGCCCGCATGTCATCGAGGAAGGCTGAAACTATCTGATAGATTGAAGTCCGGAAAACATCAGCCATCAAATAAGCTTTAGTGTGCAGACCACCTCTTTGTGTGCTTGCAATGGCAGTTACATTCCCTTTTCTTGCTGTGGTGAAGTTACCCCACCTAATGCTTGCTGGACCCAATGAGTGCACAGGTTGTGGGTTAGTTTTCTTTCCTAAACATGCTTCAACCGCAACTAGCGCAGACAGCAACGTAGACATCACAGCAGCATTGCAGCCAGTGAGCTGAGCCACTCCATATCGATCCTCTCGTCGTGAGCGTGCAGTTAATGTCGCTAATGTCCGAGCACACCATGAGCATATCTACATTCACAGGTCAAACACACAAAATACATCATTAGGCATTATTAGTGCATGAAGTAAAATTTGGATATGTGATTTGGAAATGATACACCACGAGGCATATATAACATTTCATGGCCTTCAGGCCTTAAACAATCTAATGGAAAGGCTAATAAAGCTTAGGCATGTAGTCGACTGAACTTATTGTGAAATACACCTACTAAAGATAAATAATGTTTCTGAAAAGCTTAGGCATGTAGTCGACTGAACTTATTCTGAAATACACCTACTAAAGATAAATAATGTTTCTGAATGCTACCACCAAACCTCAAGAATTTCCCATGATATTAAGCTACATTCACCGCAAAATCTACAATGAAAATAAGCTACATCTTCAAAATGTTAACTTCTTATTTATATTTCTTACGAGTAGTCATAAAAAAAAAAAATGGGCGAAAACCTTATGAAGTGGAACCCAAATATACACAAGTTCGAGCTGTTATTAAACCGAACATCATTGTTTACATTTTCAGGCTTCCAGATATACTGTTAGAATCCATTGTGAATACTACACACCAGCTAACAGACAATCAACCTCCATTTCTGCATATAACTATAATCTTGGTAGTAGTTAGTATTATGCATTTTATTTTCTAGGAACAAAAAATAAAATGAGGATCAAACATTCAGTTATTAGTTGTCCTGATATTGCCAGATCATTTTCAATTACAATACAGGTCAACAATGGTCATGTCATAGATTTCTCCAAACGGAACATAATTTTTTTGATACAATGCAATCCACTGGTTTGAGGTAACATGCTCCACAAGTCAATGGCGAGCTACTGGCATGAACCAGACCACACGGCATCTCGTAGGAGGAAAAACCAAAAAAAAAAATTTGGTCAAACAGTCATGCCAGAACATCTCCACGACTCCACTGCATGTGTCATATTCTACAATCACACCAACTCTCCCATAATTGCAGAAAGCGTGCCCCATACCTAATATCCAAAATCATCGCAGCGATCTATATGCATACATATTATTTCATTTGCACTCTCACATAATGCTAGTTAACACTTAACACTCCTATCCAGTTACTGTGTACTATAATACATTTGGTCCTCATATAACAGCTGTCAATAATAACTATCCTGAACATTTAAAGTTACCAACTGCAAATAACAGGTCTGAGGACTCCAAAATCAGCTATCAAACCTTCCTGGGGGGCTTACATGCTTGCATACTCATATTCCATAATCATATGTAACATAATATTATCAGCAATAATTCCAAGTGAAAAATCTTCCTGATCATGTGATCCTTTATGCAGATCTTGATTCTTGAGGTCATTATGCATGTATGACCAATCAGTATGCATGTATATGCTTGAGTTATACCCAACTAAACATCTTTAACGCATCACCTCTTCTTTATTCAACTCTAAATAATTTATCATGGATGTCAAACGAAAAATACAGGCCATCTTAACAGTAGGTTCAAACTATTGGCTGGATGATGGCCCTTAATGAGGAGCAGGTTTCATTATTTACACAAAACAGAAAAGCAGACAATATTAACAATTTGAAACACGCAGAACAACCTAGAACATTAGAAGTACAGAAAAATGATAGTAAAATTACCTGTGAATCACTAAATGCACCATAGAGTTTAGACTGTTGTGACAATAGTTCTGGCTTATCACTAGAAAACCCTTCGAGCGCTTCAGCAATTTTTGAAGTGAAGTCCTCAAGTGGCTTCAAACAAGCTGTCACAATTCTTTTGTAAGTTTCACCAGATTCCTCGAAGAAGGCACCCCGACGCCACGGTTCTATGTTACATTCAGATACTGCACACAAATCTTGGAAGGCAAGATATTGCATCAGCGACCGTGGATCACTTAGCTCCAATGTTTCGAGGATATAATCAGTAGGATTAGTATCTGCAGCGGCAGTGCTCTGAGGTGGAGTGAAACTGCACCTTCTTGTATGCACAACCTGAAATTTGTTGAAAGCAGCTGAGTTAAAGTTCCACAAAAGTCAAGCTGCAGGGTCCATACGGTGAAAAAACTGTACATTTAATGGCAAGTTATTTGATTTGAATAGTAGAGAATAAACCTGGACAAAGTGATGGCTTATTTCCCAACAGAAGGAAACACCTGTGGTCACCATAAGAATACCGATTTGGGCGATAATTTGGCTTCCAATGGATCCCCCGATTCTGAATTGCCGAGGAAGAATAAAAGTCAGGACAAGTGAAAGGCAGAAGGCCTGAAGTGACACCTTTAGAGCCCTTTTTATAGACGGTAGAAGCCCCATCTTCAATCCATAGAACAGAGGTCGCTGGACAATTACACAAGTTAACAAAGTTAGAAGCATGACAATTGGCAACTTACTCAAATAACTGCTGTGAAGAATTGTAAGATAGCAAGTGAATGAGCAAGCAAGTCTAAGACTACTAAGGACGCAGAACTAACCAAACTTAGATTTGAAAAATCATAACCCATTGTTCTACTTCTAAGATCCAATTTCCTAACAGTTCTGACCTAAATAAAAAAGAACATTACGGGCAAACGAATCTTTACAAATAACTTTAAAGACAAAATAAAGTGTCTGACTAGAATTCGACCATAAACATGATATCCTAGGAAAAGTACAGACCATGCTAGTATTAGTCTGATCAGCTATCTCATTAAAATTTAGAGCTTGAAATAGTAAATGTGTGTCCAATAAACATTGATGCAAATAATGCAGCATTGCTAGCAGCCATCCCCTTCTATGATCAAACACCGTAGGGTTAAACACCAATAGTCCAAGCCACAGCAAGCATCCTTCTTATGATTCAATGACAGAAGTTATCTACACCACGAATCACTCCTATAGTCCTATGCAGTTAATCCTAATCGTAGTGCTATGAATTTAAAGCGTACAAATTCAAACCCAATCTAAAATTTGGGAAGAATCAAACAGGACATGTCGAAACCCTAGCTTTCCCCCATTCGACTCACCTGCACGACGGGGAACTGGAGCAACCACCTCCCACGCCCAAAGTAGTGAGCGGCGAACACCGCGCCCAATACAGCGCCGCGGAATCCCAGCCCAGCGACGGCAGCCCATCCGGCGTCCTCGGGGACCAGAGACGCGGCGGCGGCCACGCAGAGCGCGCCGGCCGCAGCGAGGAGGAAGGCCGCGAGGGCGCGCAGTAGTACCGGTGGCGGGCGCGGGTGGGGCGAGGCGGAGATGAGGAAGGCGAGCGCGAGGAGTCCCGTGGCGGCGCAGGACAGGAGCGGGTGTAGCGCGAGGAGGAGGGCCGGGGGTACCCCGAGATTAGGGTGGCGGCGGCGCGGGGAGGCCGCGAGGTGGATTACGGAGGCGGCGGCCGAGAGCGCGGCCTGGAAGGCGAAGACAGCGAGCCACCGCTGGCCGACGGCATCACGGGGAGCGCCGCGCGGCGGGGCCCTGTCCATGGCGGTGGTGGACGAAGGTTTTGGCAGGTTTTGAATTTCTTTTCTCCCCTTCGCTATGCGAGGGTTTCTGCGCGTTTGAACGGAGTAGAGTGTGTTCTTGTGCGTGTGGTTTTGTTTGTCTGCGCGTTTTTCTTCTCTTCTTTGAGACCAGCGAGAGCTTTCATCGGTCAGATCATAGCTTAGTAGTTATGCTAACTGCAATCTTACAGAATACCCCTACTGATTTAAATCCGCTTAATGAAATTTTCATCAGACTTCTCCAAAGGCTGTATTGTCTCCAGCAGAAATCTGAATTATGCGAACAAGTGAGAGTTTTTTAATATAATTTCATTATGAAATGTTACAAAAAGGTTACTTCCTAGGGTGGCTGATTTTTTAGCCCATACTCGCGTGACAAGTGTAGTTGTGGGGAGGTCTCACCCCGGGTTAAGCAGAGCGCGTCACTTGTCGCGCTCTAGGAGAGCCCCTCATGGGAGGGGCATGTTTTGAACCGACTTCTGCTGCAATGATGTCCGGTCAGATGCATTGCATTTTAATGTCATGTCATGTTTGTTTGGCATTGTCTTCTGTTGCATTGGTATCCTGCCTTACGATGCACAAACATATGTTCTGCTGATAACCTATCTTGCAGTGCCTTCCGGTATATGTTTTGGCTTTGAACGATGCAACACACGTTACGGTATATGTACCTACGAAAATATAAGGCGCAACGGACAAGTGCACCTCTCAAGATATTTATAGCCCGCGCTACAAAAATGATACCCCACAAAATGTTATGTGAAACAAGTTACAAACAGGGCCTCAAAGAAAATAAAAATTACACCCAAGCCTGGAGATTTTGCATAGAGGACCCATAAAAATATGAGTCACAATCAGGTCGCGAGCCACCGGAATCACTCTACAGCTCCCTAATCCAGTCACCCGCACCACCTCGGAGGAACACAGCACTTGGGGTGGAGCCCGCGAGGATCGACACACTGAAGCCAATAAAGGGCCTTATTCGGCACGACCGGGAGGTCTGAAGAGAAATAACATTGGGCCGCCACCGGTGTCAAAGCTCGGAGCGGCCACCCTTCGGTCATCCGAGTCAGCAACTTGCTAGACCTTGGTCGGCGAGACGCCACTGAGGATGTGCTCGAGAGAAGGTTGACAATACCCTCCTTGCTTCCCAAAACAGTACCCTAGCCCTGCGATAGAAGGAAAAAATTACTCACATCGGAGTCCACCGAGGTCTCGCTAGAGAAAAGGAGGTCGGACATAAGCGAGAGAAAGAGAAATCGACTGTGTTGGAGAGTGATGTAGGAGAGGAGCGGCCCTAGACGTGGGCACCTACATGGGCACCATTAACGGATGTCGGCTTGTGACCATTTGCCCCCACCTCGTCAGACTAACACCGGGGTGCACGGTCATAAATTCAACTAAAAGTTTAGAACACACAATGTGCCCGATCATATCAGTATTATGTTGTTACTAAATAGGGTGTTTTTTAAAATTGCATCTGGACGGGAGTGATGTTTTCACATCAGGAGCATATGCTTCTGGTTTTAAATGCATTTTAAACGCATTTGAGGACAAAAAATTTGGCGCATACATACACATTCTATGAGCTTGCCAAGTAATTTCATGAACCGACATTTTTTATGCCGTGCGTAAGAAAATAAAAGTTTGTTGCAAAAAAGCTTTTTACATGACATCTCTTTTGTCTTTTTAGACATACCACAAAAAAAGTGGTGAAACTTGGCGTGTGCATATAGGATGTCGGAATGTTCACGGCCAATTTCGGAAACATTTGAAGTTTGAAAATGCTTTTGGGTGGCAGGAGTATACGCTCCCATGTGTCAAATTGAATTTCCCCATCTTGATTCTTGACGGTCTTGTGAAACCCTAGCCCCTAATGTGGCAGGGCCTTTTTGCATTTTCTTCTCCAGACGCGCCGCCCTGGTACGAGTTCACTGACGAGCCTGCAGGGAGGTCCTAGCCCACGGCGATGGCGAGCTCTGCCTACGGCAGGTCTGCGACGAGCTCGCGCGACGTTCTCGATGGCGGCGGTGGCGACGAGCTCGGGGTGACGACGGGCGACGGCGCCGGCCTCCGACAAACACGAGGTGACGTCCTCTACTGCTGTGGCTAGCTGCGCCAATGGCATGCCTGTGTGCTGGAGGCGGGCAGCCGATTCAATTCAGGCTGCAAGCGGGACGCGACGCGATCCCCCGCGTGCACGCCGCGTTCGCCGTTTCGGCTGTGCGGTATGCCGCGAGTGGGCCATCTCTGGGCCGCGGCGGTTTGCGGCACCGCGCGCGCCGTGTAATTTCGTTCGCGTGCTCTCGCTCGCTCGCTCACGCGCGCCGTGTACTTGCCAACAGATCGTCAGCTGTGAAGGCGACTAGTACTACATTTTTTTTTTGCGAAACACAGTACAACGCAAGCGCTCATATACACGCGCACACACTCACCCCTATGAACGCACGCACGCACACCCTACCCCTATGAGCACCTCCGAGAGACTGAGTCGGCGGGTCGAGTCTTGAGATTGACGAAGTCACCACGGGCGCCTCGCTGTCGACGGGAACGTCGCCTCCCACTGAAGAATATTCCGCCTTAAATGAGAAACACCAGCGTCAAACCTGGGGTTTGAACTCTGGTGGGCTAGGGGTACAACCACCCAACTAACCATCTTGCCACAGGCAAGTTCTCGGCGACTAGTACTACATTAATTCCACTACTGCCATAACACCAGATCGTCAGCTGTAATCAAAATGGAAACTTGAATTTCAAGAATTAAATCACATGAAGAAACAACGATCAGATCAATTCATCACTAAAGCATGAGGAAATCAACTGGGTTCATGACCAATTTCATCATCAAAGCAGTTGATCATAACAATATAGATCACATACTGCTCCTGAGCAAGCAGTTTGTAGTGATATGCGTGAAGCATGGTTTTTGAAAACCTCTTTCATTATATCCCCATGATATTTGAATGCATCTATACAATCATTCTTGATTGTTGTCCTAGATATATCTTCAAACCATGGATTCAAAGAGGCTGTGAAATCTCTAAATGCTGTGTACTCAACAAAGGAAAATGGCAGTTCATTTACAACAATCAGCCTTAGCAACATCTTTCTTGCCCGCTTGGGATCGAACTTCCAGTTAGGATCAATCCCATCAGGATGACCCATCTTCTCTATCATGTCATTCATAGCGGTTTTTGCTTCACATACCTTCAAATGACGTTGCATGTGGCTGGTCCCACTGTCTCTGCTAGCTGCAAATATCTGAGAGCAGTGATTGCATTTGCCTTCCACAAGCTTCCCATCCTTATAGATTGGTTCAGCTTCTCTCCATATTTTTGATGTCAACTTGCGACGCTTTCGTCTTGATGCTCTTGTATGTGGCGCTACATTAACGAGCAGAAGCATAGTTAGCTCTAAAAGTTGTGGTTCACAAACCAAACATTAGACAAACAAGAATAAAAACTTGGTCATACCTTGTGAATTTGTCGCTCTTGTATGTGGCGAAAGGTCTTGCATTGAAGGGGAAGCTGACTCAGAACACCTTTGTGGTTGTGGCGTCTTAGGTGAACCAGCCATATTGGCTCTTTTCAGCGCTTCCTTTTTCACTGCTGCAGCCTTGCCAAGGAAATTAACTCCGGGTGAACTCGTCAGTTGCATTGGAGATCGTAATCCTGGACTGGCCGACTTCCTAGATGCCTGTTAAACGAAAAATTGCATAAGGAACACATCCAGAGAAGCTAAGCATCATTAGAGTACCTTCTAAGCTAAGCATCATTAATGTAATATTCAAGCAAAATTTACATTAAGTAGCTTCTAAAACTATGGCTAGATTTTAAGTGCACAACATTAGAGTATTGTGCAATCTGTAAGCAACCTAACATCCAGTATATCATTTGCACCCAAAGAAGAGAAGTCAGTCAACAATTGACTGTGATATCATCCAATTTCGACATGTACTAAGCATATAACAATGCAATATTCATTTGTTCTGGCATCCGAGCAATAGCAAATTCAGTCTGAATTTAATTTGAGATGACATTTGAATTCATACTATCAGATTTCAACATCATCTACAACTCAAAATTAGGTGCTTCTCCAACGAAATACCTTGATGATTGTGTGGACGAGGGAGCTGCCGTTCTTGCGCTTCCCGCCGCCGCCGCCGCCGCGTTTCGTGCCGTCTTGTGGTTCCCCGCCATCGACCGCCAAGGTAGTGGGACTCGGAGGCGGAGGAGGAAGAGCCGCCGCCGGACCTGGAGGCGGAGGAGGAACATCGGCCGCCGGACCTGGAGGTGGAGGAGGACGGGCAGCCGCCGGACTTGGAGGCGGAGGAGGAAGGGCAGCCGCCGGATCTGGAGGCGGAGAAGGAAGGGCGGCCATGGCAGCGGGCGCGAGAGGAGCCCTCTCCTGGGCGGCCATGGCAGCGGCGGCCGCAGCCCTCTCCTGGGCGGCGCTCGACGGTGGCCTGGCCGGAGGCGCGACGCGGAGGCGCGGAGCCCTATCCCTGCGAGGCTTCGTTGACCCTCGAGCCTTGACACGGCTAACCCGCGGCAGCCGCGGACCTGCCGTATACGCCGTTTAGATTTTTTCCAGTCCCGTGGATAATCGCATGAGTTGCTAGATGGGCCGAAATTACGGCGCCGCGGATGGGCCGCTGCCGCTTACACCCTGAGATTCAATGCTCCGCGTTTCCTCGTATGAACCGGCTAAACTGCAACGATGCGGCTACGGAGAAGCCGAACAGGGCGCCTCATTAATCTTAGGCGATTGGCACTTCGCATCCCGACTCAGAATTAATTGGCAGACGGAATCCCACTGGCCGGCTTCCTTGCGCGCCCTTTAAATCCTCCGCGCCCTGGAACAGTATGCTGCTAGAAGCCGGAGGCGTGTGAGGGGAAAGATGAGCGACTATGGCTACGACAGCGACGGCGACCTCGTGCTGGTGCGACAGGGAACCGGAACGGGGGCACGGGCAAATGATAGCAGGTACAGTAACTGGACGCAGAGTGAGCTGGAGAAGCAGATGTTCTCGTGGTCACTTCAGGATGTGCTCAACAAGAACCTTCTCAAGAAGAAGGTGAGTCTTTTCGGGAAACATATCTGTTTATATTATATTGTTTTGTAAATGATTATCGAGGTTACAAAGGCACATGGTGGTTTCAAGAACTGTCCAGCAAAAAAAGAGAACCGCTTCTGTTTCTGAATTAACCAACGCAGTGTCTACCCGTGTGTCAATATTAAGAGTACTGTAAACTATCCGGGTTTCTGACGTTAGTTGTTACAGATTTGCTAGTATTTTTCGCCCAAATAGATTCCTTAGTAGGAAAGTAGGCAATTTTACTGCACAGGATATGCCATATATTTTCAGCAACTTATATAATACTCTGTAAGAAACTTGGGTGTTCTAAGTTATATATATCCGAAATGCTTGGAGTCATAATAGTAGATCAAGGAAACAACAAGGTTTGACTAAGAATTTAAATCTGACCACAGTAAGTTGTAAGGCTCTTTAAAATGTAATGGGAAAGTACTGTCCAGTAACCTGCTTAATCATGTCACTAGTTTTTTATTCTTATGCATCTCCTATATGTTCTCTCTGATCTAGTAGACTTTTCTGACTTGTTGTAAGGATTTGAAATCTGCATAATATAAATAAATTTTACTTGATTTAATAGCCTTTTCCTAGTAAATTGGTACTTACATTAAACAGTTCAAATGTCAGTCCAATTGATTGGAAAACCTCGTAGAATAAAGACATCGAGATTATCAACCCAGGAATAATTTAGTACTTTGTTTGTAGATCCAGCTTTTGACGTTGCACTGCTTCTGTGCATTAGTTTGGCCAATTCTCTGTTGTTTGCTCTAGGCGAATTTTCTTGTGTAAACAAACCTAATAATTTTATCTCTACTTCAGGTTAAGAAAGTACCTACCACTTTCACTTCACTAGAAGAGTACATGGGGTCATTCACTAAACCACTGATTGAAGAAACTCGTGCTGATCTCTGCTCTGCACTGGAGATCATCAGCATGCACCAGCGACTGAAGTAGTTCGTATTCATGAGCTTCATTCAGAGCAGTCCATATACAGCATCTTGGTCAAGAAGGCTGTCCCCAACACGAATCCAGGGGAAGTATATGCCCTCAAGGATGCAGATATACTTGTGTTGTTGGATCGGAAACCAAGACATATATCGGACTTGGGACACAGCAAGGTGCCCTATGTGATTGCTTCGGTGCTGAAAGCAGAGGATGGTAACGGCCATGCAATCGTAAGGCTGTCTGGTGGACCTGGCAAAGAACGCGGTGGGCGACAAAATCTCGTTCCACCTCTTGTAGCGGTGTTCCTGATCAACATGACGACATACAATCGTATATGGAATGCACTGGACTTGCCTGTTGCTATCCTAAGGAACACTAGCATCATTAAGAAGATTGTAAATTATGCTCCAAGGGTATGTTCTCCAATTACTTTACATGCTTACTTTTTTCTAGAAAGTACTACTTGATATCTTTCAAGTTACTTAATGCCTGTTTTTTTTATGATGGTTGGTTGGCCAGGAAGACAATTCAGAACTACCTTTACATTTGCCAGATAGAACACTTGGTCTTGAAAATTTCAGCCTCAACAAGTCACAAAGATGGCAGTGCTTGACTGTGTTTCAGCAATGGAGCAGAAAGATATGTATTCGGTGCGTCTGATATGGGGTCCTCCTGGGACAGGGAAGACGAAGACAATTAGCACTCTCCTGTGGTCCATGATGATCAAGAACCACAGAACACTGACGTGCGCTCCGACGAACACTGCAGTAGTGGAGGTTGCATCTCGGGTCCTTGGCCTCCTCGAGGATTCCTCTGGTGGCAGTGAAAACAAATGTTTTCTGAGTGATGTTGTATTGTTTGGAAATGAGGATCGGATGAGTGTGGACCAGAACCTCACAAAGATTTTCTTGGAAAAGCGTGTTCGTCGTCTCCAGGAGTGCTTGATGCCAGGTTCAGGGTGGACTACCTGTCTGAGTTCCATGGTACGAATTCTCGAGGAGCCCTTGATTCAGTATGCTTCGTATGTTCAGCAAATTGAAAGGGAGAACGAGGAACGTGCTAAGAAGGAAAAAGCGGAACTTGCTAAAAAGGATAAGAATAAAAAGGCAGAGCTAAAAGAGGAATCTAGTAAGAAGCGTCTACAAATAATGTCGTTCAAGGACCATTTCCTAAGTAATTACAAACAAGCCTTGAATGATCTCAGCACCTGCATTGATACTTTCTGCAACGATCTCCCCAGATCTGCTACACCTGGACAGACTTCCATTATATGAATGAGGTTAAGCACTTGCTTAAAGAGTTTCGGGAACTCGTGCAGCATGAACCAGAGAAGCAGCTGCAAACGCTGTTCAAAGACACCTCGGATGGAAGAAACAGTTCATTGTTTCAGAGTCTTCTAGTTTATGCGCAAGACAGCGTGCGTTCAGAGCTGAAGCAGGCACGAGCCTTGTGCGTTGAGAAGCTAAACTACTTGTCTAACAACTTTCAGCTTCCAGATATTTTTGAGAAGCGATCAATCGAGGAGTTTTTGCTGCAGCACAGCAAGAGCATCCTCTGCACTGCGTCTAGCTCGGCTCGTTTGCACTACCTGCAAAATCCCAAGCCGTTTGACCTCCTTGTCGTTGACGAGGCAGCCCAGCTGAAGGAGTGTGAATCACTGATACCTCTGCAGATTCCCGGCATCCGTCTAGCTGTTCTGATCGGAGATGAATACCAGCTACCAGCACTTGTTAAAAGCCAGGTGATCCAATGTCCTTAGTATAAAAGTTCATCTTGCCCTACCCATGCAGTGATCATCTTTATATAAAAGTTCAGGCCGGCTCTAAGAGTCTGCCGTAGTTACAGTTCAAAAAAAAAATGTCCTTAGTACCAGCTTTAGTTGAACATGAATTTTGTTGCTTGTTTTGCCTGTTGATCCGTCGTTGTAATAATGTTTACTCTTGCAGGTCTGTGATGAAACCGACTTCGGAAGGAGTCTGTTTCAGAGGCTGAGTTCTCTGGGCCACCCTAAACACCTTCTTGATGTGCAATACAGGATGCACCCGGGTATAAGCAAGTTCCCGGTCTCGAGCTTTTACGGCAACCAAATATCCGATGGCCCGAACGTCCTGCACAGAGACTACGAGAGAAAGTACCTGACTGGCCCAATGTACGGGTCCTACTCCTTCATCAACATCGAGGGTGGGAAGGAAAGCTCAGGCAAGCATGACAAGAGCCTGATCAACACCATCGAGGTTGCCGCAGTAACCCGGATCATTCAAAGATTGTTCAAAGGTACATGGTCTAGATTTATTAGATGCAAAAAAAGAGCACTCGGAAGTTAATGAAAGGTTTTGTGCATTTAGAGTCTGTGGAAACAAGGAGGAAGCTCAGTGTTGGTGTGGTATCGCCATACAAGGGCCAGGTCCGTGCCATCCAGGAGAAGCTCGGGAGGACGTACGAGGTGCATGGCGGGTTCTCCGTGAAGGTCCGGTCTGTGGACGGGTTCCAGGGCGCCGAGGAGGACATCATTATCTTCTCCACCGTGAGGAGCAACAACGCTGGAAAAGTCGGGTTCCTCAACAACGAGAACCGCACCAACGTGGCGCTGACACGGGCCAAGTGAGCTGAGTTTCCCATTGGTTTGTTTTCCTGGGTCGCATGACACCGCTTATGTGATCTTGTGATGTTTTCTTTCACAGGCATTGTCTCTGGATAGTGGGGAACGCCACCACATTGGTGAGCAGCAAGACGATTTGGCAGAAGATAGTGGTCGATGCGAAGGAGAGAGGCTGTTTTTTTAACGCAAACGACATGGACCTCTCGGGTGCAATCATCAAAGCCGTCATCGAGCTGGACGAAGTGGAGAGTGTGCTCAACATGGAAAGCCTCCGTATTGGCGGATCACGCTCTGGGGTAAGAACAAGAACAAACTATCACGCCAGTGCTTCTTATTTGAGACCTGAACATAGAACGAGATATGTGCTAAAACTTACAGACATTGCTGTTTCTTCCCTGCAGAAATCCAAGAACAAGTTCTGAAATTTGGAATGGAGTAAGGGTGAGCCGATGCAGAGCACGGAGGCGGGCTGAAGGAATTACTACTGGAGTAGTTACTCTTTCTTAGTTGCAGAGAGTTACAATTTTGAACGTTACATTTAGCCTTTCCTAGTATCTTGTACTGATATGGAAGACTTCTGAGATTGCCCGAAGAACATCGTTCTACTACTATTTAAATCGAAGGAATAATATGGTTCTTGCATTACTATTTAAACCGCTCTAGTGCAATAATTCTTTTGTTCGATAGTCATGCACATTGGCTGCAGAAAGTTACAAACTAAACTACAACGATGCTGACATGATAAAACGTCTAGAAGTAGGAAAACACTTTCTCTGCCAAAACTATATAGACAACATGCAACTTCTATCCCAGGAGACCCCTTCTTCATCCATTTAGTCTTGGTGTCCATGAAATCCATTTCCACCTCGCCTGAAAACTTCAATGTGACTTGCTCCAGCAACTTTGCGCTCTATTGTAGCTCTATTGCGTTGTTCCTCACGTCCATTTTGTTCCACCATTTAATTGAGGAACAAATACAATAAAGGGCCTCAGTTGGTTCGGACGGTCTTATCTTCTGAAAAAAATGCAAATTTTCATGCTTTACACATCCCCCATAATAAAACAGAAGCAATCTCCATAGTAACCAATTTCCTGCCATTGTACTAGTGTCTCCAACTAATGCTCTTCTGAACTGTAATTGACTCAAACCTCTCTGAAAAACCTCATGTACTGTTGCATTTCGGACCATAGAGATTGAAAAATCTCTCTGAAAGCAATCCCCATAGTAACCAATTTCCTGCCATTGTACTAGTTTGTCTCCAACTAATGCTCTTCTGAACTGTAATTGACTCAAACCTCAATGAAAAACCTCATGTACTGTTGCATTTCGGAGCATAGAGATAGAAAACAGTCCGGGAAAGGCGGTTTCAAAACTTTTTAGTGTAAGCTTCTTCCCATTGCCAAGTCAGTGAAACATGTGCATGATGAATTTTCGAGACATATATACCAAAATGAATAGTAGAACGAAACATCAGTGATACAATGTAGGAGTACATTACATAAGAACATGCAGTGGAAACACATGAAGTAGAGAATCACAACGGAAAGATCTAGTGCTTGGCTAGGAGCACATCGCGGACCAACGCCTCGAAGTTGCGGTGCGACGAACCGTCTGGTTCGGCAGCCAGGGCCGCCTTCTCACTCCATTCCTCCGCCCTCTTCCTCATGGCCTTACCCTTCTCCCCCTCCATGAGTTCCGTGATAAGGCCCGAGACCTCGTCGCGCTGGACATTGCTGTCGATCTCCATGCCGACGCCCCACTCGTTACACTGGTACCGGCAGTTGGTCTGCTGGTCCGCAAAGAAGGGCCAGCTGATGACCGGCACGCCGCCGCAAATGCTTTCGAGTGCTGAGTTCCAGCCGCTGTGCGTCAGGAACGCGCCCACTGCCGGGTGGTTCAGCACTTCCTGCTGCGGGCACCAGGAAGCCATGAACCCGCGCTCCGCCGTCTCCGCCATGAACTCCGGGGAAGCACCGCGGCATCTCCCCTGACAAGGTCAGGGCGGATGATCCAAATGAATTGCCTTCCGCTGTTGGCCAGCCCCCACGCGAACTCTACCATCTGCTCATTGGTCATGACGACGATGCTCCCGAAGTTTACGTACACGACGGAGCCAAGCTCCTTTCCGTGGAGCCACTGCAGGCACTCCTCCTGCTCCTTCCACAGGCTGAGGCTGCCGATGATGGGCGTCGAGTGCCGTGCCGCGACTAGAGGGAGTGGGCCGAGCGTGTAGACCTTGGGCAGACCGAGGAGCGTCTCCATGGTGTCCACCTCTTCGCCCTCGAGGTCGGCGAAGCTGTTGATGATCACGGCGGACGCGCTGATCGTGCGCTCCGTCTCCTTGATGGCGTACCCCACCATGAACTCGTCCGGGTCCGTGGAGCGTATGAAGCTCGGGAAGTCCCGTAGCCTCATGCGCCTCAGCTCTGGCACGTCCTCCACCGGCGTGTTCAGGTATCCATCCGTCAGCTGCTTGACATCTACATAACCATGCAGAGACAGACAAGCAGGAAGATAGTGTTAATGGCAGGGTAAAAGAACTGAGACACGATCGCTGGCCCACAATGTGGTGTTGTTTGTACCCTTAAGCGGGACGATGCCACGGTCGATGAGGAGGCGGTACTGGCGATACGCGATGTAGCTGACGGCGCTGGCCGTCCAGAGCTGGACGTAGGGGAGGCCAAGCTCCTTGACGGCGTCCATGGAGAAGCCCATGATGACGTCCGAGATGATGCAGCTCACGGGTGGGTGGCCCTCCGCGGAGGCCGCGCCATTGAGCTCGGCGAGGAGGCGGCGGAAGGGCTCGAGGCAGGTCTCCGTGGTGGACCTGCATAGTGCCGGGATGTCCTGCGTGACGTCGTCGTCGTCGATGGCCGGCATGCCGTCGGGGATGGTGGCGAAGCGGAAGCCCGGGACGTCGGCCAGCGCGGCGGCGCCCCTTGTGCGGACGAGGCGAGCGTGGTTGTACTCGGAGTTGACGAAGGTGACGTGGAAGCCGCGGGCGTGGAGCAGCTTGGCCACGTTGAGCATCGGGGTGATGTGCCCCTGCGCCGGGTACGGCAAGCACACGGCGTGTGGCTTCTCCTCGGCCGCTCCGACTCCTCCCATGGAGCCCATTGCCACAGTCGTGTAATGAACCTTCCGAGCTGAAATGGTTAGGGCTATGCGATTCTCGTGTCACTTTGCTTGGTTGTAATGATTGTGCTTAGCATGAGCACTACTAGGTGCTATTTATAATGATCGACCACGGCTTTGGCCGATAGGAAATTAATAGTCAGCGGCAATTGTGTTGCAAGATTGAAGATTCGATATCAGCAACGCAAGTGATTACGCGCCAACGCCTTGGCTGCATATTTGTTTATCAACTTTAATTGTTTATTATGGCCCAAGTCCAGAGTTAGCAGCCGGGTCGAGTCGACAAGGCACGTACGAGCACTACGGCACCACTTTTTACATGTTGAGAGTAGTGTATTGACCATCATCTATCGGACGTCAAAACGAATCATGAAAAGAGACGCAAATCTGACGCGCAAGCGTAAACTGAACTATAATGGACTCGGGATGAGAATACCAGATAGGTTTTTGCTGCTGCAATGGTCCATGGCTGACGAGGAAATGGAGGAATGTACGTCCTTACTGCAGCTGTTTCCGTGCAATGGTTGATGGACATGACTTTTTTATATTAATTATTCAACAAATACATACAGAGTAATACGTACATCAGTAAGTTTAGAGCCACCTTCCAGACGACATCAGTCGCTACTCCTGCCAACTTGATAAAGCGGACATGATCATCGAGGCCATCTGCCCAGACCTCACACCAACGCATATCATTTAAGTCCGGATGTCTTAACCAAGCCGTCCAACGGCGGGTCAGGAGCATTGACCGATCAACCAGACTCTCATCGAGCAACACATGCGTGCTCTAGGGGCCGCCGCCACGACGCCACCGTCTTCTGTCGATCCATCTTCAGAACAGATATCAACGCATTGACCTTACAAGGCCTGCCATCGACGTTGCTACGACACCTAGACAGTGCCACGTCCCTGCGCGCGTCCATCACACATCTGTTGCTGAAACTCCGCTGCACGACGCTGCCGAGACCCGCCGTCTACGACGCAAAAGAAACCACTCCGCTCCACCTCCTTTCCCTCCCAGCCAGTACATACTCCAAAACAATGCCCCAGAAGGGAGAACGACATTGAGCGTCGCCGTTGTCCGATCCAGGAGACCTAGATCTGGGATTTCCCCTGGAGCAGCCCAAGCGAGGAGGATATAACTAGAAGAACGATGCCTAGACAAGATAACGATGTATAGACGCCGCCATCGTCCGCCATGTCCGCGGTCGGCTCGATTTTCACCCACAGTCGCGCCTCCTCGAACTGAATGGATCCGAGCAAAGCCGCATCATGGAGGCACACGCAGCCGCCAGACCACCGACATAGCTCCAACAACCCCTCATCGTCCCCCTCCACGCGTCGCCGACCAGCCATGGACCAGCCCAACCACAGATATGGGTGGGAACCAATCCGTGGCCACCGCCTCCATCCATCACAATACAACAGCCACAGCCGGCCATGGAGAGGGCCGCCACCGCTGCACAACCAAGGTGCGCCGCTTCGACAGCCGCGACAACGCATCTCCGTGGGAACCGCCTAAGCCGCCCCCGGGGCCGCCTCCACGTACCACCAGCGGCACCTTCGGCGCTGAACTGTAATGGACATCAGATCACAATACCAAATGTGTTTGTGTCAAGATAGGATGGGCCGACCCGGACCAGGCTTTGGACCTGGCCCGTGGCCAATTTTAGGGGCCGTGGGTCGACCCATTCCAAAAAATGGTTGCGGCCTCTAAGCAACAGTAAATTCGTGTTTGAAATGACATTGTGAGTGCTTTGTCATAAAAAAGAAGATTGGGCTCTAAATGGGCTTAAAAGTAGCGTTTTTACTGCATCAACTTTTTTTTTTCATAAAAAGCACCACGGATGTCATTTCTTCACAAAACTTTGCACATACATAAAAACACTCGAACATGTTGTTGCCAAGAAATCAGATTTTTACTTGTTTTAATATTTTTTTGAATTTACTGTTCATGTGGATACATAAGAGTTCGGGAATAAAAACTCGACTCCTTAATAATATATGTTTCACTCACTTGTACTGCACATCATGTCCTCGTTGAAAGGATCAAGAAGGTCGACTAAAGGAGGTTGAGTACGCCACTAAAATTTTAGCCTTTTCTTTAGCAATTTATGGATTAACAAAAATATAGATCTAGATAATGAAACTATGAGCAACCTATGCGACGACAACGGTACAATCTAACATACAAAATAAACAAGGATATACCGCTACCTAGGAGATTTTTGCCTATGTGCATGTAAATTTCATCCCACTAACAAGTAACAACCCATTTTAGTCTCCTTAAGTCTATTGACCCGCCCAGTTTTGTTTTTCACTATCTCCGCCGTTGAGAATCGCAATGCAGAATAATCGTGGGAAACCCCCTAGCATATCAACATGAACGAGACGATGCCGCCAACCAAAACAATGATGCCAAAAGCAAACGGCCATCAACAGACCCAGAAAAACCTGAATCAAGGGTTTTCTCTGGAGACGAATCTCTGGGGGAGAGGAGGGCAACATTCGTCATCTACGTTCGTAGTTTGAATTTCGATCTTTTTGATAGTTTTCTTTTTACGCTGGTTTGTAGCTGAGCATGGGCTATAGTGTACTATCCATAAATGGGTAGAAAGTACACTTTGCACGGACGAATTGGAAAAGAAATGCAACAACTTGATATAGGCCACGAACCAGGATGCCGTGCACATTCAGACAAATATCATAAGTTGAGTCAAGGCTCATCTTGAGCGCCGGGTTTCACTGACCGATGCACACTCTAACCCAATCATACTAGGCGTTGAATCAGAGCTTCCAACTTGAGCCCATCTACTTTGATCACTTGTCAAGCAACGCCTCAGTTCTAAGCATCCGTCCCTCAGTCCCTGAGATGAGGTTGGACTCTGAACTTCTCCCTTAAGATGGCTGGATAGCGATAGTTTCTATAAACCACCAGCCTCATTACATGATCATGCTTCTTACTACCCCATAGTGTACAACACGAGCAGTGAGTTTCTTGTGGCGCGGAACTTCCAACATGCGGTCATGCGCAGCATGGACTACGACATGTCCAGGAAACCTATAGATCAGCAGCAGCACAAGAGCTTCAGGTTCAAGGCCCTGCTACTACTTCTCGTCGTCGCCACCAACACCGCCTCCGTCCTCCTCTTCTCCGACGCTGTCTCATCAGCAATCGGCATTCGGTTCAGTGAGCACAACCGGTGCATCCCCGTCAAGAACTCAGGTAATCTGTCGCTCCACGATCTAAACATCACGGAGTACGCAATGGTTGCGAGCCATGACGAGCTCGTGCACCTGCACGACCGCCTCGCCACGGCCAACTCCCTCGTCGAGACGCTCCTGGGCAACAGAGCCAATGCTAGCAACATGGCTGCCGAGGCGGATGAGCAGAAGCAATTGGCGGCCGATAGCCTGTGGCCATGGGAGCTCACAGGCGAGCTCAAGCTGGCTGTAGGCCCCCACAAGCTGCCATTGGGCGGCACGCCGAACCTGAGGACCGACCAGTTGTTCCCGGCAATGGGGCAAGCGTGCAGCCATTTCCGGGAAGATCTGGAGCGCTACATGAACTACAAGCCCGGCGGCGAGTGTCCATCCGATGAGCTGTTCGCGCAGCGGCTCATGCTCAAGGGCTGCGAGCCACTGCCACGGCGGAGGTGCCGGCCACACTCCCCGGAAGGGTACGTCGAGCCAACGCCGTTGCCTGCGAGCCTGTGGGCCATTCCACCGGACACCAGCATCCTATGGGATGCGTACACGTGCAAGAACTACACTTGCCTGGAGAACCGCGGCAAGACCAAGGGCACTCACCACTACGACTGCATAGACTGCTTCAACCTGCTCAACGGCCGGGAGAAGCGCCGGTGGAGGCGTGATGACAAGGCACTCTCCTACTCTATCGACGCCGTGCTTGCAGCTAAACCGAACGGAACGGTGCGCATCGGGCTCGACCTCGGCGGAGGGTCTGGCACGTTCGCTGCACAGATGCAGGAACATGGGGTGACCGTGGTCACCACGTCCATGAACTTTGACGGCCCATTCAACAGCTTCATCGCATCGCGGGGTCTTGTGCCCATGCACCTCAGCATCACACACCGGCTGCCCTTCTTCGACGGCACCCTTGACATCGTGCACTCGATGCATCTGCTCAGTCACTGGATCCCTGATGCGATCCTCGAGTTCGCGTTGTTCGACATCTACAGGGTGTTGAGGCCTGGAGGATTGTTCTGGCTGGACCACTTCTACTGCCTCGGTGAACAGATGAACACGACTTATGTGCCCATGTTCGATCGGATTGGTTTCAACAAGGTTCGGTGGAATACCCGCCGGAAGCTCGACCGTGGGATCAAGTTCAACGAGTGGTACCTCTCGGCGCTGCTCGAGAAGCCTACAACCTAGATGACAATTTGCTCTGTACACAAACGTGGTATGTCAAACTGTACTTTACACTTCAGACTTTCAGAGTCAAGCAATTTTTACTTGCTGAGATGATACTCCAGCATTTTCATCATTATTTAGGACATTCAAAACCAGAAATCAAGTAATGTATTCATCCGACAAATTAGTGGTGTGCAGTGTACTCATCAACAAGCTCAAAATTCGACCACATTGACATGATCGCTTCAACTTATTCTCAGACCAGCTACACTAAATATCTTTACTCGTGAATTACGTATCAGAACTGCAAAACAGGCACTGCAATTTCGAATTTCCTCTGTGTGATTCTATGGTATCACTAGAGCATCATGTGTTCCATTCCATCCTAGGTATATTTTCCTTAACTGAAGAAACCAAATGCCTACCTTATTTGGAGATCCCACCTCCACTGCACTCACACCTTCTCCCCCTGCGGCTCCGTTTCTGTCTTCTCCAACACGGATTCAGACTCTGCCTCAGCTTCCCCCTCGGCCTCTGCTGACACAGCCTCTGTCACTGCTTCTGGGACCTGCATTGTGAAATTAGCGCCAAATTTGTCACCGGCGATCACCTGGCAGCGCTCGAGCATTGATTCCGACTCCGTCGCCCTGCCTAGAAAAGAGTACAGCACGAACTGGCAGAACAGGGGACGGTAGTCACCCGGGTCCTCCCGCTCGAGCTCCTCGAAGGCGGCAATCGCCTCCTCTACCTTGCCGTCCACAAAGAGCGCCTGCGCCGCGAGGAGGCGGGCGTACTTCTCGCCGCCTCCGGCCGCGACGAGGCGGGCCCGTGCGGCATCCCCGCCGCCGTAACGGGAGAGGCCGGCTGTCTCGACGATGAGCTTCTCGAAGGGGTGGGAGTCGTCCTGGATGGGGTCCTCGGGTGAGACTGTGACGGTTAGCGCGGAGGGAGGAGGCGGGGACGGGGAGGGCGTGCAAGCGATGGCCGGGGAGGTAGCCGCGAGGAGGACCGCGGCGGAGGCGGCGAGGCGGATGGAGGAGATAAGAGTGTGGGGGGAAGCCGAGTTCGAGTTGGCGGCGGTGGCTTTGACGGCCGTGGGGAGATCATACCGGCGTCGGGAGGAGGAGGCGAGGGCGAAGAGGCTGCGGGTGGAGCATGTGCCGGCGAGGAAGGCCATGGCGGCGGCTAGGGTTCACGGCGCGGAGATTGCCAAGTTTGAGTTCGCAAGTGGGGAACAGAGGTGGAGAGAGCAACGGCGGAGTTTGGTTTGGTGGAGAAAACAATTGAAATTTCGGTTGGTACGTTTGGTAGCCTGGTGGTAGGTGGCATCCCCCGCCAACGACTATTCTGTGCTCCTCCTCTCGGCTGCCTGTACTTAATTAAAACTCTGTAGATGTCGTGCAGACATTATATATATATATATAGATATAAAATGAACCTCCTTCAAATTCCAAACCAGGTGTGAACCTTCTTTTCGATCATTTGTGACCATCCAATACGAAATACACAAAGATTTATAACTTAGTAATGCATGATCTTTTGCTTTAAAACTTTCAATTTAATAAATATGTATTAAATTTCTCTGGCATGTACTGTATTTCCTAAGAAAAAGAAGGCAGCGTAATACCGAAATTTCATGCTATTTTATCTATCGTCTACGCCCACTACGATTTTCAGTTCTACACTACTGTTCCATGAGGAATTCTGCCCTGCTTGATTTTTATCTAACAATAATAATAATAACAAGAAATAATTACACGAAATTAGCACCTTGAACTACAAAGGTTAGCGGCTACAGGAGGTAATGTTACGAGTAGATTTCAGGTCTCATAGCTGTACACATTTTGAACGCGACTTAACGATCAGACAGGCCAGCCTTTCTCGAGTCTCCGGGTTGCAATACTGGAGCATCCCTAATTTCAGACGAGAAAACACATCACTTTATCTCTAGCCGCTGCTCAGGGGATGATAATGCGAGAGCCTTAATTTCGAAGGGATTCTCCTCAGAATGTACAGCACAAGAGCCGATGGAAGAATTTCGACAAGCTGTACCAAAAGGGGTAAAGGCGAGTTAGAGCTGTGCAATAGACATCAATTTATAGCTACCAAACTGGGCGATATGGTTTCAGTTTAGGGCTTAGACTATCAAAGACTGAAATAAGGAGGTGACTGTATGGGTTACACGTACCAAATAATAGAAGAAATTGAGAATTGGATGGTAAAGAACATCCAGATCAGCTTCTTTATCGAATGCATCGAAACACATCTGCAGATAACATAAAAGCATTAGCAAATGTGTGAAATGAACTACTCCCTCGGATCCGTTATAAGTGTCGTATGAATGCAACCTAGCTAGTACAACTAGTATTCATGTCTTCCGGCACTTTTTTCGGATAGGAGGGAGTATATGACTTGGAATATCGACGATTAGAGGACAGAAATCCTTACCATCACACACCGTGCCAAAAAACAACAGGAACAAATAGCAGCCACTTTGCCAACCTCGGTCAGCTTTTGTTGCCGCCCTTTGGACTCGATAGGGAAACGTTTCAGCATGAGGAATAGTCTGCCAATCAAATCAAAACACATGAATACAACTCGTAATGTGATGTTAATTATAACAGATCAAACCCTGAACTACTGGAGATAGTCTAAAGTTCAAAGCAGACTACGCTAGCTGATTAATGTTACTCCCTCCGGTCCACTTTAATTGTCGCAGAGTAGGGTAGTAGTACAAATACTATAGAGACTTGCGACACTTAATCCGGATCAGAGGGAGTAACTAAAAACATGATCTAAATGCATCATAGTTTAAACTTTCGTGAATAGGCATCAAGTAGTCTTCTTAATCTTACCTCCCTCCACAAAGCAGAAAACCCAGAGCAGCAGAAAAGGACAGGCCCGCGATGAATAACTTTGAAAGGATTAGCATAGATGGATTTGGATTCAACCACAGTAATACCCACAGCAAAACCTGAAGAAGCAAATATATGTGAGTATATTGAGACAAGGCAGGATAAGGCAGATGACCAGAATAATAAATTAGTAGAACTCATGTATAGAACAGATAAATGAGATGTCATATTTAATGTATATAAGAAAACACTCAACCATCAAGACTACAAGGAAAGACGAATAAAAGACTAACTGCGAAGTAGACTTATATCCTGTGACCTTCATACACTATTTCTAGTTTTATATTAAAGACTAGCAATAGAAGAAAAAAGAAACTGTATCCTGGTTTTCCATGTTATAGGGAGTTCATTCTCGAAAAAACTGTAGTTGGGACTTGGGAGAATTCACATTCAGAAATTTTCATGAAATACACCACTCAGAAGAAAGAGGTGTGTAATGTTGTCTAGCACAAACAATCCTAGTAGAGTTATACGAACTCAACAACCAGTACATAAAAAGAACCTTTTTTACCTGAATTGCATAAATGACACCATTAATAGTGTAGAACCCTGATCTAAGGCCATCGGTATCTAGACCACGTGCTTGATAAGATATTTCAGCCCAGAAAAGTGCCAACATTGCATAGGTAGTGAAGAATGCAAGCCCCGGCAGATCAAGAATAACATGCTGAAAGATCTGAAATAAAATAAACATGAGGAATATAACCCTGGTCAACCAAGTTGAATACTTAGTTTAAGTGGCAGAAAATAGTGAGGCATGAATACAAACCTGAGGGTTCACTTGTTGTACTTGGCGGCGGAAAGCAAAGATAGAACACCTTGCTGCACATTTGCAAAAGAATAAAAATTGGCATCACACACGATATACATGAGCATGCAAGTTCTACCCCAGTTGAGGTTGAGCAATATACCTCCATTAACCACGAAATTGAGGAATTGGAAGACCTTTTGTGTTGTCCATCCATATTCAGGAACTCTGTGCTGTATTCTGGCAACTTGGATCTGCACATATGGGTCATTGTTAGTATTGCCTTCTCTTCCTTAAGGTGTGCACATGACAAGACTAAACCTTGCTATCTAAGATACTTAGTCTTTTTTTTCTTGCAAGGAACCAATGTATTGGTTGCAGTTCACTCATATAAATTCAAGCATAAATCAGATGTTATCCACCCATTCTTATCCAGCAAGGTCCTCATGGATAAGAAATATAAGTATGGCAATAAACACAAGTACTTGCCCAACTATCCATATTCCGAATCACAATTCCCCCTTGATCAATCTAAAGTACTGCAATATTCTATTCGTCCAGCTTTCACGAGGTTGGGATGCAAAACACTGCTATGACCAAGCCACAAAGCTAGCTAATATAACCCCGCCTTTATTCCCAAGTGAAATCGTTGTTTGTGATATCACAAATTTATTCGTACACCAACCAAATAGGCACAATTATCGACCATTTATTCTCCTGCCTCGCCATCAGGGCACCAACCTAGCAGTAGGAGGAGTACAGGTGTATTCCGGAGGACAGATTAGATGCTTACGAAGGAGGAGGCGGCGATGAGGCCGTAGAGGCCGGCGAGGGCCCAGAAGATCCCGTCCTGCCACGCCGGCGAGCCGTTCACGTGCTCCCACCACCCCGCCAAGGCCGCCGGCAGGGGCATCGGCGCCGCCGCTGCCGCCATCGCCGCCGGGCTGCACGGAGATTCCCTAAAAAAGAGACAAAAGGCCTTCCTCTCCGGGCAGGAAATTTGGGTGGCTTCCGATATCAGGTGGTGGTGGCGCCGACGTGGATTTATAGGGACGGCTCCCGTCGCTTTCGTCGGTCGATTTGGAGGGGTAGCAGCCGAGGTGTTTGATAGAGGTGCGGCCGCGCTCTGCTTATATTTGCGCCCGTGTACTTGGCCAGAATTAGGACTCGGGGAACCAACCCCATCCGAGTCCGGGGAAACATCAGCTTTGTTGACGTGCGGCTGCTGGAGTTGGCTGGCCGAGTCGGGGAAAGCAATCGTTTTTGTGTCGGGTGCTGACTAATTCTTAATTAAACGATTCTCAGTCAAATGTTGTCATCAAACCATAATTCGAGCCCATATTGTAAGTTTGAAACTCATGTCTGGCCTGAATCATGAAAAAAATTCAGAAGTCGTCTAGTTACAACTTAATTTGCAACTGAAAAATCTCAGTTGTAACTCAACTCGCGACTATAAATCTGGTGGTATATGACTTTTTTTTTGCGAGGAAACCGTATACATCAACGAAGAACAGCCATCACAGACAGGCACCCAAGGAAAATGGAAATTACAAACCAGTCCTTCATCTGCAACTCGATGCCGCCGGCGTGGAGCAGGACGTGCCGGAGACGCGCCGCCGCTGCACCTTCCTTCAAGCCTTGGATCCGAAGGTGTCCCCTAGCGGACGGGAAGCCGCCGAACCTCGAACTCCGAGAAGCCTCCACCCAGCTCCAGCTGCAACATCGCCGCCGTTCTTCGTCGTTGTCGGCTTCAAGTTCAACCCCGACTCGCCGCCACGCGAGATCCGGGAAGGGGAAGACAAGCCCAGCAGATCAGCAGATCCGAGGGCTCGCCGAGGCGAGGCGCGCCACCGCGGACCTCCGAGGAGCTCCACCGCCGAAGGGGACGCGCACCTGCACCAAAAACACCGCCGGCGACCCAACCCTCTCCATGGCGCCGCCGACAGCAAACCCTACAACTCCTACACTATGTACACTCGTGGATCTGGGATCCCCCGCCCTCCCGCCGCCGGAGCGGCCGGCGGAGGACGAGGGATCCGGCGAAGCGACGAGGGCGAGGTGGATTTGCGGGGGGGGGGGGGGAGAAAAATCGCCCTCTCTGTGCTACAGTGGCGGGAGAGGAAGACGTCCAGGCTCGTCTAAACCTGGTGGTATATGACTTGACTGACCACTAACTTAGCTGGGAATTAGAAAACTGTTTTGTGTTTACTTACTGACCCGACGCGGTCCCTTCCAGAGTCTAGCCTATGTTTGTACTTGTTGGCTCTGTCATGTGTCGTTGGTTGGCCAGTAAAAAATGGATGTGGACTAATAGTTGTCGGCACCAGCGAACGTGATAAGCAATTTTCTAAAAAAAAAAAATTGAAAAGATTCTGCGCTAAAAAATGATCAAGATTCTATCCGTGTCAAACATTTGGTCAGAAAATGATTCTCATTAACTTATGAAAAAAATTATGACGAATGTAACATGTATATACTTCTTTTTAGTCAAATCTTTGACCCAGTGTGTAATGAAACACTAACTTAGCTGGGAATTAGAAAACTGTTTTGTGTTTACTTACTGACCCGACGCGGTCCCTTCCAGAGTCTAGCCTATGTTTGTACTTGTTGGCTCTGTCATGTGTCGTTGGTTGGCCAGTAAAAAATGGATGTGGACTAATAGTTGTCGGCACCAGCGAACGTGATAAGCAATTTTCTAAAAAAAAAAATTTGAAAAGATTCTGCGCTAAAAAATGATCAAGATTCTATCCGTGTCAAACATTTGGTCAGAAAATGATTCTCATTAACTTATGAAAAAAATTATGACGAATGTAACATGTATATACTTCTTTTTAGTCAAATCTTTGACCCAGTGTGTAATGAAAATTATTCTTTGGCGAATTTTTTGTACGGGTACAATATTTCATCATGTTTGCCCGAATGTCTTTTCAAAATAAATTGATCTTTTTTTAGTTTCTATTTTTTTTACATATCAGTTACAAAGGTATGCAGGTTCTCCAATGTAATTTCAAGGAAAAGTTACGCCATTCACCGTAGAGTTGACATCAACCAAATGACGAACCTTTAGTATGGATAGTTTTTTTTTTTGTACGGTATAGTATGGATAGTTAAACCTATGATATGAATCATGCATTGACTGATTTTTTTTTTTTTTGAACACGGGAAGGGGCCCGAAGACCCAGAAGCTCTATTAAGTGGCAGGTAACATTACATAGAGGACCCTAAAGAAAGAAAAAATTACAAACAAGCCCTCTGCTTTTACAAGAAAGACCTCAGAGTAGAAATTAAAAAAGCAATCAGGCCCTTCTTCTCTGCCACAGCACTGGCAAGACCTCGAAACGCGACGGCCGTCGGCGACACCGGGGACGAAACCACTTGGGTCGTCGTCAGCCTGGAGAGTCACGCTGAGATCGAAGATCCTCCGCATCGGCATCATGGCCTGGAGGAAGAACATACCGTGGTAGCAGCTCACCACCACGGCGCGGAGAGGCCTCCGTCGGCCACAAATCGCTCCGGCATACTTGTCCTTCGCGTGTCTTCTCCGCAAGCGAGCTTCAACTTCCCAAGCCACACCATCCATCTCGGCCTCCACTCTGTCGCCTCCATGGCAACTCAAGGCAGCAAGCAGGAAGAACAGCATAGCTTCACACGGACCAAACCCCCAAGAAGAGGGTTCTTCGAGCTTATTAAAGCACGCACCTTCGGAATCCTTCGTCCACCGCGCCCACCACCATGGGAGCACGCTGGAACAGAGCTTTTCCAGGCCGAGGTCGTCGCTCGGGAACAACCCGACCAGGCGCCTAGAGAGGAAAGACAGCATATTGCCAAGCGCCATAGCGGCAAAGCCTAACACGAAATCTAATCCTAGTATATACAGAGGAGGCCAACCACCGGATCCATCTTCTCGCCGGCCGGCAGCGCCGCCAGAGAGAGAGAAGGAGCGGGGCGGCAGCGGCACACTTGGGTCGACTCTCAACGGAGCAGAGGGGTGGGAGAGGAAAAGAGCTGGAAGTCGCTGATGAATGAATTCCGACTGATTATGTCTTGTATTCTTACCAACTCACCAACCTGTACTACTCCTAGCCTACCACTCATGCAGCACGGCTGCAGTGTTTTAGCAATGTTGGTCAAGACTGATGGATATATCGTTATACTACCTCCGTTCACTAATATAAGGTATTTTAGTTTTTTTCTTAATTCAAATGTATCTAGACTTATGTACATATATTCACTCATTTTAGTACGTATGTAGTTAAAATCAAAATGATGGGTCCAATTTTTTACATTAGTGAATGGAGGGAATAATATTTTTACGGCATTTGCATTGTTATTGGCATACCGGCCAATATTATGTGAGATTAGACCTTGTCATTAGGCGATTCGTGAATCGCTGAATTTCGACATGTCAAAGTTGATTGTTTGGGATGTTTAGATGAACGCTGCAAGTTCAGAGGGAGTTTTTTTTTTTTTTTTTGATAGTAGTACTAGTATTCATATAATAGGAAGGAAAATACAAGCCTACATATACGAGTACAACCGTAGAGGATACAAATGGTGGACCAGAAACCACCCAACCACAGGAAGGACTTCAGCGACAAGTCCATCTTCAACCTCACGACTCCGAAACGAGCGCAACCAGCATCGGCATGGAGGATCGTCGACGCCGTCGGAGCCAAACCAAGGAGCAGGAAGAACTCCTAGCCAAGAGGCAAACTTGAGCCGCAGCAACCACCAGCCCCGAAGAGCTAGATCTGAAGGAGAATAATCACACATCGGCCGGCGACCTGCGCCGAGCTCGGCCTGCTCCGGATCTGGGCTCAGCAGCTCCACGCCTCCAAGAAGAAGGCGGCCAGATCCCTCTCCAACGCACCACTTCCCGAACCAGGCACCACCACCACCTCCAGAAGAAACCCTCCTACATACCTTAGCAGCCCCACAACGCCGACGGAGGAGACGACGATGCGAAGACGACAGGGCCCAAGGACGGAAGCCCCAGAACACGCGGCCGCCGGCGTCACCACGACCACCACGCAGGGGAAACACTCCCACAAGTCCGTCACCGCCGCTCAGACGAACACCGGCGAAAGGGAGACCGGACCGAGGAGACCAAAAGGCCGTACGCAGCGACGCCGCTCCCCCGCAAACGCCGCCGCCGGCCACGCACACACCCACCCTATGTACACCCGGAACGCACAGATCCGGGGTTCCCCCACCCCTCCGCCGCCGGAGCGGACAAAGAGGGGAGGGGGAACCCACGGCGGCGCCGGGGATCCGAGTGGAGACCTGAGTCGCCCTCTCTCCACCTCGAAGAACTGTAGAGGAGAAAGAGGAACGGAGACGGAACCCACTGAACGTTCAGAGGGAGTATTTTTGGTTCAGAGGTTTGTGTGAAGAACTGAAGAACATTCCATGGTTCAGCGGCTTGTACCTGTATGCTCTTATCATCTCACCAGTCCTGGATTGTCACTGTCAGGCTGTCAGCACATGTTTGCAGACAAAATCAACGAACAATTAACCAGCAACGAAGGACCAGTGCACGGATATGTAATTTGTCCTGTGCAAAAGCCACTTGTCAGGCCTGTCTCTGTAATCAGAGAACAAGGAATGTTCCAACTGAACAGAGACCATAAGAACATATTCGTGCGAGTGTGCCACCATCACGATTTTGCGGATTGCACAACTTGAACAGAGAGCATCCTCTTCTAGTCGTCAGCATATGTTGTCGAATCTAGAGACAGTAGTGCAGATTTACCATGGGAATTAATTAGCTAGAAACAACTCCTGAATCCTGATACGGTTGACGTTTTCTTCTTCGTTACACCTTGTCTGAATTTCTTTCAGATAATGATAGTGTGAGGAACTGATGATCACATTACGCTGCAGGCGTGGACGTTGTCCTCGTTGAAGAGCGCAAATGGCCGGTAGAAGTTGTGGAGGCGTGAACTGATGTCCCGCTTGGATTCGGTGTATTTGCTCCGGAAATGGCCGGTAGAATTCTACGGACGGGAACAGGTCCGTAATATTACGAAGGAAACCGTCGTTTTCCACCGGGGGTAAGAAAAAAAGACGAACCAAGCGGGGCCTTAGCGAGATCGTCCACTAGCTTCGAACAATTGTTTTTTTTTTCGCGGAAACTTTATAGTGTGTGCTCTGTAAACCAACATCATCTAGATTATATATGTTCCTATCGACTGGTTTATTACAGAGGATGGCGAATTAATAACTGATATTGTTCCCTATTCCCCTTACTCGAGGTCGGCACTCGGCAATGAATTAGCTAGGAACAACTTGCTCCTGATACGCAGGACGTCTTCTTCTTCGTCATAAATTTGTTTCAGATAATGACCGTGTGAGGAACTGACGATCACATTACGCTGCAGGCGTGGACGTTGTCCTCGTTGAAGAGCGCGAGCGCGTGGTCATCGAGGACGTGCGTAAAGGCGTGGCCGGGGTAGTAGCCGACCACCGGATCGTTGTAGCCGTGGAGGTAGTACTTGTTCGTGGGCATGTAGGTGTCGTCCTCCAGGTACTGGATCGCGAACGGGTAGTACTCGCCGTCGTACGGCCACGGCCAGAACTCCGCCGCCCGCCCTGTGCGCCGCGCCGCCCGGAGCACCTTCCGCCGGTCCACGTACCCCGTCACCGTCACCTTCTGGGTGTCCATGTCGATCTCTACCGTGCTCACGCCTGCATCCACAACCACAATGCGTATACAGTTAACAGCACGCGGATGTTTCAGACTGGGGATGTATAACAATCTCAGTGATGATGCGTGCCTTCGAGCCGGGACATGGCCCTCCTTATCCGCTTCTCGCAGCCCTCGCAGTCCATGTGAACATTCATCTCCACGATCTAAGTTAAAATCAAACGGAAACAATGAGCTACTAATGCCATCTCATGCATGATGTATCTTTTCTTTTCTTTTTTACTTACAGACAGGGCGTTCGACAAGGCACCCCTCCTCTGCATCCTCCAAAAGCGTAGCATGTTCACTCCGATCCCCGGCACTGGAGGAACCGCCTGGAATTTATGCACTACGCAGTCAGGGCATATAAATACTGGCTCGAGCGAAGGCCAATGCAGCATTGGATATCGACATGAACGAACATTAAGATGCAGAGATGCTCAAGCATTGGCATTGATGCCGCCGTCCCACGGCGGATGGCGGCGGCGGGGAGCTCCTCTGTTCGTCCCCCCCACAAAATCCAAATCCCCAGCCCAAAAAAATCTCCTCCAAATTCTGCATCTGAGATGTGGCCGCTGCAGTGCTCTGCCTCGGTGTCGCCTGAGCTCGCGGCCTGGCATCCATGGCCACCCCGCCGTCCGACGCCGATCCGTCGGCCTCCCACACGGACCAGCCTTGCTGCTCCCTCAAGGCGGCGGCCGCTCTGCCGTCGCTCCGACGCGGCAAGCGGAACTTGGTCGCGCGTGCTGCAGCTCCGACACGGCCTCCACACCGTCGACGTGCTGCACCTCCACCAGGGCCTAGCCGCCGTCGACGTGCTGCAGCTCCGACTTCTGGTCCTTCCTCTGCTGCTCCTACCTCTGCGCTCGGCCGCAAACCGACGGCGGATGCACATCTCGTCAGGTATGGTTCGTGATCCTGCTGCCTGCTCACGGGGAAACCCGTGCTCACGCTCTACGCGTGGGCAGACCACGGCGGCGCCTCCCGGTGTCACTTACCTCTATGGAGGCGTGGTTCTGGAGCTGTCCAGTGCTCCCAACCCCCTGGCTTGGTTCCGGCGAGGGTGCGGGTTCCGGGCGAAAGCTCAGCGACGACGACGCCTGAGGCGCCGTTCTTCCTTCTTGAAGGCGTCGTGATGGAACCCTAGCTGCTCTCTGACTGGGGCATGAGAGGCTGCAGGCTGCCGTGGTGGCGTGTTGCAGCACTGTGGTGCTCCGCGACTTCATCTTCGATGAACCACCGTCAATGGCCTTGTCTCTCGTTGCCTAGTTGCATTGCCTTCTGAGGCTGCAGGTGGCGGCAGCTCTGCCTTGGTGGTGTTCCCGGCGGCGAGGCGTCTCGTCTCGCAGTGCTGCCATCTGCTGCCTTGGTTCCCTGTTCTCGGTCTGTCGTGAAAGCTATTGCGGTGACACTTGACTTTTGCTACTGGATAGTGTCGTGGGTTTGTCACGTCAGGTGTCATAGATGACTTCGTAGGTGTGGGATTACGCGAGTCAAGCATCTCCGAGCTTGGGATCGCAGGAACAAAGATCAACACAGATTTACCCAGGTTCGGCCCCCTCAATGTGAGGTAAAAGACCTACTTCCTGCCTACCCTAGATTGGTATTGATATGATAATCGAGGTGTTACAATGGAGGCGATCCGATCTGGTACTCGCCGTATGAGCTAGGGTTTGGGGCTTGATAGCTTGACCCGCTCTAAGTCCTGCGAGTCCTCTTTATATACACAGAGGCTCGCTAGGTTACAAAAGGAAACTTCCCCATAAGGAATACATCCACAGAGGCCTACTCGGAGACTACTTGGTCTTCACGTCCTCCGGGATTTATCTTCTAGATCTTTCTCCTTATGGCGGTTCAATATTGGGCTTGTTCCCAAGTGGGCTTTCATCCGTGCGAGTAAGTTAAGTCGCACTGGGCCGCGGGTTAATCCAGAAAGTATTCCCCCGACATTAGCCCCCAAGATTGGTTAGGACTTTACGGTGAGAATCTTCTGGCCTCTTGAAATGATCTCTGGCCGCACTGTAAGCGTTCTGACCAATCTCCTGACTCATGCGATTCATCGCTGTGACTCATCCGCGCGACTCATCTCTCCTTCTGAAATATTCTGTTTCCTTTAATTGCGGACCGTTACTCTTTTTGCGGGCGCAAATTGTGCCGTTGGTTGCGAGCACAGATAATGCCGTTAGTTGCGGGCCCTTCAGTTATAAGCTGCGGCCACCTAGGTCATTATCCATTTGCCCTTGCAATCTTCTCATCCCTAGCCGCGCCGTCTTCTTCCTCGACCCGAGCCTAGTTCCCCAATTCAATCTCCCCCTCGCAATGGCGCCCAAGGCGAAGCCATCTGACAATAGGCGCCAGATCTCCTGCAACTGGGAAGGATCCTGGGTAACAGAGGAAACTCTTGCGGATCTGGCCGAGGCTGGCTTCTTGCCGCCGAAGGGGGACGGCGTCTGGCGGGCCCGGCGATGAAATCGAGCCGCGCCCCAAGCCCAACGAGCTGGTGATGTTCGTGGAGCACGTGGAGCGTGGATTCACGCCGCCAGGTTCTCCCTTCTTCCGCAATTTGCTGAACGCCTAGGCCTCCGTCTTCACGACATCGGGCCCAACTCAATGCTCCAGGTGAGCAATTTTCACGTGCTGTGCGAGGATTACCTTGGCATAGCCCCCAACATCGATCTGTGGCTGGCCTCTTTCACCTGCAACAGCCAACTTGTCTCCAAGGGTGGCGCCTACGTTCAGGTCGGCGCCATCTCTCTTCAGCGCCATAGGAATTCTTGCCTTCCCAAGCTAGCCCTGGCGAATCGACCCAGGGCTTGGCAAAAATCTTTCTTTTATTGCCAAGATACTTCACCGGAGGGCGAAACTCGCCTTCCCTCCTGGTCTAACACCCTCTTCGTGCCTACCGAGGCACTGAAATCAAAACCCCGCGACTCGTCCATGTCCTTCATCAATGAGTCGCTGATCAAAGTCCGCGCCTTAATAGGTCATGGTCTTACTGGCCTTGATCTTCTCTCTTGCTGGACCAAATGGCGCATTCAGCCCGTGAGTCCACGACAGCGATCTTTCCTTGAGTGCACAGGCACCTCTGCTGACGTTGATCGTATCAAGGCTTCGGACTGGAGGCCTGAGGATTGGGTGGAATTTGTCACCCGCGTGACTGAGGAGAAGGACATCTCCTTCGATAAGGTGGGGCTTGCCCCTTTCAGTGTTAACAACAAGCCTTTTGAGGTAACTCCTCTTCTCTGTCTTTTCGCCTTCGTAGTTGAGTCGCATTCCTTTTCTTAATACTGCAACTTATATTTCTCTCATCCAGGCTGACGAGAACTACTGGTCGCTGCCTGCGACTGTCGCCGGCACTGCTGCTCCCAAGCGTGCCGCACGAAAGAAGCTGCTGCCCACTCTAGAGGGCAGCGAGACTGCTGATATCCCTTCTGTTGCCTCTGCGGCCTCAGATGATGAAGAGACCGAACTGGACGAGGACGAGAGTCCAGTGCCAGCCGCGAGTTCTGTTGCCGCGGCTGAACCAACTCCCCGTAGAGCCTCCAAGAGGCTATCTCGTGAAGAACCAGAGGTTGATGCTCTGGAAAACCCCGAGGCCACGAAGCGTCGCAAACCTGCTACGGGCGCGATCTCCTTCGTTGCCAGGCGTGCTTTCAAAGCCACCGCCTCTGCTGAAGAAGACATGGGTCCCCACTCTGGTAATTTCTGCTGTCTTGTCATCTTGAATGCTTATTCTTTTTCCTCTACTGACATGCAAAACCTACTCGTAGATTCTGGGACCCAAGGCCTGTCCTCACCGTCAAGCGGTGAACTTATGGCCTTTGTGAAGATGGCTCCAGAGTTAGTAACTTTTCCCTGTGCTTTCAATACTTTTATTCTGGCTTATGTTCTTCTTCTTCACACAATGCCCTTGCTTTTTTCAGAAGTGCGGCTGAACCCGCGACTGAGCCTGGAGCCGCGGTTGAGCCGCATTTATCACCTGCGGCTCATACCGCCATGGTAGAGGGCGTGGCCACCACTGATGACCTGGCCACGGTCCCTGTTCTTGACACAGCCACCCAAGAGGTGGCTCTGGAGGATAGAACGGATCCCTTATGATCCAGGACGTGGAGAAGGTCAACCCCTCCTCCATAGATGTAATGGCCAAGGATGCTGATACGCCAGTGGTTGAGTCGCCAGTGGCGGACAATCTGCGGTCGCCAATTCTACATGCTGAGGTTGCTTCTTCCTCCTCCACAAGCCGTGCTGAGAAACTGTCAGAGGCTATCATTGCCTCAAATGACAAGCAAGCCATGGAGCTCCGCAAGGCATTTCTGACCTGTCTGCGGCTTATAAGGTAAACTTCTATCTCCAGTTATCTGTCTCTAGCCCCCAAGGATCAAGTTTCTTCTTTGACTGTAAAGGGAGACTTGATGCTTCTCTTTTAGCTGTTGATATATACTTACTGACTGATGTTCCCTTCATAGGAGGAACTAAGCTCCATAACAGCTGCCAAAATTGCCTTGGAAAAGCAGCTGGGGGATACTCCCTCTGAACTGGAGAGGCTACGCGAGCTCCTTGGCCAGCGTGACGCTGAGCTAAAGAAGAGGGAAACCAGGATGGGCGAGCTATCTGATGAAAGCTTCAAGTTTTCTGAGCAAGCCAAAAATACCGAGCTGCGACTTAAAACTGTTGAAGAGAAATTCCATGAGAGGGTCCAGCAGCTGGAGCTCCAAGTCAGTGCTCAGAAAGACGCCATTGCTGATGTCAATGAGGACGCAAGGCTTAAGGCTGTTTCCATTGGTGAGCTTGAGAAAAAGTTGAAGAAAGTTTCTGATGCCCATAACCTCGTCCACGCCAAAGTGTGCATCATGACTCAAGAATTAACTGGTATGTATTGCGACTTGTAACTGCATCTTTTTTCTCTACTATCTTTGCCTGTGTGTTGTAGAGCTGACGGAGACATGCCTTGATGTAGGTGAAGATGCCAAGGAGCAGCGCGGCAGTACTCAGGAGCAGCTGGAGTATATCCGCGATTTTTCGCGAAGGGCTTGTGACGCCATGAAATCACTGTCTAAGTGCCTGCTGCCGACCAAGCCAGTCCCCGGTGATTCTGAAGGGCTGCTGAAAAGACTGCTTAGGGCGCCTCAGTTCTTTTTGGACTGGAAAGAGTCCTCAGCTCGCACCGGCGCGGCTCATGTTCTTGCTTTGGCCAAGACGTACTATCCTTCTTTTGATGCTGCCAAGGTTGCAAAAGGTAGGCCCTCGAAGAAGGTGGATGGCACCGAACTGACGGCCTCAGAATATGCGACACTTGGAAGGATATGCGCGGCCATGCGACTGAACTGGTGGAGGGGATTGATCTTGCGACCTATATGGGCAAGTATAACGCAGATGGAAGCAGATGGGAGAAGTTACCCGCTCCGTCGTCCAGCGCGGTGATTCCGCAGGACAAGAACCCCTCTCCAGGCGTATCCAGCTCTGCAGCCCCCAAGCCCGCGACTGAAGAGCCCTCCAGCGAGCCTGCGATGCTCCTTCTGGCAAGCTTGGTAAGCCGCCTGTTCCTCCTTCCCACCGGCCAAAAGCTGCGCACAAGTGAAGAAGAGAAAACAATGGTTTGATGGCTTGGCCCTTAGCGGTCTGTAATAATTGTTAGAGTTTATGTGTCATAAGACAATATTATGGTTTGCTTAAGTACTCTTGGCAGTACATGTTTCGACCAATAGGCTGGTCCTTATGATTTGTCTCGGTTTTTCCTCACTTAGGCCCTTGCGCGGCTCAGTATTTCCCAGGTAAAAAGTGCGTGTTCAGGGTCGAGAGCGGCCATGATAGGCAATCAAACTCGATTGACGCCGCACCCCCAGTACTTTGGCCGCATAGTGCAAGTCGCATCCAAGAGAGGTTGAGTATAATCACGATAAATGCCACTTGTTTGGCGATCCCAAGGAATAGGCCGCGCTAAAAAGCTGCCGCACCCCCAAGGGACCAATGATTAAAAAATAAAAGACTCACAACTCAATTGGTAGTTTGAGATGCTTTATTTCAGAATCATTATATGATACATAGGGTCGGTCGCGCCTAGGTGGCGACCAGAAGTGATGCTTGGGTCGGTTGCGCCTAGGTGGCAACCAGAGATGTTACATGGGTCGGTCGCGCCTGAGTGGCGACCAGAATTGGGTCGGTTGCGCCTAGGTGGCAACCAGAGATGTTACATGGGTCGGTCGCGCCTGAGTGGCGACCAGAATTGGGTCGGTTGCGCCTAGGTGGCAACCAGAGATGTTACATGGGTCGGTCGCGCCTGAGTGGCGACCAGAATTGGGTCGGTTGCGCCTAGGTGGCAACCAGAATTGGGTCGATCGCGCCTAGGTGGCGATCAGAAGTGTCATATTGGGTCGGTCGCGCCTGAGTGGCGACCAGAATTGAAATTTTTAGCCCTGAGTGGCCAGCTTGATGATGTAAACTCTTAATAATTTTGCTGCGGCTGCTGATGGCAACTCGCGACGCTTGGGATGTGTCCTTATTGGCAATGGCTCGTAGCCTTTGACTTCCTTGCCTCCCTTGCGGCTGTAATCTGAAGTCGCAAGTCAGGCAGGTGCCTTTGGCCTTCACGATGTCATCAAAATTCTCCTGCGACTCGTGCATGGTCGCGCTCTCTGCGATGCAAGCTGCTCTGGCTATGGCCTTGTCGCCTTCTTCACACTCTTGAGCTATTCTTTTGTCGCCATTGATGGTGATGACACCTCTAGGGCCTGGTATTTTGAGCTTTAGGTACACATAGCACGGCCTAGCCATAAACTTTGCGAATGCTTCTCTGCCAAACAGCGCATGATATGGGCTCTGGAAATCTACAACCTCGAACCAAATGTACTCGCTCCTGAAGTTGCTTTGTGTCCCAAAGGCGACCTCCAAGTTAACTCGCCCCAATGGCTGAGCTGATATGCCTGGCACGACACCATGAAACGTTGTTCTTGATGGGTGTAGCTGCTTTTCTTGAAGGTTCATTCTTTTGAAGGTTTCATAGTATAATATGTTGATACTGCTGCCTCCATCCATCAGTACTTTGCTCAACTTGTACCCTGCGACTTGAGGGGCAACCACCAGCGCGAGTTTTCCCTCTTCATTTATTTCTCCTGGGTGATCCTCGCGGCTCCAAATTACTGGTTGTTCGGACCACTTTAGCCATTGTGGGACGGCTGGTACTATGGCGTTAACAGCCTGATTGCGTCGTCGCAGTTTTTGTTCCCTCCTTGAAGTATTCACCACAATGGTATGATACTGACCCAACTGTTTTGGGAACTGTGGCTGATCTGGCTGCGGATTTGGGACGGCGTTGTTGCTGTTGTTGCCTCCGCCATGTTTACCTTCCTCGTTGTTTTGATGATTGAAGTTTGTGTTGAGTGGCTGTCCATCCTTCCACTTTTTGTAATGATAACACTGTGCCTTCGTGTGGTTGGGTGGTTTCCCATCTTTTCCTATATGGATGTCGCAGGGGCGGTTGAAAACCTCTTCCAAATTAACTGGATGAAAATTCCTTCCTCTGCGCTGCTTTGTTTGTAACGAGTATTCGTATTTGCGACTAACCAGAATTTCCTTCCTCGTTTTTGCGCTTGTTATAACTCGCATTGGCATTGCTAGCTTGCTGTTGTTGAGGCTTGCTACTGGCCTTCTTTCCCTTGCCAGTGCTTTCCTCTTCCTCTCCATCAGATGCGTCCCTGGTTTTATCCGAGCTAGCATACTTGTTGGCCGCCGCCATTACCTCGCTTAGGCTCTTGACTTTATCCTTCATGCGACCTAGTTTGTGGACTAGCGGCTCAAATTTGCAATTTTTCTCCATGACAAGGACTGCTGAACTGGGTGGTATATTGTCTGAGGAATGTATGATCTCTGCGACCCTTCTCATCCAGTGGCGACTTGACTCGCCTTCCTTCTGTACACAACGCTCTAGGTCCTCTATGCTGCAGAGTCGCTTGCATGTTCCTTGGAAATTCTTGATAAAAGCTTCCTTCATCTCATCCCAAGAGTTTATCGAATTTGGTGGCAAATTTTGTAGCCATATGTGGGCTGCGCCTTCTAACATCATGTTTAGGTAACGTGCGCAGATCTCTTCGGATGCATTTAGGATGCTCATGCCCATCTCGTAATTGTTGAGCCAAGTAACAGGGTCCATGCTGGCGTTGTAGTTGGCGACCTTGCGAGGTCCTTTGAAATCTGCAGGAAACGGTTCAGACCTGATTCTTTCGCTAAACAGACTGGGCCTTTGAGTCGCGACGATAGGTTGGACGAAGCTGGTCTTCCTATTGGAGTGGCCGCCGCGGGCTGCACAATCTCTATGGGTTGAATCTGCTGAGGTTGATTTTGAGCCGCAGGTTGATCTTCCCTTTTCGCCTAGCCGAGCTTGAGGTCGCAACGTGTGGCGACTCCGCGTGGATGCTTCTCTCCGCCGTTGCTCTGCTATTGTAAGGGGTGGAGTGCAGCCGTCCTGCGTGTTCGGACATATTCGCCTGCTGTATTACTGCTGTGCTCAGCATCTCATGGCGCGCCGTGCCTCTCTGTCCATTGGCGTGTTCCTGCTGGCGCTAATCTGGCCAAGATGTTTGTGGCCGCAAAGAGATTCTCCACTGGGCTAACATAATGCCCTTGCGGCGTGTGGAACCTTTGAGGCTGCTGTGGCGATTGCTGAACAAAGGTTGGCTGCGTCAACGGCGGGGGCATCATGGCCCTGTTGTTAGCCTGTACTATGGCCCTTGACCCAGGTATCTCTGCTACTCTTGGTGCTGCGAAAGATGGAACCGCTGGTACGATTGATGGTGCAGCGAGTGCTTGAACCGCGGGCGCAGCTAACGGGGCGGACGCATAACCATGGCAGATGGTGCCATGCGTGCGGGTACCGCGACTGAGGTTGTGCGACCCCTGACCATGCGACCGGGTGCGCCGTGTTGGTGGCGACTGATGGGTTAGTGTTGGCGGCGGCTGACGGGACCAATTGCTGGTTCAGTGGTAGGTGATTGGAACAGCTCCATAGGGTTTACTGTTCCTGGCTGCAGGCGACTCGCGTGGCGCTGTGTGGCAAGGTGGCCTGTATTCCTTGCAGAGAATTGGTTTCCTCGATGAGTCGCAGTTGCTCCTGTTGGAGGCGCTGTTCCTCACGCGCCAGCCTGGCTCTCTCATCTGCGATTCTCTGGACTTCATCATATAGCCCATCCTGGTAGCCTCCAATTCTGTCACCCTAGCAGCCGCGTTAACCGCAGATATTGGTGTAAACAACACACTTCCCTGTGGCGGCGTGACCGCTGCGCTGGGGGTTACCCTTGCCCCTGATTCCGCAGGCGCGACTCCAGGTGGAGTTTCTCTGTTTGCGACTCCTGAGGCCGCGACTCCTGGCGTCATCGCAGCGGATGCCGCGACTCCTGATGTATCTAGCGCGGCTTGTTCTGCTGCTTCCGGCGGTGTGGGGGCTAAGCTGCCTGGTGGCATGCCCAGCCCTTCGTCTGCTTCTGTGGTCCTGTAGACCCCTTCCACGTGCCGATCTTCTACAGAGGGCGAGCCACTGTCCACAGGGCCTCCGCATAGCCTTTCCTCAAGGACATATCAATGGATTGGCCTTCTTCGTCTTCAGAGGCAGCGACTCGTGGTTGATAGATCCTTCTTCTTGGTCCACTGTCACCGCACTCCTTCTTCTGAGTCGCCATGCTGCGATGGATCCTCTGACTCGCCGCCAATGAAGCCGACGAAGACGTTGATGGATCCAAAGGGGATGACGTGGCCGGTCTCCAAGTAATCTGCTTCCGGCCCCAGCTTGAATCGTCGATGAGGGTGTGCCATTGACCGTGATGATACGGCCAACAACAAGATCTTCAGCTCCCTTCATGGATCCTGCGCGGAACGTGACGCTTTTGACCGCAGGCCCCACGGTGGGCGCCAACTGTCGTGGGTTTGTCACGTCAGGTGTCATAGATGACTTCGTAGGTGTGGGATTACGCGAGTCAAGCATCTCCGAGCTTGGGATCGCAGGAACAAAGATCAACACAGATTTACCCAGGTTCGGCCCCCTCAATGTGAGGTAAAAGACCTACTTCCTGCCTACCCTAGATTGGTATTGATATGATAATCGAGGTGTTACAATGGAGGCGATCCGATCTGGTACTCGCCGTATGAGCTAGGGTTTGGGGCTTGATAGCTTGACCCGCTCTAAGTCCTGCGAGTCCTCTTTATACACAGAGGCTCGCTAGGTTACAAAAGGAAACTTCCCCATAAGGAATACATCCACAGAGGCCTACTCGGAGACTACTTGGTCTTCACGTCCTCCGGGATTTATCTTCTAGATCTTTCTCCTTATGGCGGTTCAATATTGGGCTTGTTCCCAAGTGGGCTTTCATCCGTGCGAGTAAGTTAAGTCGCACTGGGCCGCGGGTTAATCCAGAAAGTATTCCCCCGACAGATAGGCAAGTCTGGCTCCGTCAGATGGCGGTGGCCGATGCCCTTGTGCTGCTTTTCTTGCTGTGTTTGCTGAAGACCCTCCGATGGTTGGCGTTGTGTTGAGTGAGCTTCGCGCTCTTGGTGTCGTCTCGGACCTCTTTGCTCATTGACGACGCAATGATGCCTCCCCGACCTGTTAATCGTTTTGACTTCCTGTGGCGGAGCCCCAGTCAAGGTTCGTGGTAGGTGCTAGGCTTGGCACTCGTTGACTGAAGTGCTCCTAAGTTGTGCCGTGGGATTCGATACGCACGCCGGTGCGGTGCGCTAGGTTGTTTGTTGAATCTTGGTATGTGTTCCTTCGACAGCACCCCTCGTCTACTTGTTCATCTCATGGTGGTGGACCTAGGTATCTTTGGTGATGGGTTATGCCTTGCTCCGTAGTGTATTGTCAGTGGCTACTTCCCCTTTCATGTGTTGTGTTTGTGTGTGTGGTTTTTTTCTTTTATCTCTCCCCTATGTAACCCCCGTACTCTCTGGTTCATTTGAACCCATCTTGTAGAGGCTGTAAAGTCACAAGGCAACTTGAATGAAAAAAATATTCAGGTGGGGACTTATCCCCCGGTGACCATTCAAAAAAAAAATCTAGCCACGATAATGTTCGTTTTTCCGGTCTGCAACGTAGATCTTTTTCTGTCACCAGCTTAATGCTATTCGATGGCCTAATCCAGTGTTGATTCCTCAGCCACAGAGCTGTGGAAGAAGTCTTGTATAGAAAAGCTTTTCACCGTAGTTCTTTTTTTAAGGTGGCATTCTGAATTGCAAGCGTCGCCTCCTAGCTCCTAGCGTTTGGCCTCCTCACGGCTAATTAAGTCTAGCGGTGAAGATATGTAGATGTTGATAAAGCCTGATTAATATCCTCATGGCTAAGCCTATGTGAGGATGACGCCAATTCCCCGCTCCACCCGTCAGCGTTCCGACGTCAACGTCAACTCGAATAGGATCAAAGATATAATCCCTCTTAGATTCGTACGCATTCGTCTCCTCTAGTCCAGCAGCACTTCGTCGTTCAGAACTAAGTTACTACTGAAACAAGTATGATGGAGATCCCAACATATGGGAGAGAGATTCATCAATATCTATTGGGAGAGGACATCTCAAAACCCAGCAGATCAAGTTCTAATCAAGAAGGGGGAGGGACACCTCCACAACTCCAATGGGATGGGAGGAGGGGTGCCCCTCCCTCCTTTATATAGGAGGAGGAGGGGTGGGGTGCAGCCCCCTAGGGCCAGCCGCACCAGGAGGCTTGGCCCCCATGAAAGGGGGCATCCAAACCCAAATGGGTCTTTCTGACCCAATTAGGCCATGCCAAGTGGGGGGCCGCCCATGGGGGCTAGCCACAACCCTAGATGGGCGCCCTAGGGCCCATGCGGTTGCCCCATGTGGCTCTAGACCATGTTGGGCAGCCCGGGACCCAACATCCAAGACCCAACACAGTGATAGAATGTATTTATATGACTCCGGGACATCTCATGTCCGCTTATTTAATTATCGGAACACTTCCGAAATCTCTCTGAATATATTTTGATCACTCCGAAACTATTCCCGGGTGACTCTTTCTCATGTTTCAAACCATTAACTTATTAAACCAATTGAAGTAGACTTAAGCTGTGACCCTACAGGTTCGATAACAAATGGACATGACTCAGAACAACTTCCGATCAATAACCAATAGCAGAGTTGTCGATGCCCATATTGATTCCCATTGTTAAACGAATGAAATCGAGTGAACATGTTAGTTCCCGTACATGGTTCCCATTGCTTCACGATACTGAACATACCCGAGGAGAGATAGATATATATGTGAAGCAACTCTTGATCACTATATCTTGTTATCCTCGTTACTAGTTTGTTCCCTTTTCTCGTTCCCGCATTCCAGTATCCCCATGATTTATCATGTTGTGTCTGCGCAGATGATGACGGATATCGCCATACCGAGTGGGCCCTGGATGTATTCTCTATCGTCTGAGTAGCAATTCCCAGTCTTGAATCATTAACATTAATACACACTCTCCTGATTACCTAGACACTGACTTTTTTATCACCCTTTTACGGTGTGATGTTTGACGGAGCTAAAGTAACCTTTCAAATATGCATAAACCTAACACCCTCCTGGTCAAAGGACATATGTGGACAACAACTAATATGATAATACTAACAATATTGTGACGATATGATCTCATGGTATATCAACGAAGTGGTCCAGCCAACATTGTTCCGTTAACAATGTGATCCCATTGTTGTTGGTATAATCATACCCATGATCAGGAAGACATGGCCATCATACAACCAATGAGTTAGTCTCGAGAGGCAAGACTAAAACCTTTATTTGGTGTTTATTATATACACGTGCGCATGGTATTCCTTCTGAAACCTCTTCCAGAAACAACAACAGTTATAGCATAAAACATAAACATTATTAATAAAACATATAATAAAACAATTATTATTGCCTATAGGGCATATCCCAAACAGTCGCCTCTGACCGAGCCCACGCGCACAGGCAGGCTGGCGGATTTAGTGACATGCAGCTACTGTGACGCGTCACCATGGTTCAGAAACTAGCGGCGTCCTAGTTAGCCACGCCACCACTACAAAAATAACAGTGCACGTCAAAAATTCGGTGCACCACCAGCATGTTCAAGCCGGGTGGACGCCCGGGTCTAACTTACGGGTGGCGTTCACGTATCCTGCGCCACTTGTAGGCCTGAACCAGTGGCGAGCCTATTTACGGCGTGCAACCGCCTAGCCAGTTGCGCATGCTTCCTCTAGACAATATTATGTGTTGATGCATACTGTTGAGCGAGAGGTGTGTCGTCTGACTAAGTGTCTTCCAAATACATGTATTGGAACTATTTTTGAAAATGAATACTCCTCTCTACTAAAAAATATTCTTCACCCTCATTAGCCCCTTCCAAAGGGAGAATCAGTGGGCTTCAACGACACTTGGGGTAACAATTTGACAACATCATATCCTTTTGGACGCTCCTTGCGCAGTCGAGACTATCAATGGCATTGCGAGGAGGGCAGCGTATATTTCGTGTTGTTTTTCTTGGTCCTTGATAATTTTCAAGTTCATCACACATCTAGTGATTTTAAAAAAATTCAAGAATAATATATTTAAAGTATGTTGAAAGTTCCTCCAAAATTGTTAGCAGTTTAACCTTTTTTAAAGTACGATACCCCAACCTATGCGTCGGTCCATGTACATAAATTTTTTAATTACCAAGTTTTAATCCTTATAAAAAATCAAGAGCAACTCACATGCTAGCCCCAACACAAAAAAGATTGCATGGAACACTTGTTTTTTCGTTTAACAAATAAAATATAAAAATGTCTAGAAGTCTATGACCACCTCAAAGACGATTGCATTGCGCTTATAATTACTAATCTTGTTGCTAGACTGCCATCCATACTATTTGAAATGTATGTTTAGTGTTTGCTAACCAAAATTTAGGCAGTGGACTCAAAATCAGAGCCAATGTTGATATTGAACAAGCTACTATAGCAATTTCTGACAAATTTGTCTTGCCAAGATCATCTCCGCTAGATACGGCTACCTTGTTGCGGACGGCGCGAGAGGGTCATTGCGACTTGTGACACCCATCGATATAAATATACAAGCAAAACCTGGATGGAGGGCGCTCCTATACACACACCGCCCCTTGCGACGTCTCTACGTCGCTGAATTATTGGCTACATGAACATTACTATTTATTTAAAAAGTCTAGTTTAATAATGTAAAAAAAAAAGTGAACATTTTTCAATTCTGCATTTTTAATAAAGTAAACATTTTTCAAAATTTAAATTGTTTCAAATCCTAATATTTCAAAATTCTGAACATTTAAAAATAAACCCTACAAAGTAAAGTTAACGGAAAAAACAGAAAAAAAACACACACATGGAATAGAGATAAGTGAACAAACGAAATAATAGAAAAACACAAAAAGCAAAACGGGCCGGCCCATTGCGGCAATTGGGGCATATACTAGGATTTGGCCAGGATGAATAGATCGAATGGAGTGGGCTGGGCAATTCCAGTTAAAAGCCAGACCGACATCCATCACCTGCTCACGGCTAGCCCCGGCCTTGTTGACAAGCATAGGGCCAAATCCTATATGCCGCTCATTGGCGGCGCTACGCGCGGGCGCTGCCAGAGGCGCGTAAGTGATTCGCGGGCGCCGCGCTAAAGCGCGTACGTGATGGGCCGGCCCATCTGCCGTTTTTTCTTTTTTTTCCGCTGTTTCTTCTTCTTTCGGTCGCTTTTTTTTGTTTTCGTCCAGATCAAATTTTGTTTCATTTGAAGATTGTTCAATTCGAAATCCGCTCAAATTCAAAAATCTGTTCAAATTCGAAATCCGGTCAAATTCAAAATTTATTCATTTTTGAAATCCGTTCAAATTCAAAATTTGTTCATTTTTCGAAATCCGTTTCAAATTCTAAATTTGTTCAAATTCGAAAATCCGTTCAAATTCGAGATTTGTTCATTTTTGAATTTTTGTTCAAATTCGAAATCCGTTTCAAATTCGAATTTTTTCATTTTTCAAAATTTGTTCAAACTCGAAATTTGTTCAAATTCGAAATCCGTTCAAATTCGAAATCCGTTCAAACTCGATTCAAATTTGTTCATTTGAAAATTGTTCAATTCGAAATCCGTTCAAATTCAAAAATCCGTTCAAATTCAAAATCCATTCGAATTCAAAATTTGTTCATTTTTCGAAATCCGTTCAAATTCAAAATTTGTTCATTTTTCGAAATCCGTTCAAATTCTAAATTTGTTCAAATTCGAAAATCCGTTCAAATTCGAAATTTGTTCATTTTTGAATTTTTTTCAAATTCGAAATCCGTTCAAATTCGAATTTTTTTCATTTTTTTCGAAATTTGTTCAAACTCGAAATTTGTTCAAATTCGAAATCCGTTCAAACTCGAAATTTTTGCAAATTCGAAATCCGTTCAAATTCGAAATCCGTTCAATTTCGAAAATTGTTCATTTTTTCGAAAATTGTTCAAAATCAAATTTTGTTCAAATTCTAAATTTTTCATTTTCGAATTTTTGTTCAAATTCAAATTTTTTATTTTTCGAAATTTGTTCAAATTCGAAATTTGCTAATTTTCAAATTTAATCAATTCGAAATTTGTTCAAAATCGAAATTTGTCCACTTTTTGAATTTTGTTCAAATTCGAATTTGTTCATTTTTTATTTTTGTTCATTTTTAGAAAATTGTACAAATTCAAAAAGTTTTCAGTTTTGGAAAAAAAAATGCAACGATCCTCGAATTGGCTGGCCCATAATCGGCGGAACAAAAAGTGAAACATGCGCGAAACAAACAACCAGCGAACCATTTACAAACGAAAGCCAAACTAGAACAGAAGTTTGGGCCGAGCCCATCTACGAAACGTGTAGGCGCGCAAGCTCGTACCGCCGCTGTGAAGCGGTATAAAGGACTCCCAAGCATAGGAGTTGACAAGTTAACCGGTCGTTATACCGAAAGCCCATCACAGGGTTTAATGAGAGGCAGAAGTTACACAGGGCTGGACATTATTTTGTCCATTTTGCCATCCTTTATACTCTAGTTGACTGCACGTGCAACGCACGTCTTTATTAAGACCAATAAAAATTATCTACCTTCACAACGATCCGGGAGCTCGAAATCATCAACTTTCAGTCATCCAAACTTCTTACTGCATTCTTCTTCTACAGTTCCTCGACAACTCATAGGCGAGGCATACGTATTGTGAGGACCCCGGATTAACTATCCGAGAAACTCGTTATGCTTCCTGCAACAATCCCATGATCAGTCTGTTGCTGCACATAACTCGAATTGGCATCACAGAACACCCATAAATACCGAATAAATATACTTACTTGATTGAAGTCATAACTTCAACAGGTACTTGCAGCGGAAATCACCAAACAGCGTGGAGCCCAAGTCATTTGCCTTAACCCTACAGCAGCTGACTAGGAAGCGCCCTAGTTCGCATTGACGTCATTAACCACTTCTTCTTCGAACTGCTCCTCTTTAGAATCTGGCTAAGACAATGTAACAGCCCCCAAAATTTGAGTACCAAATTTTCACTTTTGTTTCAATGCATCATGCCATCCATGCATAATCATGTTCATCTGAATTGTTACAACTTTGCAATGGAAATGCTGGGTTGCTAAGCAAAGTTTACAAATTCAACTCTATATTTGTCCAGGGAGTTCCAAAGGTTCCAAAGTGAAATTTGGGCAAACTATTTTGATTTGGAAATAAAACGAAAAGAGAGTATCTCAAAATTGCCTGTGAGCAATTTCTATTTATATTTTCCTATCAAATGATTTCCAATTAATCTGGAAAATTAGGGAAGCTACACATTGAGGTAAAGGCACTCCCCAAAAATTGGCATAATTTTTGGATAAGTTCACATGCCTCAATAATTCAAATACTGTGCTGGATTTAAATTTAAAGACATAAAAGGACCTGTTCGTAATTAATGGAGGACCTATCCGTGGTGGAGAACAAAGTTCCAGGGACCTCTTTGTAATTTCGGTCGTCTCTCCCTTCCTCTCTGTAGCGACCAGGTCGCCGTGGCCGAGCCGCACCAGCTCGACGCCCCTCCGCGCGCGACGACCACGCCGGGCCCCCCTCCTCTGCCTCACCCCTGCGAGGAGCACGCCACAAACCCGACCCCACTTGCTTCCCTCCCCGTTCCCCTCCTCGATGCCCTTTCCCGTGCCCGCCATGGCCGTCAAGCGCGAGCTCGCCGTGCCCGCGCCCCGTCCCCTGAGCGCCTCCCGGACGAATCCAAGCCTACCAGCGGCTCCGCCGCGTCGCCAGCTCCGTCCACGCCGCAGGAATCGAGCCCTAAGGCCGAGAATCACCGCCGCCGTCTTCTTCCCCCCGACCCGAGCCGCCGCCCCCCCCGCCGCCCGAATCCCCCCGCCTCCGGCCACCTCAGTCCCCACCGCGAGCATCCACACTCCAGGTGAGCCAGCGCCCCTCCCTCTGCCCCTGCCATCCCTCGCGCGAGCCGTAGCCGTGCGTCGCCGTAGCAACATCGCCGCCACCGTAGCCTCGCGTCGTGCCCGTGCTGCTGCTTCTTTTTTTTTTCTCTGTTCGAGTGGTTCTTCTCCAACCGGAGATTCCGGCCCAACTCCGGCCCAACTCCGGACCGCGTCCATTGACTGCCGTATTGGGCTGCGATTTTGCTGGACCGGAGACTCCGGCCCATGATCCCTTTCGGACCGGAATTTCCGGCCTGTGCAGAAAAAGTTGTAATATTTCTTTTCCTTTTTTTTTTCTTTTCCCTCTCGATAGCACATGTCCCCGCTCCCCCTCCCGCGTGTAGAGTATCGAACTCCGACGATTCCATATACCGTCCCCTCCCTCGAGTCGGGTACTCAAATTATTTCATCGTTGATTTAATTAATTAAAAGAATAATTTAAAAAGGAGGAAATTCTAAAATTAATAACTTTTCACCGGGACCTCAGAAAAATGTGTTCGTATATCAAAATGCTCAGAACAACATGAGTGATCCAAAATCTTCATCGTCATGCATCATTCGATCACAATTACAATAATGTGCTCTAGTATAAAGTTACTCCTTAAGTTTTTAATATGGGTTTATTCCCAATAATGCACTAAATATAACGGGTCCCCATTTAACTTGTTGATCCTGTTCAATGCCTTTAGGTTGCATTTAAAATGTCATATCATCATCCTTGTATGCATTGCACAATTGCCATGTGTTGATTGCTCTTCCGGTGTTTCTTTTGTGCATCGGTAGATCAAGGAGGTGAGGTGCCACCCCCGTCTGTGACGATCCGTACTACCAGCCGTATCATCAAGGCAAGCGTAACCCCCCCCTCTGAGCATATCTTATCCTATTTTCCGCAATTTATTTCTCCACTATAATATTGCATGCGGTTCTAAATGTCTTTTGCCTGGATTAGAGTATCCTACTAGTTGCATTAGAATCCTGTTGCCAATACCGTTTTAACCCTCCACTTACCATAGGTTTGTATTGTTGGCCATGGAATACTTACTATGCTATGCAAGTGCTTAGCCATGCTTAGTGAAATGCCTAGTGTACTAGGGATGGTGAATGCTGGAAACAGGTGTTGACTTGTGACAGTGATGTTGATGGTGAAGAATTGTGGAGATGGATAATAAAATGCTAAGAAGGTGGGGATGAGAGGCCACATGGAATGTGGTGGTTTTGTCTCGTTCTTGCCGCCTAGGTGCGAGTTCTGTACCTCCTGAACCAAGACTGAGCGTGCAACCATGCGTGAGGCCTATGCAATTGCAGGAACCCTCATAGACTAAATAACTCGAGCGGGGCTAGCCAGGGTCCTCTAGTTCGGGCTTCCATTTGCGCGTGCGTGAGTTGGTGGCTGAGAATGAGATGAGGTGTGTTAGGAAAATAAGTGGCCGTGGGGCGGGGTGTTGTGATCTGGCAGCCCTACTGCCACTGATGATCCTGGAAAGTCCTTAACGAGGGAGAAGTCGACACCGTTCCCACCCAGCCGGCTTTTCCAAGGAAGAGAGCTAATGCGCAGGTAATGGGCCGGGCTACGCTGGCAAACATTGTACACCCCTGCAGGGTTAATCTTTTCGAAAAGCCGGTCCACGTTAAGGACACTTGGGAATGGACGATGATCATAGAATAACTTAAACGGAATGATTAAAACCTGGGTACTAGAGGTTCCAATTCCATGAATGTAAGGTTGACTTCCCGAGGGTGATTCGGAGGTGCCTTTGATAAACAGGTACAGAGGTGATGATGGTTGAGAGAAAGGTGATACAATAAAAGAGTTACTTCTTACCCCTCTTCAAAAATATTCTGATTAGTCGATGCCATGGAGTTGTGTTTATAAACAAAATCAGCTTTATGCAAAACAGCCATAAAAACCTTGAAAGCAATCATGGAGCATATATTAGCTCTTAACTTGCGAGTTCGTCGAACTCAACGTCGTTTGCTTGTTTTCAGGAGAGGACTTCACCGACCTCGAAGGTGGGTTCTTTTGTGGACGTCGACGAGCTGTGGGTTCCCAGGTGGCAGCTTGGGACATCCTGGAATAGCTGGCGTTGTGATGTTTATCTGTAGGCCTCTTAGGCCATATGTTGTGTTCTTGGTCTAGAACAACCTAATTTGCTTCCGCTTGATGTAATGTTGGGTCTGTGACCTCTGGTTGTCATTTGCTATCTTTCTCTGTATAAGAGTTGAACTATATGATTTGTGCGTAGAGTCTGTGATGCCAGTTGTTCCACAAGTCTTGATCTTACTATTATGCTTTGATAGTTGTGCCTGTGTTAAGGCATCAATCGGGTGTTGCGTTGTCTGGAGTGAGGTGTACCCAGCAACGCCTGCCAAAGGTTTTGGCGGGGATTGGTAAACCCGTAACCTCGGTTGTATCGCTTAACCGGTGACACACACATCACTGTATAGCAGTCGGGTCGGGGCGCCACAGACAATGCCAGGGACGAAACCAATGAGTACATTTGAATGTACTCGCAAACTACCCCCGACATGAGCGTGCAATAGCATCATTTTTATTATAATAAAAACCTTTATTTTAGAGGAAGAAGACTTTTAGAACTTTTTCCCATAAATCTATCTTTGTAAGAATTTTCTTTTAAACTTTTTCCCGAAAATACATTCTTTGTTGAAAAAGGTAAGAAGTTTCTTTTATAAACATTTTTCCGGAAAATCACCATTTGTTATTTCTCCAAAACTCCTCCTTTTTCGACCATAACCTTTCATGGTCATTCACTCCCAACAACCTCATACCCGCCCTTCGGTATAGTTGCCTAAAACATTTTCCACTTTCAAATCACAAAACTCTTCACTTCTCGACCATAGCCCGTCATGGTCAAATCATTCTCCAGCAACCTCATACCAGCCGTCGGTAGAGTTTGCGGATACAACACATCTCCATTTTATTTTCAAATCTCAAAACTTTGCAAAACTTGCACATGTCAGAGGACAGTCTCCAACCGTCCATGACCGAGGACCGGCTATCGAATAGTTTTACACTTGCAGAGGTGGTGCACTTCACCACACCAAACAGTCATTCCGCCGTGATCAGCCACGGTCCGCCATACGACAGTATGCGGGGGTTCGGATAACAAGATCAAAGCTTTTCACTATGTCGACCCTAGTACAGAGCCTCCTCTTCAGTGGGACTGGATCTCCCGGCACCCAGTGGAGATGGCCATTGTATCGATCCGGTCTCTCCAAGCAACACTGCGCCAAGCCAGGAGGCCCACTGTTTGCAACCAGCAGCGAACCAGACTTAAACTGGATCCCGCATTTAGATAACTTGGTTCAGAGAACCTCGTTCTCCTAAGCATTTTGAGGCGCTCCATACTAAAATAAACAAGTTTCCGGCTAAGCCCTACCCATCTCAGGTAGTGTGGTTGCACGGGTTAATTGGTCGTCATAGTACAAAGACGTCATGTGCATTTTTCATAAACATCACCATTCACCATTTCTCCCATTCAACACCGATATCACGGCATTCCACATTTATCCAAGTACTTCCAAAGGAGTTTTGAGTAAACCATATTTTTCCCATCCTATAGTTTGAAAAAGAATTTCCATCTAATAACTCCATATAGGGTGTCAAAATAATATACTTGTATTTTGGAAAAAGGGTTTTCAAAACTCATAGCTTTAGTGGCAAACACCACATAAACAACATATGTTCTTTATAAGTAAAACATGTGAACCAAAATAGATGTATATAGATGCAAGCTCAGAGAATAGCTTGCCTGATTTCATCATGATGTTCCTGGACTTCTCCTCATTGATCAAAGAAATAAACTCTCATCCTTCTCCGATAAATCCTTTCCAATTATCACTCCGGTAGCGTTTATCTCTAGCGCCGCAACATGAAAATAAAACAACACTCAATAAGCAAACCAAACCACAAGTGGTATACACACAAGGAACAAACTACAAACATAGTACTAATTTAATCAAGCAACAAACTAAGATCCATATTTACAAGGGCATTATACTCACAGGAGTATAACACCAAACACATGCCAAAACATAGAGCACCAAGGCATCCTCAATTAGAGGTAATTAACAACCACTTTTCTCTAATAAGGAAATACTTCAGACAAAAGTTAAACTACCAATTAATCTTGGTAATTCAAAATATCTCACCAAGTTAAGGTGAGACATTAACAAGATACTCAAGCTAGTACTCAACTCAAAGACCATCAAGTTCATCAAGCAATGCAAACATGTTACTCACACCAACATGTCTAACAAATACCACTAACAGTACTAACATATTAAATTGCTAAACAATAGTACTATGCAAGCAACAGTGTCACATCAACCATTAACCAGCAAGGCATACATATTAATCACACACAATATTCTCACATCAAAATAAACAAGCTTAACAAAATTCCTAATTATTAGGAGAAGAGCTATATAGGGAATAAAACCCTAACAAACACATGACTCACAAATAGCTCTCCTAACATGCTAGTAAAATAAGGAAACATGCCACAACAGTGGTTTACCACTCTACACATGCTAGGAAACACATTTACAACCATAAGGTTATAACACAACAATTAATTAAAGCCCTAATAAAAAATAGGCAGAAAAGGCCTAAACCTTATAATTAGCACCACAGTCAATCAGTGACTCCTAAATTCAAACCAATTTAGGGATATGTTCTCCTACACATATAGAAGACAAGCCAATTGGATTTACTCCAAAATTCATCTCACAAAAATCTACAAAAATCCCCAAAGTGCCACTGGTGTTTACAAGAATGAATAGAACTTTTGTTTTAGGTTTCATTTGCAAGCAAGGCCAACAGATATGGAAAGGTAGCATCTCAACCTATCCAGAGAATTTTAGTTTGCAATTTTGGATCTATAAAACTCTAGATATTTAATTTTTAATGCAAAACATACTTTTTATAGGATTAAATCTAGAAGGCTCACAAATTAATATTTTTGCAAGCAGACAGTGCTGCATGTTTAAGAAAACACACAGGAACACTACAAAATTTAGATCACTCAATTATCTATCACAGATCTTCCACAATGAATTTAATCTATACTGTAAATTTAAATAGAAATACAATCAGATAATAGATCTGCTGGAAAAAATATCGGAATGGGCCAGATCCGGCCCAGATCTGGCCGAGCAGTGCAGAAGCTGGCCCAGCCCGTGGCCCACGCGCAAAGCGAAGCGGTACGGGGTCATCGTCTTCCTCTCGACACACCGGACGCGCGAGGCAGCAGGGAGCACGGCGAGGTCGGCGCGGCGGCTCCGGTGATCCTAAGAAGAAAAGGTGAGGCTCAGGAGAAGGCTCGCGATGAGGGATCCCATAGGCGCAAAAATGGCGGAGAATGATAGTCTGTGTCACCCGCGAGCTTGCTCGACCTTGCAGCGGCCGGAGTCGGAAGGGGATGAACTCGAGGGAGACGATTCTGGCTCTCCTTTGCGGTTCCTTGGTCGAGGACGAAGAGGGTGACGAGGCGGACCTTCTGGTGGTCTTGGATTTGGTTGGGGAGGCTTGAATCGACGGCGAGGCGCGACGGCGAGATCGGCCACCTGCGGCTAGGGTTTCGGGTGGAGGAAGAAAATGAGAGAGAGGGAGCAGGGGAGATGAGTGAGTGAGGGGGAGTAGAGGAGCGCCTGGGGGCCTCTTTTTCTCCTTCGAGCGGCAGAGGAGTGGGAGGGGGAGGGGGGGGGGGGGCCTGGGCGAGCTCGGAGGCAGACGGACGACACGGCGACGCTGGGCCACTGCTGCTACAGGAAGGAGATGACGATTTGCAGTATGCCCCCTGGACTTCTTTTTCCATTTACGATTTAGTCCTTTTCTGTTTTATTTTAAAACCAGTGAGTTTTCAGTGATTTAATTGAGGCACTTAAACATTTTCTAAAAATCTGAGAAAATTCATGTAGCCTCCCATATACATGTAGAAGCTCCACAAAAATTGGCTTTTGAAAATAAAATGTTTTGAACAACATTTGTTCATAGGGTTTGAATATGTTGTTTTTGGTAAATAATATTTGATACTCCTTTAATATTTTCAAGCAAGTGATAAAATATTGTTTTGAACTTTTGGAACTTTCTTGACAAATATGGCAACTTCAAATACTTTATATTTCCATAGAGGAAATATTTGTTTGAAGAAAATAGAGAGTTAAGTAGGGAAAATAATTTATTAAGATCATTTCTTTGATTCATGATCTTAATTTCCCTTTGTTGAATAATTTTTGAGGAGTTTGTTTTAAAATTAGGTCACATTCCAAATTTGTGGTCAAGTTTGTTTGATCTTCGTATTAAGCACAATTGAGGAATTTATCCTCACAAGTGACAAACACAACAATATCAGCATCACAACTAAGATCACACAAATCAAACAACAAGTCACACAACTTAAACAACCAGTCACACAAGGTCAAACAGAACAATGGGAAGGAAAATACAACCATCAGTGAAATATTTCAAAAAGTTTTTGTTGGTTCTGAAATTTGGGTCTTGTGAAACTAAGTTTTTTTTAGTTTCTAAATTTGGGATGTGACACGTATGTAAGAAACATTCCTATGTATGCAACAAAGAAAAGAAGGAAGAGAGAAAAGAACGGAATGCTAGCGAGTCACTTAAGCATACACATACAATACTTTTCGATGGAATTGTAAGCCAAGAAAATATACGTTTAGAGATCCATCTTTCGAATGTTGAAACCTCTCAGACAAAACTTTGAATTTTTTCCTTTTATTTGAAGAAATAAGACAATTAGAGAATTATGGCATATTTTCATAAGAAATATAATTATAAAATTGCCTTTCATTCGACCAATCTGAACGACGTGTTTGTACGTCAACAATAAAAGTCATATAAGTTTGAGTACACGCTTTCGGGCATCCAACAACTTCAAGATTCAGCCTTAGATCAACAATGAGATTTCTTGAGAAATACTAAATACTAATCTGTAACTGAAACAACAAAATATTTTTTAAATTCTCTGGTGACAAAAGAAAGAAAACAAAAGGAATAGTTCAGAGCTAATTCACGTATCATTGAATGTTTCGATAGTTTTGTCAGCTTCCTCAACAATATTTCATGGCAATAAACCGATAATTTCTTCCCTTTACAAATAGTCAAGTGGAAATACAAAGAAGATTAGGCCCTCTTATTGCGACTCTGTTTCCAAAACAGACACTGATATTGATTCCAAGTAAAAAAAAACTTAAGGAAAAGTAAAGTACTGAATTAGTTGGAGATGAATTTGCAATTCATATACCGATATACGTAGCTGAATAAAATACTGTAAAATCATATGTAGCCTTTGCTTAAATATGTACAGAATTGGTTGGAACTGGACGACTGGGTACTCGGCGAGGGAGGCGACAATGAATTATTCAACGCACCTAAGATTCCAAAGCATAAAGATGGGTTCTACTGTATATCTCGTGTGTATACGCATCCCCAGTTTTCCCTAAATAATAAACCACGGAGATGTACTACCAGAGGATTAAAGATTGAAGGCTGATATCTTCAAAATTAAACCAGCATAGATGGGCTACCATAGGATAAAGATAATGAGGCTGGGTGTTAGGGATTTGTGTAGTTGTGTAGTTGTGTCTTATCTTGGGAGGTTCAGCTGAGATGTGTCAGGGGTGGAAGAGCATGGTGCGCAGGGAGTAGGCCGTCGTCTTCGGTAATGCTACCTGCAGTCGCATCCTCTAGCTGATGCAACCAATATATTATCACAAACCAAGCTTTACAAATTACAGTGAGCGTTTTTGTTTTTTGAGGTTACAGTGAGCGTTTTCTCTGAAAACAAAAACAGTGAACCTTCACAACACTGCCCAGTGGCTGACATACATCTGAACACTGCAGCTTCCAGTATAAATTCATAGAATACGAAGGTTCTTCTCCCAATCATGACATGTAATTACAGATACCAAGTCACAGCATACATACCAATGCCCAGCCATTGCATCCATCAAATCATAATACTAAATCAGCTTTAGCAAGTAACTGCTAGCTACATCAATACTCCCGGCAGCCAAATTACAACCGTGCCAAAACAAATGAAGCATAAAAGGTTTTTAAATCACGGAGGGAACATAATGACTGCATGCAGGGGCGGATCTATGTACAAGTCAGGGGGGCCGCCGCCCCCCTAGCCCATGAAGAAATTGCAAAAAATCAGTGTATTTTGGCCCATTTTTTTTCTAAAAACTGTGATATTTAGCCCATTTGCCCCCCCCCCCCCCCCCAATTCTAGCCCAGCATGCTTTTGTAGCCCATTTGCCCCCCCACCATTTGGCCCAAGCTCCGCCACTGACTGCATGTAGCAATAGCATCCAAACCGACAGTAAATAGCTCAAGCTCCCTATCAATGTCATCCCCAATGCTACCACTCACGACAAACACAACGTAACACAAAACATCACCAGTGCCCAGGCGCCGCCTACAGCCTACTCCTGATCATACCGAACTGAATCGCAACACCCAAACCGAAGCGTACGCTCAAGCTCGACCTCCCACCCAACAGCCGTTCCACAGCAATCCACTACTGCAGTACTGCTGTTACTGAAACCAATACTCGCAAACAAGCAACGCCGTGGTGACGAACTAAAATCGCGAACCAATCGGCCGCAAGCGCTTCACAGAACACGCGAGGAATTAATCGAATAAAACTGCGGCGAAACCAACGATGCGTTTCGAGTGGATTCGAGCGAGTGCGTGTACGGGGAAGGGGAGTGGAATTAATCGAATAAATACTTGGGCGATCATCGTTTGGTCACCGCCTAACCAATCCTCATCCCGCGGCAGGTCAACACAACACGATCCCCAATCAACAGAAAAAAAGGAAAGGGCAGGCCAGGAGACGACCCACCTTCTGCTTGACGACGGGGCTCTTGTTGTGAGTCGCTTGAGGACGAAGTCTGCGAGCTCCTTGACGATGCTGGCGTCGGATGCGCGCAGCAGCTCGCAGATATCCTCGAGCTTGTAGACGGGGGCGACCTTGTCCTCTTCGGCTGTGACGCCGTCCACCATCCGCGACCTCCAGTAGGACTCCACCGCCCGCCGGCTCTGATCTATGGCGTCCTTCCTTGTCCTGATCTGAGGCAGTCGAAAACCCTAAGGGGAGGAGGGCTGCCGCCGGGCAGCGCGCCACCACCGGGGAGGTCGAGATCTGAGGCCCTGAAGGAGGGAGGAGAGGGGCGTCGGGGTTGAGCGGCACGTGCGGCCGGAGGAGGGCGATGAGGCACGCGGCGTGGACGGAAGCGACACGAGAACACGGAAATAGATTCGTACCGGTTCGCTAGGCTGCTTGTGTTGAGTTGTGAAAGATCTGGATCGTTGATCAATCTTGAACGGTTCAAATTTAATATATCAACACACCACAACACAAGTTTGCTCTTTTAATAGTAAGTATAGACTAACAAGCATCGTTCATTTTGTTGAGTTTTAAACATAAAATTTAAATCAGTCACTTTGTTATCTCGTGAAAAAAAATATGTTGCTCTTCTTTTTTTTTTTGAAAGGAGCTCGTGTACAAGATCAAGAACAGAACGAACAAGCACACACGAACAGCAGCAAGAGCCACCCCACGCACGGCAAACACGGATCCACCACGCACACCACGCACCCAAGCAAACGCCTCGACCAACCTTGTTGAAATGCCGCAGGATCCATCTGCCGCAAGCAGCAGAATCTGAGCGATGAAAGAACATCGGCCCCGAGCCGCCGCCAGAGCGCCGTCGCCGTCTCACGCCGGAGACGAGAACGAAGGCGCCATCCATCTTCCGCGAAGCCCACCGCGCCCACCGACGAAGGAGAACATCTCGCCTGCAAACTCCCAGAGAACTTTAGCAAAAGCACCACCCTGCACCGCGGTGCAAGGCGAAGAACCCCGAGGACAAGAGCTAGCGCCGCCACCACGGCCACCAGCTCGGGGGGAGGCACGCCACGGCTCCGAGGAGCAGCGGACGCACCAGCAACGACAGATCTACCCCGAGCGTCCACCGGAGCACCCAGGACAGAGGAGGCACCGCCGCCGCCAAAAGCCTCTCCGGCCACGCCGCCACCTCCACAGCGCCGCCGGCAGGCACCCCACGCACACCTAAACTATGTACACGCCGGGATCCGGCGATTCCCTGTCCTCCCGCCACCGGAGCGGCCGCGGAGGGCGAGGGATCGGCCGGATCGCCGGCGGCGAGCTGGCTTGCACGGGAGTCGCCCAAAAAATCGCCCGGTTCACTGTAGGTGGGGAACGGGGAAGGGGTCCAGGTATATGTTGCTCTTCCTACATACGGAACAGGAGAACGTTACCAGGAACGGCAGCACATTTTATAAAAAAATGTAAATACTTGGGCCCTTCTCTTCCGTCGTAATGTCGTTTAGTTTCCCACCGCTGTAGTAGCAGCAGCAGCACATCCGGACCTGAGTACGCTCCTACTATGCACATCAACCATAAGCGTCAGAGACCCTATTGGCCAGCTCAGGGCCCAAGAGTACCCAACCGCATTGCACTGTAGCACGCTCTCATCCGAATTTTCTAGCTAATCTGCGATTCCAGCAAGCTGCTCGCACATGGCGATATTCAACGCTACCGATTGTTATACGCCATACAAGTATACTGGAGTACTACCTTATCAAAAAATGTGTATATTTTTAGTCAAAATTTAATCTACCAAAACCTTTGAGCAATCTTGTAAATAATGATATGAAAATTGATATATTAAATAAACATACCGTGAAAATATATTCTATGGTGAGATATTGATTTCGTATTTTAAATGTCATAATTGTGTCTATATATATGATCGATCAAACTTACTATATGTTGACTCTCGACTAAATTTAGACGCATACTTTTGAGAAATGGAAGAAATATGCATTTACTTATCGTGTATATATGGATCGATATAGGCCATTATTGAGTTTTGACGTATGAAAGGGATAGGAGAGCAACAAAACCCCCCAACCCCATTCACACGGGATACTAGGGGTGTGCCATAGAGTGCAATGATCGAGTGGTCCAATGCCTACGAGAGAGGTTGTCTAGCCAGCACGCTTAAAGCACCCCTCGACCAAGTCACAGTAAATAACCGAATCGACTATTTCTAGCGAGCCATGCTTGTTCGGCGTAAGTTGGCCGAGCGAGCACATGTCGGTGGAGCCCGTTGGCCCTAGTGATACATGCTTCTATTTAACCTTTGCACTAGATTAACTTTGCTCACTTTTGGTTGTGTCTCTTTCAACCGTCTCTTGTGATCTACACATCAATATTTGACTAACAATCATCTTAGTTTGTTATTATCTTAGTTAGCTTACATTTTATCTTTCTAGTTTCGATTTTTTCTGGTTGAACCGATGGTTCAGTATGTTTTTTCAACTATGCTTCAATGTTGAAAGTTTTCTATTTTATGTGTCATAGCTGAATCGGTTTTGAGTGATTTGCAAGTTTGGTGGTGTGAACACAAATATGGGGTAAGTTGACGATGCTAAGAAGAGTGAACCACACCATCATGTTGCTCACCAAACACCAAACTTTGCGTCAGGGTAGCATAAATCTGTCACGCGTAAAACAATACTAAAACAGTGTGCATCGATCGATTTGATGCAGAGGCGGGCGCTTGCTCCCCTTTCCGAAAAAAGTAAAGACAACCAGGCAAAATGCACAACGTGACCCTCTGCCTGGTCCAGCCGTACCAGCCCGGTCTCGTCTGGAAATCATGACAACCGGTAACCAAACTCGCCCTAGCAATTTGCACTACATTGCAAATGCCAAGCCATAGCAAAGCAGCAAGCTGCTGCTACTCCATGATCCACTTTTGATTCGTCGCTCTCGCAGCTCGATCGGCAGCCAACGGCATGTGTGTGGTCGGCGTGGAAATTCTCCTTCCACGACTAGCGCTTGAGGTTGGGGACGGGCAGGGTATCGAAATATCGATCCTTCTCACGGAAGCACATGCGCCGTGGTGATGGAAGGGATAGAGACAGAGTGGAGACCGGAGAGAGGGAGGAAGGGCCGTCGAAAGCGACGTGACGATAGGAGCCCAACGGTTTGGACAGGATGACGATTGATCGAGTGCGCGCGAGAGAGAAACGAGCCCTGCCGTTCCCATGCATCATGCATGCAATGCTGCTGCAGTGCATCTGCATGCAACCCCCGGCCAGTACGCTCCACTCATCACAAACTGATCACTCCTACTCGCTCTAGCTCACCCCGGTCATCTTTATTTTGTTTCTTCGGACGAGGAGGGGGCCGGGGCATAGCATGCTAGATGGGTGGGTGACATCTTTGATTGCTGCTCTTTCCCTCTCATGTTGTAATGCTACACAAAACCCAGACCATATGAATCTAGCCAGCACCAACCCCTTTGATACAAAAAAAGAATCTAGCACCCAACCCTCCATTTGAGCATATGCCTTGATGCCACGTACGTGTTGTATTCTAGTTGGACATTGTTCCATCTCACGTGTGCCAATTATGCTCGAAGGGATGAGGAGACGCCTGAGCGGTGGCGACATCGTGTTCGTGAGCCCGCATCCCCCGTCACCATCTAGGGGAAGACTCCCCTTCATCCGACAGAAGTAGCCGCTGCCTCCACCGCCGAAGAAGGTCGAGAAAGATGCGGGATGGATGGCGGACCTCCGGCTACAACATGAGAAGCGCAACCCCAAGAACGACCCCGACGACTACCCGGGGCTCTCCCACGCCATTGAAGCGCCAAGGAACATCGTGTGAACGACACCTTTGTTGTTCTCCATGGCGTGGTCAGCGCACAATTGCAACTTCGTCCTTGTCCCCGACAAAAATGGCGTTGAAGGCCCGAGCGGTGGCTCCAACAACATGGACATTGAAGGGTCCAGCGACAACGACTGTGAGGACTACATCGCGTTCGGCCACTATAGCCGCGGCTAGATTAGGTCTAGGTTTTTATCTGAGATCATTCAAATATGTAAATGTCCTAATTTTAAACGAAATTCATTCATTTTCATAAATTTGTGTGTTCAAACTTGTTTTGAAAAAAAATACTAGTAGGAGCGCCGCTGGGAAGAGGCGCCCTAATAGCCCGGCACATGTGCCGGCGCTTCCAATAGCGCCAATCCGGTGCTATTGTTGGTTGGCCTATTCGGAGGAGGACGGGAGATGTTTAAGGATTTTCTTTTACTAGTTGGCATGTACGTGCAACGCACGTTTTTATAATTAAAGGGATCAATCTATATGTATTAGTTTTTTAACACTTTTGCATCGGTTTTATATTTTATATTGCAAAGAAAAACTTCGTGGATTTTTGTACAATGGGTGATTTTAATTATATAAGGATGGTTTCTTGTCTTGTATTTCTCCTGCGCGGTAGCAGCAATAATAGATTTGAGTTTATAGATTATAAGCTTTCCTTCCGTTCCTCCTTGAGATAGTCTATATACGGTTAAATGGAATACATCAATCCATTGTGTTCCCCTAATGTAAAACAGTAGAGATGATAGATTTGAGTTTATAGATCCATTGCGCTCCTTCCGTTCCTCCTTGAGATTTTAATTCTATAAAGCTGAAACAATTTATGGGAAAAGGTAAATATATTTGGAACAACACCATGTTACTATCAGCAGATAATGTACCAAGTAGGATGTTAATCCTTTGGAGAAAAGCACCCTCTCGCCTATACATTTTTCAATAAACCTCTGCCAGACATTGTACTGAAAAATGCAGCTTCCATGGCAGACATTGAACTGAGACTATATCTCATTATTACCTGGTGTGTTCTAATCCTCTTGGCAAAATAAGAAGAGCTTCGTAATCTGTTCTGCCAAAAAATTACAATAAATTTGCTAATCTATTGTGTGCACTCAAATTGTAATCAGAGGATCAAAGGGCCCCTATGGTAGACTTTCCATTGCTTGCGGAAAGGACGCCTCCTCTTGCGAATGCAAGCTGAGAACTTCTGAACTTGAGAACGACGGAAACGCTCTTCCTGGGACATCTGTCCGAAACAGTTCAGCCAAGTCCCCATATACCTGCGAATCTTGGAACCCAAAGAAAAATTAATCGATGAAGAAAGGAACTCATCGGTGGTCGCGCACACTCCAGGACGCGACCTGTCTGTAGCTTGATGGATGGATCTGTCTGTAGCTTGATGCTTCCGGAATCTGCAAGCGGCGTCGTTATTCGCGGGCTCACGACCTGCATGGATGGATCAGGCAGCGGCGGCCTCGCGGCGGGCTGGGCGACAACGTACTCGAACACGGCCTCGTGAAGGTCGGCGGCGTCACCCTGGCCGCTCGCCGACAAGGCTCCTCGCGTAGCTCGCGTTTTGCAGGACGGCGTTTTAGAGTCAGGGCACGGCGTGGATATACCGTGTCGAGGAGTTCAGGCAGGGCGGCAGCGTGGAGGGCGGGCGGTGGCGGCGGCCGGGCGGCGTGGCTTTCCTGATCCGACGACCGCGTCTTGACGACGTCGCAGTGCAGCCACCTTCCGTAGCGGAAGGACCCGACGGAGGGACAGCAGGACAACGTCGTATAGCGCCGCGGGGCACCGCTGCCTCATGTCCTGGTGGAGCTCGACGGCCTCCGCGTGGCGCCCCGCGGCGGCATGCCCTCGAGCGCGACCCTGTAGGTGTACGCGTCCGGGCGGGGCGTTCACTAGTAGAAAAACCACCTTTCGTCCAGAGCCACCCCAGGCATTAATCCCGGTTCATAGAAAAACCGGGACCAATGCCTGGCACTGGTCCCGGTTCGATTTGCCAGGGCCCCGTGGACCATTGGTCCCGGTTCGGTTGGGGACATTGGTCCCGGTTCGTGCCACGAACCGGGACCAATGCTCCAGTGCCGGACACGTGGCGTGCCGCGGAGCTTTGGTCCCGGTTCGTGGCACGAACCGGGACCAATACCCCTCCCCTGCCTATAAATAACCCACCCTCTCTCTTCTCCCCTCTTTTTTTTTCCTGGTTGGATTGGTGGGAAGTGGGTGCTAGTTTTTTTTCCCTTTGCCACGCACAAGATGTGTTCGATGAAATGCCCGAGCCACACTTAAGTTCACACAAGATGATATCCTCGGCCGAGGTTAGCAACTTTATCCTTTTCATCTGTAATTGATACAGAAATATTGCACGTGTCGATGTACGGTGGTCATTTCACTATTCAAGATGTTATTGTAAAGGTATTTGATAAACTTAATTATATGATGCAGATGGATGCACGGATGCGATGGATGTACGGCGAACGACGCAGTTCCGATTTTATTGCAGGCCTGCATAAATTTCTCGAAGTGGCTGAGGCAAACAAAGTGGATAATTTTATGCCTTGTCCATGTGAGAAGTGTCGGAACGTCAGGGAGTACTCTAACCCGAAAACCATTCAAGACCACGTGCTTCGGAGAGGTTTCATGCCCAGCTATAATTGTTGGACCAAGCACGGAGAAAGAGGGGTTATGATGGAAGACAATGAAGAAGAGGAGGATGATGACAACTATCCTATGTTTCCTGAGGAATGCGGTGATACTGTAATGGAAGACGTTGAAGAAGAAGGAGGTGAACATCGGGCATCAGATGAGCCCGCTGATGGTCTTGGTGGGGTCATTTCTGATGCAAAGCGAGAATGCGATACAGAAAAGGAGAAGCTAAAGTTGGAGGCCATGCTAGAGGATCACAAAAAGTTGCTGTACCAAAATTGCGAAGATGGCAGCACAAAGCTCGGTACCACACTGGAACTGCTGAAATGGAAGGCAGAGACTGGTTGTTCTGACAAGGGATTTGAGAAGTTACTGAAAATAATGAAGCCGAAGCTTCCAAAGGATAACGAATTGCCCGAGACTACATACGAAGCAAAGAAGGCTATCTGCCCTCTAGGATTAGATGTGCAGAAGATACATGCATGCATTAATGACTGCATCCTGTATCGCGGTGAGGAGTACGAGAATATGGATAAATGCCCGGTATGCAATGCAGTGCGGTACAAGATCAGACAAGATGACCCTGGTGATGTTGAGGGCGATGACGAGCCTCCACGGAAGAGGGTTCCTGATAAGGTGATGTGGTATGCTCCTATAATACCACGGTTGAAACGTTTGTTCAGAAACAAAGAGCATGCCAGGTTGTTGCGATGGCACAAAGAAGAGCGTAAGAAAGACGGGAAGTTGAGACACCCCGCCGATGGGTCCCAGTGGAGAAAAATCGACAGAGAGTTCCCGACATTTTCAGATCACGCAAGGAACTTAAGATTTGGTCTAAGTACAGATGGCTTTAATCCTTTTGGGGAGCAGAGCTCCAGTCATAGCACTTGGCCCGTGACTCTATGTATCTACAACCTTCCTCCTTGGTTGTGCATGAAGCGGAAGTTCATTATGATGCCAGTGCTCATCCAAGGCCCGAAGCAACCCGGCAACGACATTGATGTGTACCTAAGGCCATTAGTTGATGAACTTTTGCAGTTGTGGTCCGAACCAGGTGTACGTGTGTGGGATGAGCACAAACAACAGGAATTTGACCTACGAGCGTTGTTGTTCGTAACCATCAATGATTGGCCTGCTCTTAGTAACATTTCAGGACAGTCAAACAAGGGATACAATGCATGCACGCACTATTTAGATAAGACTGAAAGTATACATTTGGGAAACAAGAACGTGTACCTGGGCATCGTCGATTTCTTCCGAACAGTCATGCCGTAAGAAAGAAAGGCAAGCATTTCAACGGTGAGGCAGATCGCCGGAAGAAGCCTAACCTCCCTGATGGTGATGTTATATATGACATGGTCAATGATTTAGAAGTAATCTTTGGAAAGGGTCCTGGCAGTCTATCTGTTCCGAATGACGCTGACAACCACGTACCCATATGGAAGAAGAAATCTATATTTTGGGAGCTACCCTATTGGAAAGTCCTAGAGGTCCGGTCTTCAATCGACGTGATGCACGTGACGAAAAATCTTTGCGTGAACCTGCTAGACTTGCTGGGCGTGTATGGGAAGACAAAAGATACACCAGAAGCACGGGAGGACCAGCAACGTATGAAAGACCCATACAACAAGCAGACGGATAAAGGGCGTCAATACTTAAGCAGCTACGCTCTTACCAAAGCAGAGAAGGAAATCTTTTTTGAATGCCTGAGCAGTATCAAGGTCCCGGCTGACTTCTCGTCAAATATAAAGGGAATAATAAATATGGCAGAGAAAAAATTTCAGAACCTGAAGTCTCATGATTGCCACGTGATTATGACGTAGTTGCTTCCGGTTGCATTGAGGGGGCTTCTACCGGAAAATGTTCGAGTACCCATTGTGAAGCTATGTGCATTCCTCAATGCAATATCTCAGAAGGTCATCGATCCAGTAACTCTACCAAGTTTACAGAAGGCTGTGGTCCAATGTCTTGTCAGCTTCGAGTTGGTGTTCCCCCCATCATTCTTCAATATTATGACGCATCTCCTGATTCACCTAGTCGACGAGATTGCCATTCTCGGTCCAGTATTTCTACACAATATGTTCCCCTTCGAGAGGTTCATGGGAGTCTTGAAGAAATATCACTACTAGGAAACTGCCTTTCTATGGACAGGCTTTTTGTGGCGCACCAAAAAGTCCATGCGCCACTAAAAAGATTCTGTGGCGCATACCAACTGGTGCGCCACAGAAAGTGTGACGCTTTTGTGGCGCATCCAGGGGCCATGCGCCACAGAAAGCATGCATTCTGTGGCGCACCAGAAGGGGTGCGCCACAGATAGCCTGTGGACCCCACCTCCAACCTTTGAATTTCGAATTCTGGGGTCCTTTCTGTGGCGCATGAGCACAGATGCGCCACAGAAAGCTTGGCGGGGCCCACACCAATGATTGGTGGGACAGTAATTCTGTGGCGCATGGACCCACATGCGCCATAGAATGTCAACTTTCTGTGGCGCATGTGGGCCCATGCGCCACAGAATTACTGTCCCAGATGTACAAAAGGGGAAAGGCCCCCTTTCCCTACCCATTTGTCTTCTTCCTCCTCCACCTAGCTCGTGTTCCTCCTCCCTCCCATCCCATTTTGCTCACTCTTTTCTCCATTTTTTGTTGTTAAACCTATTTTGGTTGATAGATAATTGTTGAGAACCGGGAGGCTCCCCATATATACTCTCCTCCTCTCTCCCCCATCTCTTTTCCTCCCACACACTCTCTCGTCCATCGCGGTCACGTCTCGGCAACGAATCTACTAGGTGAGGAAAGTTGGATGGACATGCATATGCATGTTTGTATGTTGTGTATGTGAAGCTTGTGTGTTGTGCATGAATTGGTCCGGAAGAAACTTTTTGTTGTTGCTTGCGCCGGCGTGGTGCATGGATGTTTGTATGTTGTGTATGTGAAGCTTGTGTGTTGTGCATGAATTGGTCCGGAAGAAACTTTTTGTTGTTGCTTGCGCCGGCGTGGTGCATGGATGTTTGACGAAATGTTGATTAATTTCCATTTCGGCAAATTTTTGCACCACCCATATGTCATACTTTTAAGAGAGGTCATGCCGAATTTTTTCGGCGACCTTGCATGCATGTGTGTTTCTGTTTGTGCATGTTGCGGTTCTAATTATCATATATATACTCTTGTCTCTGCTCTATGTATACCGCGTAGTCAACCATGGTCATCATGATGAGCTCCGGTCGAATCAGAAGATACAAGGAAGAAGCGAAGGCGGACATGATTCGGTTCAACAGAAGCCAGATAAGATGTCCATGTCGAAGATGCAAACTTGTGAGGTGGATCGACCCTGATTCTGGACAATTGGAGGATCACCTGCTCAGGCGTGGTTTCATGCTGGAACAAGATCATCGTCATGACGAAGGAGATGTCGGCGGACAAGATCATCATCATGACGAAGGAGATGCCGGCGGAGAAGATCATCATCATGACGAAGGAGATGCCGGCGAACAAGATCATCATGACGAAGAAGATGCCGGCGGACAAGATCATCATCATGACGAAGGAGATGTCGGCGGACAAGATCATCATCATGACGAAGGAGATGCCGGTGGTGGCGCGAACACGCAGACCCCGCTAACTTCGGCCTTGCAGGACGCTCATGTCCAAGAACTGCTCCTCAAGGAGACGAGCAACGCCAGAGCTGCGGCCAGAGAGAAAGCCAAGCTGGCGCAAATGGAGATAGACGGGAAGACTCCGTTGTATCCTGGGTGCCGGCCCCAGGATACGCGTTTGCAAGTAACGCTTGATGCTCTGGAGATGAAGGCGGGAAACAGATGGACCGACGTGAGCTTCGACAAGAACATGAAATTCATGCACGACATTCTCCCCGAGGGGAACACATTGCCAAGTAGTATCGAGGAGGCCAAGAAAGTCGTGTGCCCTCTTGACCTACCGCACGTCAAATACCACGCCTGCATCAATGATTGCGCCATTTATCGGGGCGATTACAAGGACATGACCACATGTCCGGTGTGCGGCCACGGACGGTACAAGAGTGGGAGCAAGAAAAATCCTCGAAAAGTGGTATGGTACTTTCCTATCACTCCCCGTCTGCAGCGGTGGTTCGTGGACCCTAAGGAAGCAAAGCTCATGCAATGGCACGCGGAAAGGAAGAAGCCCGAAGAAGATCCGGAGAAGGGCACCATCCTGACACACCCTGCAGACGCTAGCAATTGGGAAGCATTGGACATCGCCTTCGAAGATTTCGGGGGCGACGCAAGGAACGTCAGGCTGGGTATGAGCACCGATGGACTCAATCCGTTCGGCAACCAGAGTAGCACACATAGCACCTGGCCCGTGTTTGTATGGCCTTACAACCTTCCCCCGTGGCTGTGCACGAAGCAAAAGTACATACACATGAGTATTCTCATTCAGGGGCCGAAACAACCTGGTATCGACATACATCTGTATCTCGAGCTGTTGAAAGAGGAGTTAGAAACGCTATGGAAGACGCCAGCCCGTACGTGGGACGCCTACACTAAAGATTATTTCGATATGAGAGCCGCGTTGCTCACGACGGTGCAGGACTATCCTGGATGCTCATATGTATCGGCCCAGGTGGGCCACGGATTCTGCGCATGTGTCAGGTGCATGGATGAGACCCCGCATATCCAGCTACCAAGGGATCTCGGGTCTTCGAAAACCGTGTACCCAGGGGCTCGAAGGTGGCTTCGCATGGAGCACCCGTGGAGAAAACGCGGTGATTTGTTCGATGGTCAAGACGAGCTCGAAACAGAACCGCGCCCGAGGAGCGGCACAGAAATCGACGAGCTTTTGAAAAATTGGGAGGAGTGCCCTGCGCCGGGAAAGAAGCGACCGAGGGTAGATCCGCTGCTGGGTGTATGGAAAGCGAGGTCTGTTTTCCACGACTTGGAGTACTGGAAGGTCCTCCACACGCCCCATAGCCTCGATCTAATGCACATTACGAAGAATGTTACCGAGAGTCTTCTTGGCACTCTTTCGAACATGCCGGAAAAGACCAAGGATGGGACGAAAGCAAGATACGATCTGAAATGGCTTGGCATCAAGAAAGATCTTCAGGCCCCCGATAGTGATGATGATGATGATGATGATGATGACCAGACGGAAGGGACTCAAGGTCGCCGCAAAAGGGTAAAGAAGAACGCGGTGGTGCTTCCCGCTGCCTGCTTCACTATGAGTCCGGAGGAGCTCGAGCAGTTTTACAGGTGCCTCCTAGGAGTCAAATTTCCTTACGGTTACGCGGGGAAGATAAGCAGATATCTGGACGGAACGAAGAAGAGGTTCAGCGGGATGAAGTCTCACGATTGTCACGTGCTGATGACGCAGATACTTCCCGTTGCGATCCGAGGGATAATGGACGAGCACGTCCGTGATACGCTGTTTGGCCTTTGCAACTTTTTCGACGTCATCAACAGGAAGTCGATCGGCGTGAGGCAGCTCCACAGGCTACAGGAGGAGATCGTGGTGATACTATGCGAGCTCGAGATTTACTTCCCGCCCGCATTCTTTGACATCTGCGTGCATCTCCTTCTCCATGTCGTTGATGACATCCTGCAGCTCGGGCCGACGTTCCTGCACTACATGATGCCGTTCGAAAGGCAGAACGGTGTCATGAAAGGATACGTTCGCAACAGGGCCCGTCCAGACGCAAGCATGGCCAAGGGCTTTCTAACCTACGAGTGCATCTCCTTCTGTCAGAGTTATCTAAGCACCGAGAACCAGGATGTTGGTCTGCCCACCAGGACGCACCTCGGCAGGCTCGATGGATTTGGTCACCGCGAGGGCTACCGCTCACTCCCTGTCGACATTGTTGGTCGACGCGATGACTTTGACAGGGCTCACCGGGTCGCGCTACAACACTTACAATTGATCGAACCTTGGGTGAAAGAGCACAAAAGCTTAATCGAGAAGAATTACATCGACCTAGGCCGGCCGAGGAAGAAGGGAGACGTAACCAGAGAGCACAACTCCAGCTTCACGAGTTGGTTCAAGAAAAGGCAACTGCTTGAAGCACAGCACAAAAAGCCATCTACGGAAGATGAAAAAGTCATATTCTCCTTATCACAGGGCCCCGGGCACAACATAAGGACCTATCAGTCGTACGACATCAGCGGTTTCAGATTCTGCACCGAGGAAAAGGACAGGAATAGCGAATATCAAAACTCAGGAGTAACTATGCTATCCTACGGTGATGACGAGGCTACTGTCAAGCAAAGATACTTCGGAAGGATCGAGGAGATATGGGACCTCAACTACTGTGGAGAGTCGGTGCCAATGTTCCGTGTGAGATGGGCCAAGGACGTCGTCAAAGAAGGCCGGTATTTCACCACCATGGTAATACCCGATGCCAAATCGAAGAACGCCTCCGCGAAAAATGAGCCATGGGTACTCGCTAGCCAAGTTGAGCAATGCTTCTTCATTACCGACCCGTCAAAGCCTAGCCGTGTTGTCGTGAGGAGGGGCAAGAGGAGCATCATCGGAATGGAAGGAGATGCCAACGAGGAAGACTTGGACAAGAACGGCGATCCGAAGATCGAGGAGGAATTCGACAAGTACTTCGACATGCCTACTACTAGTAGAGAAAGAAGGAAGACCTCCCTACCTACTAAAGGTTGTCCGTTCACGCGAAGAAATCTCAAGGTGTCCGGCCTAAAGTACTCAACCGCCAAGAAGGGAAAGAAGAGATGCTAGCTCGGAACCGGCCGCGAAAGAAGAAATCTCGAAGAAGACTTTTTTGGTGTATTATATATAATTTGTTTGTGTGTGTGAGACAACAAGCATATCTATGTATTTTGATATGGCACAAGTTATAAAGAATAACAAATGTGTGTTCTTTCTTTAAATTTAATATAAAAAAAATTTAAAGGAAAAAAAATGTGGGAAACCAGGATTCGAACCTGGCAGGTTCCTGAAATTTGCCCACACTAACCACTGGGCCATGCGCCTGTTATTGTCAAATAACTGTCAGCAAGTTTTTTAACAATTCCAGCCACAAAATTCTGTGGCGCACCCCCCAGTAGATGCGCCACAGAATCACAGAATTCTGTGGCGCATCCCGCTGAAGCCGTGCGCCACAGAATTCCTGTGTCCCACTTACATGTGGCCCCGCCCGCCGGCCTCTCTCCCTTCTCCTGTGCAAATTCCCCAATTCAACCAACACGCGCGCGCGCTCTCGTTCTCGACCAACACCGCCGCCGACCACCGCCGCTCGACCGCCCTCGCCGTCCTCGCCGTGGACGCTCCGGCCGCCCTCGCCGTCGACGTCTCCCTCTCTCCCTGCTCTCCCCCTCGCCCTGCTCTCGCCGTCGCCCCTCCCGCCTCTGCCTTCCACACGGACGCCCCTCGTCGCCGCCTGGAGCTCGCCCCGAGCACTGCCGCCGACGAGAGCTCGCCGCCCCTCTGCCACGAGCACTGAGAGCACGCACTGCCTGGTCTCCTCTCCCTCCTAGCACCGAAGGTGAGCCCCTCCTCCTCTCCCTGGTCTCCTCTCCCTCCTAGCACCGAAGGTGCTTGTGCAAATTCCTTAGTCAATTTAGGTTAGTTTCTAGTTGATTTCAGTTGCTGTTAGGTTAGTTGTTAGTTTAGGTTAGTTTCTAGGTTAGTGCTGCTAGGTTAGTTGCTAGGTTAGTTTAAAATTTTGCTAAGTTAGTTGCTTGCTTAGGTTAGTTGCTTGCTGTTGCTGTTAGGTGCTGCTGCTGTTAGGTGCTGCTTAGTTTGTTGCTTGCTAAATTAGGTGCTGCTGAATTATGTTAGTTGCTTGCTAAATTAGTTGCTATATTAGGTGCTGCTAGGTTAATTAGGTGCTGCTAGGTAGTTGTTGCTGTTATAGGTTAGTATTTTTGACAGTAGCTAGGTTAGTGGCAATAGCTAGCTAGGTTAGTTGCTAGGTCTCCCTATTTTTAAGGTTAAGTTTAATTAACTAATGCATTTTTTTGCCGTATGCAGGAAATTTAGAAGAACCTCCACGTTCTTTCAGGTGAGATGTCGATGTGGTGATGCCACGTATGTGTGTGAGATACTGTGGATGTGGATGATACTCCATATGTGCATGTGTGTGGATATGGATGATACTCCATATATGTGCATGTGTGTGGATGTGGATGTGGATGTGGATGATACTTCATATGTGCATGTGTGTGGATGTGGATGTGTGTGAGATATTGTGGATGTGTGTGGATGTGGATGTGCATGTGTGTGGATGTGGATGATACTCCATATGTTGTTTGTTGCCGGCCGGAGATGCCGACCGAAGATGTGTGGATGTGTGAAATATATGCAGGTACCCCGAGACCCTTGAGATTGCCGGAATGTCGATTAACTTCCGTTCCGGCAAATTCGGGTACTCCATATGTCCCTTTTTTTTAGCAAAAGTCATGCCGAATTTTTTCGTGAAATTTAGCATGACTTTGCTAAAAAAAGGACATATGGGGTATTGCGACTAATGCATGGGCCGGGGTATCTTAATTAGTACTAATTAAGTGATTAATTTTTGTTGTACTAACTGTTTGCCTCTTTTTAATGCAGTGCAAACATGTCGGCCGACGCTTCTAAGCGCATGAGCGTCGAACAAGAAGCTAGAGAAAAGAACCAGTCGTTCTGGGAGGTGGAGGATGCCGCCGCCACTAGTGGCGCCGAGCGTCCCACGATGAGCAAGAGGGACAGGAGGACGACCCCGAATACAACGTAGAAGGTGGTGAGGATGACACCACCACCTCCGATGGCGGCAACCACACGGATAGTGACCTTGGCGGTAGCAACCCGGCCAACCCGGCCGCTCCGAAGAAGAAGAAGCAAAGGAAGGATAGGACACCGCAATCGGTCGACAATGCCACGGACGTGTTCACTGAGGTCACGGCAAGTGGCCAACCAGTGGCGCCTGAGAAACTTGCGGCAGGGTACGGCATGCAACTAGGGTGCATCCTTCGGGAAAGCGTGTCGATCAACACGAAGGACCTCAGAAGCAAAGCTAATGAGGCTTTGGTCGAACACCTCCTCAAGAGGGTTCACCAACGATACACGTTCCCGCTGCCGCGAAACAAAAAGGTGGACAGTTTAGCCATCACGAAGATGAGCACCGCCTTGAGCAGCTGGAAAACCCGGGTGAAGAACAAGATTGGGAGCGGTGCCAGCTGGGAGGAGATTAGGAAAAAGAGCCGCACATCACCGAAGAAGAGTTCGAGGAATTCAACTTGTTCTTAAAATCCGAGGAGGCTGAAAAATGGACCAAGTGGGGGAAGGACATGCGGGAGCTGAACATAGGTAACCACCATTTGGGAAGCGGCGGTTACTGTCGGGGAGGTATCCCCGGGTAGGGTCAAGGCTTGGCATAAGGTGGTGTTCCAAGTTGTGCCGAGGTACGGAAAGGGCCGACCTGTTTGGGCCTGGGAAGGTCCGAGCTTCATCTTGACCTGGAGAATACAGGCCGACCTATTTGGCCCAGAGGGGTCCGAGGTATACTAGTGGCCAGGGCCGAGGTTCACAGTCCGAGCTATGTTCTGCCGACCTAACTACCTCAGTGCGGTGGTTTGCGTTGTGGGTGCAGGAGAAGCTGTGGGAAGGAAGTAAGATCCGAGCTAGTAAAAGATATTAAGCGCAAGACCCAAGGTACGGCACGGACGCGCCGAGCTAACCGAGGTGATGGGCTGTAGGTCGGGCCGGAGTCAATGCTCCTGTCACTTCCAGCCGGGTACTAGAGCGCCTGACACGGGAGCGTCTGTCAAGGGCATGGCAGAGGCGTGCTCCGGGTTCGGCGGGCCTGCACGTCTCGACCGCTGACCACGCGAGGTCTGGGTAAAGGCTACGAGGTAGCTCTGCCAGGCCACGTCCTGTCTCGGTCAGAGGGGACATGCTAGCTCTGCCGTTAGGCTACAGGAGATGGGCAAGCCACGTCTTGTCCCCGACCGAGGTACGGTGGTACGGTGGTGACCGTTGCAGAGGCATGGCAACAGTGTTCTGCGAGGGGCACAATGGTAACCCGGCTGGCCTATATAGTGGGCTTCACCCCTCCTGCTGAAGGGACGGACGGATTGAGGATCAAAGAGAGAGAAAGATAGAGAGGAAGCTCGGAACACCTCGGAGAGACCTCGGTTCAGGCTCGGAGTGCCTTTTCCTCTCTTTGTAGCATCATCTTCCACCACGAGTTCTCACCATTGTATCATCATACAGCTCGAGGAGCAGCTTGTACTTGTCACTTTGAGCTATACACTGACTAGGATAGTGCTGCAGTAGGGGTGTTACCTCCGCAAGAGGGCCCCGAAGCAGGGTACATCGTGGTGTGTTTTGTGTTCTTGCTTTCTTGGTTCTTTGTTCGTGTTCTTGCGTGTTCTTGCGTGTGCACTTCTTGAGTGCATAAACCCTCCCCGGATTCCCCCAACGACCATTCGGCCCCATCTTAGCCATACCTATGGCATCTGCCGTGATCCCACCACGACAGTTGGCGCCCACCGTGGGGCAGATTGAGGCGTTGGAGGGAGTTTTCATCCGGACGGGCTCAGGCGAGCGTGTTCTTTCCGGGCTTGTCGCCAAGATCGGAGAGTTCACCTTCATCAGCGACAACGCGGGGTGTTTCGCCGGCAAGCCCTTCCCCGAGCACGGCTTCACCATGATGCTCGGCAGCTTCGTCACGTACGTTGCTGTCGAGGTTGTTCGCGGGTACCCGGAGCAGGTGCTCGTGGACGACGAAACTCCTCTCCTCGCGGCTTTAGGTCGGCGCATCACTCGCCCCGAGAGCTGCGTAGAGGTGATGGTGACAGGTCCGGTTGACGCCGCTGGCAAAGTAGATGCCAGCCAGTCCAAGGCAGCCGAGGTTGCTAAGGTGAGATCTGCAAAGCCCAGGCTAGAGAAGGACTTGCCTGGCACCCCAGAGCTGCGGGGCCGAGGTGCGACCCTGGTAGAGATAGTGGATACACTGGCAGACCCAGTAAATCCAGGGTGGACATAGTGTGACTGTGGCCGACCTAGAGGCAAAGCGTGTCCTGTTGCAGAAGGAGGCTGTAGCAATGATAACAGCTAGAGATGAGTTCAATAGAGATCTGCGCGAGTACAATGCAGCGAATGGCTTCACCCCGGTAGCGGTTGATACACATAGGGGAGCCGAGGTGCGGCAGAGAGGCAAGGGGCTCAATGATGAGCTAAACAGGGAGGCTCGACCTACCACCTCGGCTAGGAGTGGAGTCGCGTGTCAACTGGAAGGCCGGTGTATAGTTCCCCTGCTAAGAACCTCAGAGCTGCCGAGGCAGGCAGGGCCGAGCTATCCGGATTATCTGGAGATGCATGGCGTGCGCAGCAGAAGCGAGTCAATGAGTTAGTATATGTGGCTAACCAGCAGAATGAGGCTCTCCGCAGAGCAAATGCCGGGGCTGGTGATTCAGAGATGGTTTATTCAGCTAGGCCAGTCAGTCAGGTGTCCAAGGGGCAAGCCTCGTCTCCACTCGTCGGAGGAGCCGATCGAGCCCGGAGTGTCACCTCGGGTCAGAACCAGCAGCTGCAGATGTATGATCCAGTCCTAGCAGCAAAGCAGAAGGTGGGCCAGGGCAATGCTAGCCGAGCTAAGGGAAACCCCGGCCCAGGCAATGCGAGCCGGCTAAGGGTAACTCCGGTCAGGGAAATCAGAACGGCGGTCAAGCGCATCGGCTGGCCGAGGTAAACCACCTCCGCCCCCGAGGTATCAGCAACAACCTCGGCAGCAGGGGCAATATCAGCGAGAGCCGGAGTATGTTCAGCAACCTCAGAACGTCGGTCAAGGCGATGACCGATATGATGATGGAGACTCGGCCATGGCACGAGCTGGATACCACAGAGTGGATGGGGCGTTGGGACCTCGGATAGGAGGTCGGATGTTAGCTCCAGGCGATGTCCGTAACAAGCTGGATAGACTCTACTTGTCTGAGCAACTGGAGGAGGAAGGCCCTCCTCCGGCGTGTTTTGGACCTCGGATCATGAAGGAGCCACCACCACCAGTATCTCAGTTCCAGTTAGGTCGGAACACCAAGCCATACAATGGGAGCACCAAGCCACAAGATTGGCTGACAGATTATGTATCCTCGGTGCACATTGCGGGGGGCAATCGCCGATGGGCGGTCCGGTATCTCCCGCACATGTTGGAAGGTCCAGCTCGGATCTGGCTGAATAATTTGCCGGAGTATAGTATCAACTCCTGGATAGACTTGGAGCTGGCGTTTAACAGCAACTTTGCTAGTACATACAAGAGGCCAAACCGACCTCAGCTCCTGGCGGCATGTAAGCAAGATGATCATGAAACTGACCGAGAATTCTTAACTCGGTGGAGCAATGTTCGGAATTCCTGTGAAGGAGTGGTAGAGGCCAGGCCATTTCCTGGTTTGCAGATGGCTGTCGACATGGCAGCATGCTGTGGCAGAGGCTCCAGAGAGATATGCCGAGATCCCTAGCAGAAACAATCCGGGTTGCAGATTCTTATGCCCTGGGTGATCCGATGCAGCCAGCAGCAGAGGCAGGAGCACGTAACAGAAGGAGGGAGCCAATAAACAACCGGCTCGGACCAAGGTGTAATGACCGTCAGGAGTTCGGACAGAAGAGGAGGGAGCCGGACTATCCATACCTCCAACCAAGTTGCAGCGGTGAACCCGGATCAGCCCGGAGCTGGAGGTGTCCAGAGGCCAAAAATCAATGGTCCGGCATTTAGTCCGAACCAGGAGCCACCCATGACCTATGAATCAATGATAGATGGTCCGTGCTGTTACCATACGACTGACCCGCGCAAGCCAGCCAACCATTCAACCCGGCAGTGCAGCTGGAACCGCAGAATCAGAGAGAGGGGGCAAGGGCCGGAGGAATCAGAACAGGACCACCACCTCAGAGATTTCAGCCGAGGTCCCACCCTAATCTGTCCGGAGCAAATGTTACCCCGGTAACCACTGCACCTCTTCCGAGGCCTGCAGCAGCAAGACCCGTGAATGTGGTGAATGTCCGAGGTAATAACAACAATGGTGCCGGACCAAGTCAGCAGTATGAATACCCCGGAAATGACTATAGAGAGGTTCATGCGAGCTATGTGGTCTTTGTGACCGAGCCAACTGACAAGAAGAGCGTGCAGAGGCGTGCCATGGAGGTGAATGCAGTAATGCCGGTGGTGCCGACCTATATGAACTGGTCTGAGCAGGAGATCACTTGGAGCAGAAAGGACACACCTCGGATCATGCCGAGTCCTGGAAAGTATGCCCTGGTGGTAGATCCAACGTTGTGTGGGCCTACCAACAATGTGAGGTTCACCCGAGTTCTGGTGGACAATGGCAGTGCCATCAACATCATGTACCGAGACACAATGGTGAAATTGGGCATCTCGCCTAATCAGTTGATGCCAAGCAGTTGTACTTTTCATGGGATTGTGCCCGGCGTTTCCTGTGCACCCATGGGCAAGATATGGGTGGATGTAGCATTTGGAACCAAGGAAAATTGCCGAGTTGAGAGTATCGAGTTCGAGGTGGTGGACTTGGAGAGTGCATACCATGCACTGCTTGGAAGGCCGGCTTTGGCCAAGTTCATGATTTCCACCCATGTTGCATACCTGAAGATGAAAATGCCAGGGCCTAATGGGATCATATCCATCTCGGGTGACTACAAGCGAGCAATTCAGTGTGCCTCGGCGGGATCTAACCTAGCCGAGTCTTTGGTGATCGCAGCCGAGAAGAAGAAGCTGCATCAAGTGGTGGCAATGGCGCAGTCAACACAGCTCGGCCTGTCCGGACTGATGAGCCCGGACTCAACTGCGGCGTTCGAGGTACCCAAGGAGACCAAGAAGATCCCCATTGACCCGGAGCACCCAGAGCATGTGGCCATCATTGGGACCGGGCTAGGCGAGAAATAGGAAGGCGAGCTCTGTCACTTCCTCCGTGAGAATCGGGATATCTTTGCATGGTCGGCTAAGGACCTGCCAGGTGTTCCGAGGGAGTTGGCAGAGCACTCTTTATTTGTTAGGCCAGAGGTGAAACCGGTGAGGCAACCGACCCGTCGTCTCTCAGACGACCGGAGACAAGTGGTGCTGGACGAGCTGGCTAAGTTGCTTGCAGCCGGGTTCATAATGGAGGTACTGCATCCGGACTGGATATCCAATCCGGTTGGTGGAAAAGAAGAAAGACGAGCCAGCCGTGGTCAAGGTGTGGCGCATGTGCATTGACTTCACTAACCTCAACAAGGCGTGCCCAAAAGATCCATTTCCATTACCTCGGATTGATCAGTGATCGATTCCACTGCTGGTTGTGAACTGTTATCTTTCATCGATGCGTACTCTGGTTTTCACCAGATACCACTGAACCCAAAGGATCAAATAAAGACCGCTTTTATTACCCCGTATGGGGCGTATTGCTATCGTGTCATGTGTTTTGGTCTGAGAAATGCCGGGGCAACTTATCAGAGGTGTATGCAGAAATGCCTGCACTCTCAGATGGGCAAAAATGTGCAAGTGTATGTCGATGATTGTCATCAAAACTAAGGAAAAATACTCTCCTCGAGGATCTCGAGGAGACATTTGTGAATTTGAGAAAGTATCGGTTGAAGCTTAACCCGGACAAGTGCACCTTTGGTGTCCCGGCTGGAAGTTGCTCGGATTCCTGGTGTCAGCCGAGGTATCGAGGTTAACCCGGCCAAAATCCGAGCTATTGAGAGCATGAAGTTACCGAAGTGTTTGAAAGATGTGCAGAAGTTCACAGGGTGCCTAGCCTCGTTGAGCCGATTTGTAGCTCGGCTAGGAGAAAAAGCCTTACCTTTGTACCAGCTCATGAAGAAAAGTACCGGGTTTACATGGACCCCGCAGGCCGACGTGGCGTTTGGCGAGCTGAAAAAGATGTTGTCCACTGCCCCGGTGTTAGCGTCACCATTGCACAATGAGCCGATGTTACTTTACATTGCGGCCACAAACCGAGTTGTAAGTGTGGCAGTGGTGGTGGAGCGCGAAGAAGGTGGCAGGTCGGTGCAGAGACCGGTGTATTACTTGAGCGAGGTGATCTCTACCTCGAAGCAGAACTATCCTCACTACCAGAAGATGACGTATGGTGTTTACCTGGCGGTCAAGAAGTTGAAGCATTATTTCCAGGAGCATCCCATGACGGTGGTGTGCGAAGCTCCAATCTCGGAGATCATCGGGTGCAAAGATGCAACTGGCCGAGTTGCCAAATGGGCGATTGAGGTGTCTCCATATGCACCACATTACGAGAGAAGAGACGCAATTAAATCCCAGGCGTTGCCGGACTTCTTTTGTGATTGGGCCGAGATGCAGTATGAGCCACCCAGGCCGGACTATAATTATTGGAAAATGCATTTTGATGGGTCCAAAACAAAGATCGGGCTGGGGGCTGGAATAGTCCTCACCTCGCCAAAGCAAGATCAGCTGAAGTACGTGCTGCAGATTCATTTCTCAGCATCAAACAATGTGGCGGAGTATGAGGCCTTAATCCATGGCCTCAAGGTGGCAAAGGAGATCGGTATCCGGCGTGTAGAGTGCTTCGGCGATTCCGACCTGGTGGTGCAACAATCTTCTGGAACTTGGGATGCTCTGGATGCCAACATGGCGTTATATCGGTTCCATGTGCAAAAGATATCCGGGTTCTTTGAAGGGTGTGAGTACAGGCATATACCTCGGGCAGAAAATGATGCTGCCGACGTGTTGTCAAAGCTCGGTTCATCAAAGAGGCAGTACCACCAGGGGTAGCCCTGAATCACTTGAGAACTCCTTCAATCAAACCTTCTCCTGAATCCGAATCTATTTTCATCCCGGCGGAGCAAGAGCCCGGACCTGTTCCAATGGAGGTAGACGTCGGATGCGTTTGGTCGGACCCGGGGACTGCGTGGCAGAGCTCGGGGACTGCACACCAAACCTCGGGGACTGCTCATCCAGACTCGGGGACTGGTCGCAGGATGGTGGAGGAAATAATGGAGGAGATTATGGTGGCCGAGCCAATGGAGGTGGATGAGGAACTTTTTCCTTTGCACCCGGTGCCGGAGTGGGCGGAGCAAATTATGAAGTTCATAACGGAGGGAAGCACGCCAAGTGACACAACCGAGGCTAGGAGGATTCAAAGGAGGGCCAAGGCGTACACCATCATCAACAAGGAGCTCTATAAAAGAAGCGTAACCGAGGTGTTGCAACGGTGTGTTGAGCCAGCTGAAGGCAAGGAGATGCTTTTGGAGATCCACCAAGGAGAATGTGGTCATCATTGCAGCACAAGAGCTCTGGTGGCCAAGGTGTTTAGGCATGGGTTCTATTGGCCCACTGCTCTTGATGCAGAGGCCATAGTCCGGAGATGTGAAGGATGCCAAAGTTTGCCAAGCAAACGCATATGCCGGCTTCGGCGCTCAAAACAATTCCTATCACTTGGCCGTTTGCGGTATGGTGTTTGGATATGGTGGGAGAGTTCAAACCAGCCCGAGGTAACATGACACACATATTGGTGATGGTGGACAAATTCACCAAGTGGATCGAGGTGAAACCAATCCGGAAGTTGGATGGTCATTCAGCAGTGACTTTCTTGAAGGAGATTATTCTGCGATATGGCTACCCCCATAGCATTATCTCGGACAACGGCACTAACTTTGCTGTTGGAGAGTTCGCTCGGTTTTGCATGAACAAGGGAATCCGGCTGGACATAGCCTCGGTGGCACACCCGGAGTCTAATGGACAGTGGAAAGATCAAATGCTCTAGTGTTGGCCGGCATCAAGGCTCGGCTCATTGAACCACTGCTGAAAACGCCGGGGTGTTGGATAGATGAGATACCAGCAGTACTGTGGGGTCTAAGGACCACGCCAAATCGATCGACTGGCTATACGCCATTTTTTATGGTCTATGGGGCAGAAGCTATGCTACCCACTGACATCGATATGATGCGCCCAGAGTGGCAATGTACACTGAAGCCGAGGCAAAAGAGGCTCGGGAGGATGCAGTAGATCTGCTTGAGGAAGCGAGAGAATTGGCCTCATCTCGGTCAGCAATTTACCAGCAAGGTCTCCGACGTTATCATAGCCGGAGTATCAACCCTCGTGTGTTTCACGAGGGAGATTTGGTGCTGAGGTTGGTGCAGCGCAAGAAAGGCCGGCACAAGTTGTCACCTCCATGGGAGGGACCGTTCGTTGTGAGCCGAGCTCTGCTCAATGATTCCTACTATCTTATAGATGCGCAGGAACCAAGGGAAGATGGGCTGGACAACCCCGAGTCAGAGGTCAGGCGACCATGGAACGTAGCTCTACTCCGACCTTTCTACTCATGAAAGGCGCAATGTATGTACCTCGGTTAATCCTTAATAAAAATGTCGGCACTCCGAGGTTAAAGCTCGGGGACTGCCTCGCTCTTGTGCTTATGTTTTATCTCTGTTTGTCAGTTTGTTCATATGCCGAACTATTTTGAACCTCGTCTCAAACTTCAAGTAATGTGTGCTATGAAACTAATCTTGTGACTCGACTGGCATCTGCCTAAAAGGTAGTCAAGAGCAAAGAGGAAAAAACGTGGGAGACATGAAAATGAACTCGGGGACTCGGTCCAAAATTATAGTTCGGCATGTGTCGTTTACTAACCCCTGTCTTTACCTTTCGTTTATGTCGGATGACTTTGAAACATACCTCGGAATTTACCAAGTACTGTATGCTATGAACAACAATCTTGTGACTCGACTGGCATCTGCCTAAAAGGTAGTCAAGAGCAAAGAATGCCAAACATAGTAAACACGAAAGTAAACTCGAGCAATCATTCAAAAGGATTCGACGTAAAGCTTAGAAAAGCATGGTTCGGATAAGCATGATAGTAACAGAGGTAGCAAAAGGAACTACTTAAGTTTGATTACATCTGCGTCCCGGCATACCGGGGATTTAATGAAGTTTTTTGGCCAAGCATGATAGTAAGTTCAGGTCGAGGCATCAGGAATTACGTCGGCAGCAGCCGAGGTAGCCTGGGAGGTGCTGGCAACGTCGGCAGTAACCTCGGCACCAGCTTGTGGAGAAGCCTCGGTTTCTGCTTCGCGGGTGTCACCATCGTCACCTTGCTCGGCTTCGACGTCGGATTCTGTTTCGTATTCATCCTCTTCTGGCTCGTCATCTTCGGCGTCGGAGTAGGTGTCTCCCTCGCTCAAGTTCTTGGTGTTGGCATATCCAGCGAAGAAGGAAGCCATCTTTTCGCGCCGCTGGATGAGAATTGGGTCCGTGGACCAGGGCGAATTTCGGCGAAGAGTGTCCATCTTTTCGAGGTCGAGCTTCTCGCACCAAGTCATGATGAATTTGAGAGCGGCATCAGCTCCAGCGCGAGCCGAGGATGAGCGCCACTCTCGAAGTCTTTGTTCGGCTTCACGAAGCTTGGCGGCGAGCTCAGGCGTAGTATTGGGAGCATCGGCAAGAGGCCACAAGGCTCGGAAAGCAGACACACCTGCATCAAGGAGTTCGGACCCAATGGTTTTCAAGGGATGGATCCGAGCTTTGATGGCCACGATGTGGTCCTCAATGGTCCAGGCGGGGTTCGTCTCGCTACGCCTCTTCCTGTGCTGATCAGTGATATTGCGAGCCGAAACTTGGGTGTAGGTGAAGTGCTCTGCAGAAGAATAGCCTGTTAATAATGAAAGAAACAGTTCGGCAAAGAGCCAGTACTGTTGAGGACAAAGCAAGGATAAGGGGGGCAAGAAGCTTACCGTCCATTTCTTTGTTGATACGTTCCAGCGTCGGGAGGAGCTGGTTAACCGAAGCTTGAAGGGCTTCATAAGCCTCGGTGGGGCCGAGGTGGCGCGGGCCTCGGCTAACTGGAGCGCATTCTCATGTTCCTTGGCGGCATCCTCCCGAAGTTTCTTCTCTGTTTCAACAACACTGGCCTTTTCCGCCTGCAGCTGCTCTTTTTCCGACGTCCGCAGCTCGGTGATGCGCTTCAGTTCCTTTACCAGACGAGCTACTTCGGCTTTCTCTGTTGGAGCTTTTCGTCCAAAGAGTTCTTTTCTGCAAGGACGGCCTTGTGCTCGTCGTGGAGTTTCTTGTGGTCAAACAGGAGGGTATGGAAGATGTCCGTGCGGACGTTCATAGTATTCTGCAAGGAAGAAAAACATAGCTCGGTTAGAAAGGCTATACCTCGACAAGAGTCTCGGGGACTCGGAGTCAAATCATTGGAAAAATGTTGCCGGGGTATGCCTCGACAGGAGTCTCGGGGACTCGTACCCGAGGTGCATGATAAAGTAAGGTAAAATGGTTTGAGATTCAAGCCAAACAATTTTAACTCCGGCGGAGCGTCAATAGTTTACCTCGAATCTCGGGGACTGGGAATGGTGGATATTAGATGAGATACTGCATGAAAGTAAAGAGAATAGGACTTACGTCGATGTTTTGAGCAGCACGCAGGGCAGCGACTTGTAGGTCGTGAACGCTTCGGCCGCAGGCGCTGTTTCCCGCAGGGTGCTCACCTACCGGAGCCAGCTAGGGAGGCCGAGGAGACCTCGTCTGCAGAATTCCAGTCTGCGTTGTAGTGTTCCAAGGAGCCGAGGCTCTGTCACTGTCAGTGCGCAGAGGAGGATATCCCCACGGTCCGCCCTGCTCGATGCCCCTAACCGAGGCCTCCAAGGCTTGAGCAGCCTCGGAGCTTGAAGCAGGCCGGTTATCCAGTATAAGAGAGTCCTCCGAGCATATTCGTCGGCCGGAGGAGCAGTCTCATCAACGGGTGCGGCAAATGGAGGAATTCGGCGTGTCACCGGGGAGGAGACCTCGGTTGGCATCCTTGAGGAGAAGAGATAGTCAGGGTGCCAGACCCAGATGTTGGTTTGGGGGTGACCTTAGACTTCACCATCTCTTTCTCTTTTCCTTGCCTTTCTCCAACGGCAAGGTAGTCTGGCGAACTGGTTTTTGGGGTGCTGCTTGGGCTGCTGCTTGGGCTGTTGCTTTGCTGAAGCTTCTGCTGTTGCTGTTGTTGGTTGCGGGCAGTCTGGCTGCGGGGGGAGAGTCGAGGCTCCGGCAAGGCGGTAGCCGGAGTGCTGGCGCGATTGGTCCCCGCACCCGTTTGAGGACGCGGAGAACTCTGGCCTCGGGTGGGGGCAGATTTCTCCAAGGCCGGGCCAGACCTCGGTGGAGGAGATACGGGGGCGAGAGTTCGTCGGGGTGGTCGTGGCTTCAGAGGCACCAACGGGTGCAGTCATGGAGGATACCTCCTGATCCACTTCTATGGGTCACTGCAACGAAGGGAAGATGGTCAAGTATTAGTACGAGGTGATAAGTTTAAGCAACAAACTTTGTTGGCTATAGAAGCAAAGCATTACCCATCCGAAGTAGGAAACTTCTTGCCCCCTCGGGCATGAGGAGGATTTCCGGACTTCTTCAGCCGACGTCTCTTGACCGGAGCCGCGGTGGGTCCGGAGGCTCCAGTGGCGGATGGTTCGGCGGCCGAAGTTGCGGCACAGCGCGTTTCCGGCTGGTTGCTGGAGTAAAGTTCGGAAGGTGAGGAAGGCAGGAGATAGGTACCGCGTTTATTGGTTCCATGACGAGAAATCCCTCCTCGTCATCCGAAATCTCTTGAACTGAAGCTTGTGCTTGAGGCTTACCCGCGGTGGTGACGCGGGCCGAGGCAATGGGCATGTAATCTCGTTGTCAGGG
>CAMZMU010000123.1:9433703-9772996 GCA_947311845.1 Poa pratensis
GACGACTGCGGAAGGAAGGGTACCAACAAATCAAGAGACCCAGCAACAACCAAGGAGGTTTCACACCCCACAGGGCCATTACCAGAACCCTGTCGATAATATGTATGCTGCGGCTAATATCTTGACTCAGATGGTACCAACAGGCGATGACCCGGTCAATGCTGAGGCGCGGCGCGCGATTCAGATGCTAAGTACGGCAGTCCTGCAACAAGCCAATAGGGCGGAAGCCGAAGCACAGCTGCCCCTCGTACCAGCCAATCACAGGATTACAGCAGAAAGAAGCGTCCAAGCAGGCCACCAGAGGACGTGTCAGGAGTCGCACAGAGGCAGCAGGAGCAAGTCGCAGAAGCGCAGGCGAATGCGCCATTGATGCAAAAGCGGCCCGCAGATAACCCCGCAGGCGCGCCCACAGCCCTGTCCTCGCGACTCAAGGGACCGGCGTGTTTCACTGAGAGGATCAGATCGGAACCTTTTCCTGAAGATTTCAAAGGGCCACGCAAGGTGGCAAACTACAACGCCAGCATGGATCCAACCACTTGGCTCAACAATTACGAGATGGGCATGAGCATCCTAAACGCATCTGAAGAGATCTGCGCACGCTACCTAAACATGATGCTAGAAGGTGCAGCGCACATATGGCTGCAAAATTTGCCTCCCAACTCTATAAATACTTGGGAGGAACTGAAGGATGCCTTCGTTAAGAACTTCCAAGGAACTTGCAAGCGACTCTGCAATATAGAAGATTTAGAGCGTTGTGTCCAGAAGGAAGGCGAGTCAAGTCGCCATTGGATGAAAAGGGTGGCAGAAATAATACACTCCTCAGATAATATACCACCAAGCTCAGCCGTCCTGGTGATGGAGAAAAACTGCAAGTTTGAGCCGCTGATTCATAAGCTGGGTCGCATGAAGGATAAAGTCAAGAGCCTCAGCGAGGTGATGGCTGCGGCTAACAAATATGCCAGCTCAGATAAAACCAGAGACGCGTCAGACGGAGAAGAAGAGGAGGTTGCTGCAAAAGGAAAGAAAAACTCCAACAAGCCCCAGCAGCAAACGAGCCACAACAACACGAGTCAAAACAAACGCAAAAGCGAAGATGGTCACTCAGGGCTCGTCGCCAATGCGGTGGAGGATTCAGAGGCCAGCGTGGAAGGGGTCGAGGATACGGCTCCCGTCCAATCAATATGCAAGAAGTTTTCAACCGGCCATGCGACCTTCATGCGACAGGTGATGGACGGCCAGCGGACCATACCAAGGCGCAATGCCATTATTACAAAAAAGTGGAAAGAAGAGAGCCAACACAACGGGGGGAATTCCCATGAAGGAAACCCTAGTGCGGCTCATAACACAAATATTGGGCAGCACGGCGAGTAACCCCAGGCAGACGGGGCAGTATCACACAATAGTTATCGATACCTCCAAAAGGAAGAGAAATTGAGCCGGAGAAGTCAGCAGGTGAACGCCGTGATACCAGCAACACCCGCTTGGTTAAGGTGGTCAGAATACGCGTAACCTGGAGTCGCGACGACCACCCGCCACAGTACGGGAACCTGGCAAGTTGGCACTGGTTGTGGCACCATACGTTGCAGGATACAAGCTGACCAAAGTGCTTATGGATGGAGGAAGCAGCATTAATATCTTGTACTACGATACTTTCCAGCGTCTAGGACTCAAGGATTCCAGCCTGCAGCCCACGTCAACAGTATTTCACGGCATTGTCCCAGGAAGGTCCGCACGGCCAGTGGGGAAAATAACCCTAGGGGTAACTTTTGGAACAGAAGAGAACTTTAGAAGTGAATTCCTAAGCTTCGAAGTGGTAAAATTCCAAAGCCCATATCACGCCTTGTTTGGAAGAACGGCCTTTGCTAAGTTTATGGCCAGGCCATGCTACGTGTACCTACAGTTGAAGATACCAGGACCAAAAGGGGTCATCACAGTGTACGGAGATAGAGAAAAAGCAATAGAATGTAGAAAGGAGATGCGGCTTCGCAGAATCCGCCTGTGCCGCGGAAGAACTAAAAGGTTATAAGTCGCAGGTGGACCCAAACGATATGAGTGTGGTTACCACGCCATCTGCCGAGCCACCAATGAAATTCAAAGCGGCCCAGGACACTAAGCAGATAAATCTTGTTCCTGGCGACTCATCCAAGCAAACTAGCATTGGAGCACACATGGAAGAAGAGCAGGAGAAGGCCCTCCGCTTTTCTCCAGGAAAATAAGACATCTTCGCATGGAAGCCGTCAGATATGCCAGGGGTACCAAGAGAATTAGCAGAACATAGCCTCAAAGTGAACCCTGCGGCTAAACCAGTGAAGCAGCCACTACGGCGTTTCATGATGACAGGAGAAAGGCAATAGGAGAGGAAATAGCTCGCTTGCTGGCTGCAGGATTCATCACAGAGGTATACCATCCGGAATGGGTGGCAAATCCAGTATTGGTTATGAAAAAGAACGGTACGTGGCGAATGTGCGTTGATTACACCAGTCTTAACAAAGCTTGTCCAAAGGATCCATTTGCTTTGCCGCGAATCGACCAAGTAATTGATTCAACTGCTGGGTGCGAGCTGTTATGCTTTTTGGACGCCTATTCAGGCTACCATCAAATCAAGATGAAGAGGGACCAAGAAAAGACGTCCTTCATCACACCCTTCGGAGCTTTTTGTTATGTCAGCATGCCCTTTGGGTTGAAGAACGCAGGTGCGACTTACCAAAGATGCATTCAGAATTGCCTACATGAGCAAATAGGTCGCAACGTTCATGCCTACGTGGATGATATTGTGATTAAGTCGCAAGTTAGCCAGGATCTTATTGGTGATCTGGCAGAGACATTCACAAATCTCAGAAAATACAACATGAAGCTCAACCCCACAAAGTGCGTTTTCGGAGTACCAGCAGGAAAGCTATTGGGATTCATAGTATCAGAAAGAGGCATTGAGGCCAATCCTGACAAGATAAAGGCCGTGATGGATCTCCAAAAGCCAGAAAAGATAAAAGATGTGCAGCGGCTTACTGGTTGCGTAGCAGCTTTGAGTCGCTTTATATCAAGATTGGGAGAGAAAGCACTACCTTTGTACAGACTGTTGAAAAAATCAGACACCTTCGTTTGGGACGCAGAGGCCGACGAAGCTCTGACAGCCTTGAAACATCAATTGACAAATGCTCCAGTTCTGGCGGCTCCAAAAGATAAAGAGCCAATGCTACTATACATAGCGGCAAATTCCCGCGCTGTGAGTGCTGTCATGGTTGTGGAGAGACAAGAAACGGGAAAGGAATACCCTGTCCAGAGACCAGTATACTACGTGAGCGAAGTCCTCACAGCTTCCAAACAGCGTTACCCACAGTGGCAGAAGTTGGTATTTGGAGTGTTCATGGCGAGTCGCAAGCTGAAGCACTACTTCCAAGAGCATCCAATAACTGTGGTGAGTTCAGCACCATTGGCAGATATAGAAGGGAGGTGGACAGAATTGCTGGACACTTCACTGGATACCAAGTTGAACATATTGATTGGAGACAAAATGAAGCTGCAGATGCCCTGTCTCGGCTTGGATCCAACAGACAGTCAGTCCCACCCAATGTTTTCCTGGATGAACTGCACAATCCATCAGTCAAACCTCCAGCAGAGATTGACATTGCAGAGCCAGAGGATGATTCAACTTTAGTCGCAGCCCTGCATGAACAGCTAGGATGGACAGAGCCATACATGGCATATTTAAGTCGCGGAGTGCTGCCGGACGATGAAATTGAAACGCGCAAAATCATACGACGATCAAAGGCCTATACAATCATCAACAACGAATTATACAAGCGCAGCGTGTCAGGAGCATTCCAAAGATGTGTCTCACCAGAAGAGGGACGAAAAATCTTGCACGAAATTCATTCAGGCGATTGTGGCCATCATGCTTCGTCAAGATCTTTGGTGGCAAAGGCGTTCCGACATGGATTCTTCTGGTTAACAGCATTAGCAGACGCAGAGCAAATTGCCAGAGTGTGCGATGGATGTCAAAGATACGCTAGGCAAGATCATATGCCAGCCCAAGCACTTCGCACAATACCCATCACATGGCCTTTTGCCGTATGGGGTTTTGACATGGTAGGGCCTTTCAGACGGTCTTCAAACGAAAAAACTCACCTCTTAGTCATGGTGGACAAATTCACAAAGTGGATAGAAGCAGAACCTGTGGGAGATTGCGAGGCTGAAACAGCAGTCAAGTTCTTGAAGAAAGTCATATTCCGCTTCGGTTACCCCCATAGTATCATTACAGACAATGGGAGCAACACCTCTGAAGGGGCTACACAGATACTTTGCGCAGACAATGGGATAAGATTGGACCTCACGTCAGTAGCACACCCGCAGAGCAATGGACAAGCTGAGCGAGCTAACCAGGAAATTCTCCATGGAATTAAGCCACGCCTTATTGAAAAGGTCGAAGCATCTCCAGGATGTTGGGTGGAAGAACTGCCAGCAGTACTGTGGAGCTTAAGAACAACCCCTAACAGATCCACAGGATTTACACCATATTTCATGGTCTATGGAGCAGAAGCACTCATGCCCAGCGATATCATACATGATTCACCAAGAGTTGCGGCTTACATCGAGACAGATAATGAGATAGCTCGACAAGACTCGGTGGACACATTAGAAGAGGTTAGAGACTTGGCAGCATCAAGGTCAGCAGTATATCAACAAGACTTGCGACGCTATCATGCCAGACGCATTAAAGCCCGCACCTTTCAAGAAGGCGACCTAGTACTGCGACTTAAACAAGATCACAAGGGAATGCATAAGCTGTCCTCTCCATGGGAAGGACCCTACATCATCAGCAAGAAGCTAAACAATGGGTCGTACTACCTGCTGGATGTAAGGGAAGAAAGCAGCGAACGCCATGATTTCGAGGATCGTCTCGAGCCACCTCGCCCTTGGAACGTCGCACACCTGCGACCGTACTATACATAAGAAAAGGCTAATCAGAGCCAAGCATCATCCTTTCCAGCTTTATAGCTGAGTATCATCACAGCCACTCAGGGCTAGAGCTTCAACTTTGGTCGCCACCTAGGCGCGACCTATGCAACATCTGATCGCCACCCAGGCGCGATCGACCCTTGTATCAGAAACCGGCTGCCACCTAGGCGCGGCCGTAAACTTTGTATCATCTCTGGTCGCCACCTAGGCGCGACCGACCCCATGTATCACCATGGATCGTCACCTACGCGCGATCCAACCCTATGTATAACACTCGGTTGCCACCTAGGCGCGACCTTATGTGTCATCATAATCAAAGCTTATCATAGCTTAGGCTATCATGGCAATATCATTATGTTTCTTGGGGTCTTTGTTACCCTGAAACAGCCGATTTATTGGCAATTATCAAATTTACCTTAAGTTGGATTGCTACTCGCATTATGTGGCCAAAGTACTGGGGTGTGGCGTCAATCGAGCTTGATTGCCTATCATTGCCGCTCTCGACCCTGAACACACATGTTCCTAGGAAATACTGAGTCGCGCGAGTGCCCCCTTAAGGATTCAGATGGCCTAACTAGAGGTCGATGTACTGCTTATAGTACGGCAACACCAATTACAATTACTTGTAACTTAACAATTGTTTTATTCATGATATCAAGTTACAGGTGATGACCTTCAGAATTCTCTGAGAAGAATTGAGATGATTACCACATAACATCCTCTCAATCCTTGGGGGCTACATCATATTATCATCAAAACTTTGAAGATAGATCGTCATCAAGTTCTGAAGCTATCAGGGTACTCTAACAAAGAAGCTCACGAAGTCAGATAATCTTCCAGGTGCGAGTCAAGGCCAAACTTGCACAATTATAAGTCGCGAAACAAGGAAAAGTGCGGCCTAAGCATTCAAGATCAAGAAATACTATGAAGTTCAGGCCACGCTTGGGGGCTAATGTCGGGGGAATACTTTCTGGGTTAACCCGCGGCCCAGTGCGACTTAACTTATTCGCACGGACAAAGGCCCACTTGGGAGCAAGCCCAATATTGAACCGCCATAAGGGGAAAGATCTAGAAGACATATTCCGGAGGACGTGAAGACCAAGTAGTCTCCGAGTAGGCCTCTGTGGACGTTTCCTTATGGGGGAAGTTTCCTTTTGTAACCTAGCGAGCCTCTGTGTATATAAAGAGGACTCACAGGACTTAGAGCGGGCCAAGCTATCAAGCCCCAAACCCTAGCTCATACGGCGAGTACCAGATCGGATCGTCTCCATTGTAACACCTCGATTATCATATCAATACCAATCTAGGGTAGGCAGGAAGTAGGTCTTTTACCTCACATTGAGGGGGCCGAACCTGGGTAAATCTGTGTTGATCTTTGTTCCTGCGATCCCAAGCTCGGAGATGCTTGACTCGCATAATCCCACACCTACGAAGTCATCTATGACACCTGACGTGACAAACCCATGACATCCACCACGCTAGAATGGACGAGGCTTATATGAAGGTCAAGGTAGTTACGGTAGTGTCTGCGTTTTTTGACATGGACCCCCCGTTCAACCTCCGGGAGCCGATGAGCACTTGGTCTTTGGAAAGTGCCCCGGCTGGCCCACGCCATGGCCGAAGAACCAGATTCGTCTTGGGGGGGGGGGGGTCTTGTTGATGAGGGCCCAAGACGCAACACCGGTGCCACCTCGAAGTTCCGGGTCAACCCGATCCGTCCCCCGAAGCCCTCGAAGACTGCAGCCGTCGCCACCGCCCGGAAGGAACCGGCGGTCGTCGCCACCACCAACCGCCACTTAAAACTGTTGGGAGCGTCTGAACCACAACCGTCCCAATTAGGAAACGCCTCTGCACCTCAAGTTGTTGATGGCAACGACGACGGTGATGATGAGCATGTCGACATCGACGCCTTCCTAAACACTGGCGCCAGAGAAGACATATACATGCCTCCTGTGGATGACGAACCACCCTTTCGTGATCACGCCGATCAACCTGCTCGTCCCACTACAGTCACGCAGCGCCTGACCTTCCAGGGTTTATCTCAAGAGACGCCTCCAGCGACCGGCGATGAAGCTCTAGACAAACCGACTACCGTTTTCACCCCTGGCACACTACGGAATACGGTTCACGCGGGGCTTCCAGGGCAGGCGAAGAACCAGAAGCACAGGAAGAGGAAGGGAGGCGCCTCTTCGAGCCAGCCTCCTATGATTGTCCGGGGTCGTGAAGACTTGGTACCACCCCGTCCGGATGGCATTGCGCACCGACTTCATGAAGCTGGTAAACCGATACTGCCTCCGGAGATGCTCTGCATGGCATATGGACACATGCATGTTTTGCATCAATCTATCCTGCATCTAGAGGGCCTCCTTCTTAAAGACAAGCATCCAAATTACCCGGTGTTCATTGTCCAAGTGCCAATGGATGATGAGTTCGACTTCGTCCGTGAAGCCCCCGCGGATGTGTTCTTCATAGCGTATGAGGACGTCTTCCATCTATTTCACCAAAACCGGCTGAACTATAACTTGGTCCGCCTATACGCGCTCAATGAGGCGAGGAGGATCTATAGAGATAATCTCCAACTCGTCGCGGTAGCGGATCCCTACTACATGCGTGACAGCCAGCTGGTGGAAGGATCAAGGACACGGACCATGGCGACGGAGCACCTCGAGAGGTTCATGCTGGAAAACAAGAGGAAGAACAGCCTTCTTCTGCCTTTCTTTCCCGAGTAAGTACACACATCCGCTCGCCGCCGTCGTAACTTATGCTTTCTTATCGATTTCTTCCATTATTGCTGATCCTTTCCAACATTCCGTTTCAATTGTGTTGAGCAGGGACACGTTCTGCGTCCTCATCGTCCTAAACCCGAGGTGGTCCGTTGCCACTTATTTCGACTCGGATAATAGGAGGAAGAAAGACTACACCAGAATAAAGGGTGTTCTCGATGATGCTATCGAGGGCTACTATCAAAAGGGAGGCGCCTTCGAAAATAAGGCCGAAGTTTTTACGAAAGACAACAAGCACCGGTTCAAGCATGTGACCGAGTTTCCTTGCCTCAAGCAGCAGCCTGGCAGCAAGAAGGATGCCTTGTACGCCCTCCGGTTCCTTAAAGGGTATGTCCGAGATGCTGAGCAATTGAGGATGCCATCTTGTATGCGAGAATGGGTCAAAAATGACGATAGGCTCACCGATGCTGATCTTAGAGAAGACTTCCATCGCATCGTGACAAAGTTATCGGAAATCATCGTCGATGATGTCAACACATCAGGGGGGGCCTTCAACTACCGCGGCCGAGGTAGGATGTATCCACTTAGATGAATAAATCATGCATACTCTATTTATATTACTAACCAATATATATCCCAATCCATCTCCAGGGTTGCATCAGAGGGACATCGAAAAACGCCTAGAGTTGCAGAGTGACAACAGGACGTGGATGACGAAAGAGATGTATAAACCGTTCCCGGCGCCGCTCCCCAAGAAGAAGGCTTCATGATCGTCGTGCTCCTGCTCTTGCTCACCATCATCGCCGATGTACTCTATTCGATCATATAGTGTAGGCGGTGAACACTTCATCTGTAACATGTGAAACTTTTGTATCAACATTTGTGTAAAAATTCCGCACTTGTCACTCGATCTATAAGTATGTTATCTCGGGCCGGATATAAGTAATGCGATGACATAGTACTGTGTTTGTTTTAATATACCTGTCAAAATATATTGTTGTTTCTGTTATATCTGCATAAATACTGTAATATACATGTATTTCTGTAATATATCTGTATTTGTACAGCGGGCAGCAGTAAATTGCCAAATCCTGTACATACATTCTGTGGCGCACCAAGTTTTTTTCTGTGGCGCACCCTTTTCTGTGGCGCACCCTTCTCTGGTGCGCCACTAAATAAAAATTTTGTGGCGCATTGTCAACGGTGCGTCACAGAATGTCGGATTTCTGTGGCGCATCCCAGGTGCGCCACAGAATGTGGATTTTTGTGGCGTGATGTCTGTGGCGCATGCCCCATGCGCCACAGAATCACAAAACTGGTGCGCCACTAAAAGGGTTATCCCTACTAGTGTATGTTCATAACCGTGCTAGGCCAGAAGGAAGCATACAAAGGGCTATGGAACAGAGGAGGTCATTGAGTTCTGTGTTGACTTTATTCCTGACCTTAAGCCGATTGGTGTTCCTGAATCGCGGCATGAGGGGAGACTGAGTGGAAAAGGCACGCTAGGAAAGAAAGCACTGATATGTAGGGACGGGCATTCTTTAACTCAAGCACACTACACAGTTCTACAAAGTTCCACCTTCGTGGCTCCGTATATCGAGGAACACAAGAATTATGTACGCTCCAAGAACCCGGGGAGGATGACTCCTGGATTAAAGAAAAACACATGGAGACTTTCGGCAGTTGGTTGCGATTACAGCTCATGAATGACACCACTGTCGGAGACCAGCTCTACTTGTTGGCCGCGTCACCATCTTCGACTGTATTGAATTTCCAAGGGTACGAGATAAATGGGAATACATTTTACACGACCGCCCAAGATAAAAAGAGCACCAACCAAAACAGTGGTGTCCGCTTTGATGCAACAGACGAGAATGGGCAAAAAGACACATACTATGGTTACATAGAGGAGATATGAGAACTTGACTATGGACCTACTTTTATGATCCCTTTGTTTCGGTGCAGTTGGGTTAACATGAAGGGAGAAGGGATAAAGGTAGACCAGCTGTACGGAATGACAACAGTGGATCTCAAGAATCTTGGTTGTTACAGTAACGAACCATTCGTCCTAGCCAATGATGTGGCTCAGGTTTTCTATGTGAAGGATATGTCCTCCAGACCGAAAAAAAGAAAAAATAAGCAAACGAATACATCAGACGATGAGGCAAAGCGTCACATAGTTCTTTCAGGGAAAAGAAACATCGTGGGAGTCGAGGACAAGACAGACATGTCAGCAGATTATGATAAGTTTGATGAAATTCCGCCCTTCACAGTGAAAACTGACCCAAGCATCCCGATAAATAATAAAGATGCTCCATGGTTACGGCCGAAGCGATCATAGGCCAGGGACATACGCGAAGAAGGGTTCATGGCATTTATGTAAATCAATGTAATGTATTAAACCTTTATGTGATGTGTAGTAATGTATTAAACCTTTATGTGGTGAATACCATAATACATAGCTCGGGTCCATTTTTATTTAACCATAATACATCACGAATAATATCACTAACTTTTGTCGGGTCCTAAGCCACGGGGTGCTGAGCGGCCGGCGCTGCGCACCCAAAGAGCAGGAACCATCATAGGGTCAATACTCACATGAGAAGGATCCCTATGAAGAACCATCCACCAACCGGGACATCGTCGCCGAGATCTGAAAAAATGAGTGGGGAATTTGATCAAACACCTAGGTAGGGGAGGGAGAGGGCAGCACCTTGGTAAAAACACGCCCAAAACACACGGTTTCCCCGTCATACAGCCCACCGGTGGCTCGTGAGACGGCAAATCGGCCTTCGATCCAAACAGCGGCAAGACGTCTCTGATGATTTGCAACCGTCCGAACAAGTGTTGCTAATCATCAGAGCGCCTTGCCGCTGCTTGGATCCGACCGAGGGGAGGGTTCACCTTCAGCCTCCGCTGTAGGAACTCCTGCCTCTCAGAAATCTTGCTCTCTGCTACCCGTGTACTACCAAAATGAAGTACAGTGAGTAGACACTGAGTGCTGAACATGTCCGGGAGGGGGGCTATATATAGGGTACGTGTGCTTCTTTAGTCCCGGTTGGTAACACCAACCGGGTCATGTGGCTCACGAAGTGGTCGTGATACTGCTGATCCAACAGCTCACAATCCCTCAAAAGAAACACACCCCTGATCCAACGTCTCACAAACGCTTGAAAGAAACACACGATCCGTGTGCTTCTTTAGTCCCGGTTGGTAACACCAACCGGGACTAAAGGCGGGCTTTGCGGTCACGACACGTGTCCTCCCCCAGCGCTGCCCTGGGCACGTGTCCTCCCCAAGCGCTGCCCTGGAGGTCTTTATATATTGTCGCCGACGGGGTAAACCCTAATCCACCATTCCTAGCCACGAACGCATCGTCTCCACGAGATGGATCCGCCACGCCCGCCGCAGCGCCTTCTGGACGAGGTCGAGCGTGCTCGGCAGAGCGCGCTTGGGCGCAACCGCGGGAGCCTATCCCGCCGTATGCCCACGAGTCCGGCGTGGAGAGGAATCCCCAGCTACCGGCCTCCTGCTCCACCAGGTGCCGCCGCACCTCCACCTGGCGCCGCTGCACCTCCACCAGGCGCCGCCGCTCCTCCCGCGGAGGAGGAGGAGGACGACGACTTCGACTGGAGCGACGACGGGGAAGAGGGTTGTGGGTTGCAGATACAGGAGGCCATGGAAGCCTCCTTCCAGTCTGTCCACGACTACCCTGTCCAGCGAGCCAAGACTGCCTACCAGCTCAAGGGGAAGGAGGCTTCCGAGCTGGATTGGGCGCTGAAAGACTCATCCTCCATGGATCTTGCCCTCCGCCGCAAACGTGCGCGCGAGAACCGGGCGGCCGCCCACGGGGCTGGCTCCTCCCGCCGTTCCCCCTAATCCTACGGCCTTCGAGCCAGCAAGTCCGTTTATGTAGAATAATGTTGGTGATGTTGGATCAGGGGTGTGTTTCTTTCAAGCGCTTGTGAGACGTTGGATCATGTGTAATAATGTATTAAACCTTTTATGTAATGCATTCTATGGATGTATTAAACCTTGATGTGGCTCACGAAGTGGTTGTGATACTACTGATCCAACATCTCACAAATCCCTCAAAAGAAACACACCCCTGATCCAACGTCTCACAAGCGCTTGAAAGAAACACACGATCCGTGTGCTTCTTTAGTCCCGGTTGGTAACACCAACCGGGTCATGTGGCTCATGAAGTGGTTGTGATACTGCTGATCCAACAGCTCACAATCCCTCAAAAGAAACACACCCCTGATCCAATGGCTCACAATCGCTCAAAAGAAACACACGATCCGTGTGCTTCTTCCTTATTGGTGGGATTCTCACTATATATATGTAGTCATGCATGGCCTCCATTGGCATAGCACATCTAAACTCATATCTGCAACCTCATCACTCTCCCATGGCTTCCACCGTACCCACTCTAACCTACTCAGAGGCGGAGGCGCTTTGCGCCTCGAACTACCCCTGCCCCCCGGCTACGACGTCCCCGCCGGCTGGAGGCTGAGCACCGGAGGCGTGCCGGTCCCTCCTGTCCCTCAAGGTTTGGTGCGCCGGGCGGCCATCACGAACCACTACTACCTCGAGCTCACTCCGGCGCAGCGGATGGATCCCCGCTGGCATCCCGACTACCGCCCGACTTGGGACGCCTTCTTCATCAATCGGCGTGAGAGGGCGCTCGCCAGGTACGAGGAGGACGGCCCGCCTCCTTCGAATTTCAACGAGGCCGGCCGTCGGCTGTGGTGGAGCGGTCGGACTCTCCAGAGCGTCATGAACTACATCACGGCCGGCGATAACCCCCGCCTGCGCTACCCTCGCTTCCAGTCCAGGCGAGCACCGCCCGACGACAGGGACGACGACGGCGGCGACTACGACGACTACGAGGACGAGTATTATAGGCCTAGGCAGGAGTATGACTAACCTATGGTTCGTCTATGTACCCAAGATTGTTGTCATTAACTACTTCTGGTCTAGCTAAGACGACGATCGTTTAATTGGATGGATTATCCATAAAATATGGTTTACTTTGTGTGATAATTGGATGGGTGCCATTTTGCACCATATTTCTTCACAAAAAATGTCATTTTTGACAATCGAAAAACAAAAAAAAAACGATATTTAGATAAGTAATTTGAAAAAATAGAAAATAGTTTTGAATTAGTTATTCAGATTCAAACACTTTTCATGTTGAAAGTTTTGTCAATTCAAAATATGCAATAAAGTTAATGCATTTTTAATTGAAAATGGCAAAATGGTTAATAGTTAGAATAATTATTTTAGGAAACAGAAAATGGTTTCGGATTATTTATTCAAATTTAAACACTTTTCATGTTGAAAGTCTTTTCAGATTCAAAACCATTTGAAATTCATATTCAAACACCTAAATAAAAAAAAAGGCGGGAACAACATTTCAGAACTGAAAATTTCGAAATAATTTTGAAAAAGGACTCTTTGGTCCCGGTTCTTGCCAGCAACCGGGACCAATGAGTGGGTCGGGTCCCGGTTGCTGGCAAGAATCGGGACCAAAGAGGCATTGGTCCCGGTTCTTGGCAGCAACCGGGACCAATGAGTGCCTGATACATAACTGCGCGCACTTCTCCTTCCCCATTCCATCCCAAATCAACCAAGTTTCACACGCGCGGCGCTGGAGCAGAGGAATCGACGAGGAGCCCGAGCCACCACGCCGTCAGGCTGCCCCGCCACCGTCCTGCACGCGCCGCCCCGCCGCCGTCCTCCAAGCGCCGCCCGAGCCCACCGGCGCCCCGCACCGTCTCTCCCCGCACGCCGCCCGCCCACGCCTCCACGCGCCACCGGGCCGCCCGAGCCCGCCGCCCTCGACGCCGCGCGCCGCCGCGCCACCCGAGCCCTCCGCCCTCGACGCCGCGCGCTTTTGCTCTCTGCTACCTCGGTGAGAGCTTTTGCTCTCTGCCAAATACTCTGCCAAATGTTCAAATTTTGATTGCATGCAAATTTGATACAATGTGCTTGATTTGATACAATATTTGTGTGATTTGAGTGCTGGTAATAATTGGCAAATTTGATACAATGTGCCAAATGTTCAAATTTGATTGCCTGCAAAATGTTGGCAAATTTGAGTGCTTGCAAAAAATTGTGATGTTTAATTAAGTTGTGCTTGCAAAAAATCTTGTAATTGTGTGCTTGCAAAAAATTGTGTGATTGTGTGCTTGTAATAATTGTGTGATTGCAAAAAAAGAAATTTGAAAATATCTGCACAAAAAACAAATGTTGACAAAAATCATATTTGAAAATATTTGCTATGTCATTTGCTTGTCCTAATTAAAGCTATGTCATTTTGCTTGTCCTAATTGAATTTGTGTGCTTGTAATTGTCTATGTCAAAATGCAAACTTTTTTCAATTGTGTTAGGAAAAAAAATTGTGTTAGGAATTGTTAGTACTGTGTTAGGAATTTGTGCAAACTTTTGAATTTGTGCATTGGTTATTAAGCTTCTGGACTAAAACAAATGTGTAGAGAATTTGGTAGATCATTTTGAGTCAAATCCAATTGTGTTGCCTTCTAGATACCAGTAGCTATCTGTAGAATTTTAGATTGTATTTTTGTGAGCAATAGAGAATAATTGATGAATTAAATGGTGTGTGACTAGTTCCTGAAATAAATAAAAGTATTTGAATTTGATACTAATTTGAGTTGAATTAAACTTCAATTTTTTTGACTTCTATATGGCAGTAGATGTTTGTAGAATTTTAGATTGTATTTTTGTGAGCAACAGAAAAATTTATGTTAGGAATTGTTAGTACTGTGTTAGGAAAAATTAAGAAATAGCTTGTTTAAGAATATTTAAAGTGTTAGCAAAATTTATGTGTTAGCAAAATTAGCAAATTAAGGTGTTAGCAAAATTAGCAAATTTAACTTTGTATTCACATATGCATTCACATATCCGATTCACATTTTTGTGGGTAGATGTATCTTGACATATGGAATAAGTTACCCAACTAAAGTTTTGTGCATTGTTCTTAATTTGCAGAAACTATGGAACGAAACGAAAATCAGGAAAACATCCTCGAGGATATAATCCGCGGGCCGGAAGATGTTGGCGATGTCACCTCGCAGTTTCTGAACAACTCCGGTGAGGGAGATGAGTCTCTCAACCGAAGAGACGGCTCCGGTGAGGTAGAACCCGACGGCTGGGGTGGGGGAGAAGTCGGTGAGGGAGAAGCCGACGAGGGAGAAGCCGAAGGCTCCGGTGGAACATTAAATGTTGCAAACTCCGGCGAGGTGCATAAACATATATTAATGAAGCCGAAGATTGTATTAATTAAGCCTCTGCTGTCTATATACATATATTAACGCTCTTTCTTCTTTTAGCCCTCCGGATCGAGCAAATCTTCTGTAAGGACAAAACGAGGCCCAGCCAAAAAGTTGGGCGACCATGAAAGGTACAGGATCGAAAAAGTCGCTGAAGACGGCACACCGACTGCTCCCCCTGATGTTAAAAATAAAATGGTAAAGCAATGCGGAGTTCTTGTTAGGGACTACATCCCGATCACCGTTCGAGAATGGCATGAGCCAAAGGAGGGAGGAGTAAGATATGTCGGCGAGGTGGGCAAAGAAAGACTTTGGAGAAAGCTCATGCTTAATTTCACCCTACCGGCGCCAGAGGTGGATCCAGATGAGGAGGATCCAAATGAGGCAAAAAGATTGCCCGGAAAAACATGGAGCAAAAAGTCAGGGACTGGGCTCTTAAGAAGATGGCCGAGCTATTTAAGAACTGGAAGAAAAGATTGAACAGCGAGTTTGTCCAGAAAAGACTCTGGACTTCGATAAAGGGTATGAGAAGATAAGGGACGACTGGGAAGAATTTGTGGCGTACAAGAAATCGGAGGAAGCTCAGGAAAAGTCTGTAAAAAATAAGGCAAATGCTGCTAAAAAGATCTACCACCATACTATGGGGCCTGGTGGCTACGCCTTTAGCATGCCTAAGTGGGAGAAACTTGAGGCGGACCTGCTGGCTAAAGGGATCACTCCAGAGCCACTCGCATGGATCGAACGGGTAAGAAATTGGTTTTACGGGCATGGGGGCACGTTGGACGCAGAAGGGAAGTGCATATATAATAGAAGACACAAAGATAATCCCCTACTACCCATCGAAGGCATTAGAAATGCAGTAAAGGATGTTGCAGAGGGACGGTTCATTCCCGATAGAGAGGATGACGAGCTCACACGCGCCCTTGGGAATGAGGAACACGACGGACGAACACGAGGCGTACCAGGCTCCAAGCCCAAGACAATTGCGACTCCCGAGCACAGGAAGAAATTTCCTGATAGAAGCCATCAGAGGAGAAAGGAAAGGGAGGTAATGGAAGCACGCGCTGCTGCAGACCGGCTGCGTAATATAGAAGAAGAATTAAAGCGGCAGAATGATCAAATTGCCGCACTTAGCCAGCAAGGTACTAGCGGCCAATCTCAGCGGCACATGGTAGAAGCTGCATGCGATGGTACCGGCGGCCCATCGAATCGGAAAAGCAGCGTGGCTTCCATGGAGCTCCAGGATAGTACTGATGATGCAGTGACGGTGGCTCCACTTCGTCGCTACCCAGTGGATGATATCACGGAGAGCACACCTTGTGAGCTGCATGTGAAAGTTTTTAACTTAACCATGAAGGTGGCGGTCAGCTATACCGTACCAATTGGACCTAATCCAACTTACCATTTCTCTCCGGTTCCACATGGCTACGCTGTTGTCGGGGTGGATGAAGTGATGAAAGATTTTGAGGAGCTGAAGCTGGAACACCCTGCAGGTGAAGATGGGGAGGTGCTTGAACTTGGAGAAGCCAAGAAAGCGCCCATTCTATGGCCAAAGGAATTCATTGTGCTTCCGAACTGGCAGCCAAGGCCATCGACTCCTCACCAGTCTCCAGCGCAACAGTCCTCTTCACCGCCTCAGCATTCTCCAGCGCAACAGTCCTCTTCACCGCCTCACCAGTCTCCAGCGCAGCCGTCTCCACCTCCAGCGCAGCCGTCTCCGCCGCCGCGTCAGCCGTCTCCGCCCACCGCTGGTACTATGAGGGGTAAGCGATCACCGAAACGTAAAAGGTCGCCCCTCCCAAAAGTACCTCATAAGAATCTTCCCATTCAGAAGAAAGGTCGCACTCAGAAGATAGTCGACATCCCGTCGGTTCCTCGCAAGAGACCTTATGACAGGACTGAAGCGGAAAACGCCGCAGTAGTGGCTGCCTACAATAAGACTTTTTTTGCACCAAAAAAGCCCGAGCCAAAGAAGGTATATGATGAAAATACCAAAAAGTGGGCTAAGTCCTTCCTTGCGCAGCCATCCCAAATATCGATGAATCTGCAATCTGACTATGGTCGTGAACTTAGTAAGCAGGCACGTGCCCAGTCTGAGCAGGACAAGAAAAGAAGTGCAAAAAGCGGGAAACAAATTGCCCAGCTCGGACAGCAGAAAAATCAATTGGTCCCCCCGCTCATAGTGTGTTCCGATATCGACAAGGACTTCATAGCCGATATGGATAAGGACCTGGAATTATTGGACCCCAGAGCCATAGCTGCTGCTAGAGAACATGGTATCACTGTATCGCATGCCATGGAAAATGCTACCGCCATGGGTATGACTCTTGGTCAACTTTTAGGCTATGAAGATCAGCCAATGTTAGAGATAACACGGAAATATGTCAAAGGGCAGTCTATGGTCAGTAATGAGGAGCTCACGCGTCTATCAACACATATGCGAAATCTGCACAACTGGTACATTGTGCACACATCAAAGAAGGACGCGAAAGAGTGGATTGCGGTGGACGTTAGAGTGGAGCATTTCTTCAAACGTTACAGTATACAGGTTCAAATGACTGAACTGTTTCAGTTATTCAATCAGCGCGCCCCCGACAAATCTATCCTCAGTTGCTATTGTCTGTAAGTGATTTATTTTCGTAATTAAGTCTCTAGCTCACCTCGTTCATTGTCTGTATTATATTATCCTGACTATATATATATCCTTTTGTACGCTATTATGTAGAATGAAGATGATTGAATGCAAAACATCTAGAGTTTATGAGGTTGGGTTCGTTGACCCATATATCGTTAATGAACATAATTTACGCAATCACCCCAGAGACGTGGAGCATGACCTGACCACCTTTTTAATCAAGCAAAACTTCTGTACGGAAATACTATTTCCTTACAACTTCAAGTGAGTGTTTCTGTCTTGTACATATTTTTATTTGGCTTTCTCGATGTTAAGTGTAATTGATGAGCTATGCATGTCTGCTTTTTATGTAAACGTCCGCAGCTTCCACTGGATTCTGCTAAGCATTCAAGTTGACAAGTCCATAGTTGAAGTCCACGACTTATTAAGTTGGGACCAAGCGACGTGGACCGAAATGAAAGAAATGCTCAATAAGTAATTTCAATCATTATCGCATTATATCGACCTCTTTCGTTCGTTTTCTGATATCAAGTAATTAATAACTCCATTGTTCATTTTCTTTGCCAAAGCAGGTGTTGGACACTATTCAAACAGAATGTAGAAGGTTCATTCAAAGATGAGCTAACTTATATATCGGTGAAAAGTCCGCAGCAGCCACCGGGGAGTAATTTATGTGGATTCTACGTTTGCGAGTTCATTCGCGAGTTGACCACTGGGCGGAGAACAACTTATTTGAGCAAAATGCGGGAGGAGCTCGACCCAGAACGGCGCATACGAGCAATTCAAGAGGAATTGGCGGGATTTCTGCTTAGGGAGGTCATCGATGAAAGGGGAGAACATTATGCTTCGGACGATGAACTACATATGTGATCTATCTCCATGTATTTAAATAGTTGTATTCTCGCAAGAGATCGAATATCATGACGATGATGTGTAATAGTGGTTCCTTCATTGCTGTATGTAGTACCATCGAATTGAGTGCGAGATGGAAAGCCGGCGAGTGAGAGATGAGCCGGCGAGTAGTACCTGCACAGAAATATCGAAGCTTGGCCTCGATATGCCGGCGAGTGAGAGATGGAGAGCACGTCGGCGATGCGAAGAAGGGGGAGACGACGGAGGCACCGGCGAGAGGGAGAGGGGGCACCGGCGAGAGGGAGAGGAGCACCGGCGAGAGGGGGCACCGGCGAGAGGGAGACCCTAAACCCTAAATACAAAAAAAACTCATTGGTCCCGGTTCGTAACACGAACCGGGACCAATGAGTCTCCCCCCACGCCCAGCCAGAACTGGCCACGTGGGCACCCATTGGTCCCGGTTCGTGGCCCAACCGGGACTAGCATTAGTCCCGATTGGCTAGTCACGGTTGGGCAACCGGGACTGATGACCCAGCCGAACCGGGACCACAGATCCTTTTTCTAGCAGTGGTTCCATCGGGCCGCCGACGAAAGCGGGCGGCCTGGGCTCTAGCTTCACCCTCGGCGTCGCCATGGAGCTCCGCCCCGCCCAGCTTCTGCCCCGCCTCAAGAAGAATAGGCTGCGGCACCACCGGCGGGGTTGTTCCGACGGAAGCGTAAATCAGGCAAAAAAAATAAAAATAACTTTTCGCTCAGGATGTGTTGAGTTGCTCAACACGGATTGAACAATCTGATTCGTTGATTCGATTTTGAATGGCATAGATTTAATGTATCCGGTCAAGTTTGCTATTTTAATAGTAGTATAGAAGCGGTTTAGGAGCCGGATTTGGTGTACAAATTATCACATCAGTTTGCACTGATGCTTTCAGTAACGAGATTGTGTGGAAGCAAGCCGCATGAAACCAATCAGGCCGGCTTGACCTGGGTGACCATTGGCCGGAGGAGGCGTGGACTCCGACTCCAGTACGCACTGTTCACAGGGAGAGCGCGCCATAGCAGTCAGTGAAGTAGGACATGGGAGATGTGCGTCCGGCCTACAGGTCATGTGCGTGTCTTGGTTTGCACCAAGGCGCGCGTGGATCTTCCACTCGCAAGCAAGCATGGTGCATCTGTAGGTACGCCTTTCTGCTGTCCATGCTGCGCCTGCATTCTGCTCGTCTTCAGCTCCACCATGCATGCATGCCTCCAGCGTATATTGCATCAAAGAACGTACGCATGCATGTGATCAGTGGGTGTCTGGCGCGTGGTTATTACTTCTCGCTCGATCCATCACAGATTCACAGGCCGTTCCCTGATCATTGGTATATAGTCCTTTACATAGAGATCGAGCTAGTAATTAACAGCAACCACATCTTTACATTGCCTTTTTGCTTAATTGTCCACTCTTTAATGTGATGGCCGTGCTCTATTAACATTCGCACCTGTCGAGCGTGCGCGCTGTACTTAACGAACAAGCACATTATCGAAATAGGCCTTCCGTTCGGAGTTTTAGTCTCGGCCATGTTTAGAACCGAGACTAATGTGAGCACTAGTCCCGGTTCCAACGGCTAGGACGCCGCACGGCTCTAGTCCCGGGTCGAACGGGACTTTTAGTCCCGGTTGGTGATACCAACCGGGACTAAAGGGGTTGCGGCAGGGTGGGACCGCTACGAGCACCAACCGGGACTAAAGATTGACCTTTAGTGTCGATCAGTTGCTCCTCGCCGCCGCCCGTCCCGCTCAACTCGACGCCCCGCCTTCTGCCGTCGCTACCGCCGCCCGTCCCGCTACCTCGCCGCCGCCGCCCGTCCCGCTCAACTCGACGCCCCGCCTTCTGCCGTCGCTACCGCCGTCCGTCCCGCTACCTCGCCGCCGCCGCCCGTCCCGCTCAACTCGACACCCCGCCTTCTGCCGTCGCTACCGCCGCCCGTCCCGCTACCTCGCCGCCGCCGCCCGTTCCGCTCAACTCGACGCCCCGCCTTCTGCCGTCGCTACCGCCGCCCGTCGCCTGTCCCGCTACCTCGCCGTCGCCGCCCGTCCCTCTATCAGCGACGAGCCGACGACCTCGACCCCGGGCCCGGCGAATCGGCGACGACCTCACGACCTCGACGCCGCCGCTCCCGTTCCTGCTCCGGCCCCGTACGTCGCCACGTTTTCGTCCCCGACGTGGAGCTCACCCTACGCAGCCTCTTCCTCGTAGACCAAGCCGCCGGAGTACTCAAGCTCCTCCGCGGGTCGCCGTGCGCCTCCATCTCCGCTGGCTGTGCTGCCTCGAGGCCTCTGCCCTCGACGTAGGCCTCTGCCCCTCTTGTGTTATTTGTGTTATTAGAAGGTTATTTGTGTTTTTAGAAGGTTATTTGTGTTATTCCATAGATATCATGTATCTTTCACATATGCAATTTTTGGATAATTTGTTACAATCTTAGTGATGGGCAACATTTAACACATGGGCAAATAGGGCAACTATATAGTGATAATTTTGGTTTTATCAAAAGGGCATATAGTGATGATTAATATCCTTTGTGCATTTTAAAATATATCACATTGTGAAATATTCTGCAATATGATATGTATTGAAATTAGAAATATGAAAGTAGAAATATATCAAAAGGGCGACACTTAGTTTAATAATGTGCAAATATTAAATGTAACTCCTCTGATCCATTATAAATGTATGTAAATTTTTATAAATTAGAGACTCCATTTGAGTAATTTTGTAGTCCTTTCCATTTGAGTTTACTACAATATCAGAGTTCATATAGTTGGAAATAATTCTAGATAATTTTCTAATGAATCCATAGGCATATCATTTTCTTATTTTAGAGCTTTCTAGCTCAAGATAGGAATTCAGAAAATAATTCTAGATAATTTTCTAATGTATGTAAACATTTTTCATGTCATTTTTGTAGAGAAAATATTGATCAACTTGCTGCTCTTTTAATTATGAAAGGTCTGATTCAGAAAACCAAACAGATTATACAGATTATACATGTTATGGTGTCACCTCATTTTTGCATTCAAGGAAATGTTGAAAATTGCAAATGTTATGTTATAGGAAATGTTGATTATTGATAATTGCAACTAAATATCATATTACATTCGGTTTGCAGATAAGCCATGGACGACCACGACAGAGACGAGGAACAGGCAATATTCGATATAATTTGTACCGGTAGAAGAGATGAGGATGATGGCTCACAATATCTGAACGAGTCCGGTGAGGGAATTGAGCTACAAACAAGCAATGATGGCACAGAAAATGTTGGACACTTCACGGAGTCCGACGAGGTATATTAATCCTCTCGTGATCACTAGATGCATTAATTGATTTGTATATATATTAACGAATCTTTCTTCTTTTAGTCCTCCGGATCGAGCCAATCTGCTAGAAGGCAACGAGGCCTGACCAAAAAGTTGGGCGATGGTCAAAGGTTCGCGATCGACCAAGTTGCTGAAGATGGCGCACCGCTTGCTCCCGCAGAGAACGCACGAAAATTTGTAAATCAATGCGGAGTAATTGTTAGGGACAACATCCCGATCACCACTTGAGAATGGAATAAGCCAAAGGTAGATGGATTAAGTTATGTCGACCAAAGATCCAAAGATTTGCTTTGGGATACGCTCTTGGCACATTTCAACCTACCGCCAGATCTCACAGATGGCATGAAGTTGAAAGTCAAGGAGTGGGCTCTTAAGAAGATGGCCACACAATTCCAGACCTTTAAGAAAAAAAATTAAAGAGTGATTACACTAGTACAGAACCTTGCATTAGAGCCGGCCCCAGAGAGTGACCTCCGACGGTTTTAATGGCCGTCTCTACGTCGGGGTCTCTAATGTACGCTTTATTAGAGCCGGTTGGCTCAGGCCGGCTATAATGAGCTCGGCCCCTCCGACGGCCAGGAATAACAACCGTCTCCAATAACGAAACATTCAGAAACGGCCGCGATTATCAGACGTCTCATGTCTGCAAGTGATTTATTTATGTAATTTAAGTCTTTAGCTCAGCTCGTTCATTGTCTGAAATTATCCTACTATATTTTTTTGTACGCTATTATGCATAATGAAGATTCTCGAATGCAAAAAGGAGAGAATCTATGACATTGGGTTCATTGACCCATATACCGTTAATGAATATACCATAGAAAAGTGTGCCAAGGATCCAGAGAAACTTTTGCTAAGGTTTTTAAAGGAACAAAATACCAAAACAGAAATACTATTTCCTTACAATTTCAAGTGAGTGTTACTGTCTTGTACACATTCTATTTGTGCTTACTCGATGTTTAATGTAATTGATGAGTTATGCATGGCTGCGTATATAAACGTGCGCAGGTTCCACTGGATTCTGGTAATCATTAAAGTTGACGCTGGACAAGTTGAAATCATGTACTCATTACGTAAAGACCCTAGAGAATACCCCAGCCTGTGTCATATTCTCCAGAGGTAATTTCAATCATTATCGCACTATATCGGCCTCTTTCGTTCATTTCCTGATATCAAGTAATTAATAACTCCTTTATTCATTTTCTTTGCCGGGCAGGTGTTGGAAACGGTTCATCAAGGATGAAGTCGGTGAATGGAAACCGGAGCTGCGTTTTCATCGGACCAAGGTAAGTAGTACTAGCTAGGTCCGCGCATCTCTTTAATTCTAGTTTCAATACCATTATCATGCTTGATTATTATTTGATTGAATTCTATTCTCGTACAGTACTGCCTGAGGCATGAACAGGGGACTAATTTATGTGCATACTACGTTTGCGAGTTCATTCACAATATGACCAGTGAGAACAACAGAGGTGTAAGACAAATTGAAGTACGTAAACACTATTCATAATTTATTTTATGACCATCAATTGTGTTGAGTTTCATTCATAATTTTGTTTTATGATGATTTGATATATATACACACAACTCATATATTCGTATTGATCTCCTTCTTTAAAGATGGAAAGGATGCGGGAGAAGCTCATACCAAAGAACCGCATAAAAGCAATTCAAGAGGAATTGGCGGGATTTTCGCTTGCGGAGGTCATACCTGAAACCGGAGAATACAATTGCCACTAATGCCTCCATGTAATTTAATGATCTCCATGTAATTAAATAGACAGCGTAGTAGCGTACAAAAACTTGTTTGAAATATGTGTATACAAAAACTTGTTTGAAATATAATTTCGTAAGAGAAATTATATTATATATGCATCAAGGTGTATAGTATGTAGTAGCGTAGAATATGTGTGTATACGAAAACTTGTTTGAAATGAAAAAGAATTGAATGGAAAACGCAAAATGAAAAGGAAAACACAAGATAATTGAATGGAAAATAAAAAACCCTAAACCCTGAAAAATAATTGAATGTAAAATAGAAAAAACACAAAACATTAGTCCCGGGACTAAAGGTCCTCGAGCCCAAGCGCTCGTCCGCAGCCACGTGGAGGGCCTTTAGTCCCGGGTTGTGGCTAACCGGGACTAAAGGACGAGACCTTTAGTCCTTATTTCGTTGTACCGGTTGAAAAACCGGACTAAAGGTCCTTCCCAACCTATACTAAATGTCTTTTTTCTACTACTGTATGGCTGAATCTTCGGTACGGTTCACATATATCCCCCCTTTCTGCAAAACAGTCCACACGGCCATGTGCCATTATATTGTGCTCTAATTATTACGTACGGTAACCTTTATATGTGCTGCTGATCGATGAATTGATCTCATGGTACAGCGAATTTGAAGATGGCAAGAGCATGCATTCATGCAGCTAGCTACTCCGTACCAGATAGTGCTCCCATAAATAGATTAGGCTGCCAGGAGCAACGCAGTTAATCTGCAGCATAATAATAAGCATATTATTACGCAGTGATTGCCAGCCCCGTAGTACGGTCGACCGATCTGGTGTTTGTAATGCAAGGAGGAATAAAGAAGCTGCTGCGCTTATCGACGGATCGGAGGAGCTTCTTCCTGGGAATCAGGGAATGGAAAGCGTACGTGGAGCCCGAGTCGCTCGTGGCTAACTATCTTCTGTCGCGCGCTCCGATTTGCAATATGTTCCATGATAACAAGAGGCTGCTCCGGTTGGCCTCCTCTTTGGACGGCCTCCCGTCAGATTGATGAGGCTTTTCCTCGTTGCCACCGCCCATACTACTCGATGCATGCATGCATGTCTCGATCTACTACGTACCTCTCCTTTTCGATCTACGTGTGTGTTTATGTGTGCATGCCTAATTGTTCTCAGTTGCAGGTCCTATCTTTAGGCTTGGCTATGGCTCTACCACCCAGCCCAGCCCAGTAGTGTGGAGAGGAAAAGATTAAACATCATGATGCATGTGTGTGGAATTAGAAGCCTCCGCGGATCTGAAAGATGTGCCATGCATGCCGGAAATCCCTAGTAGCTCTCGGGCACCAGGGCGACATTAAATGATAAAGACCTTCTGCATGCATGCGTATATCTAGCCATGCACGTACAGAGCTCTAGCAGTATGCGCTCCAGTGTATATAAATTGATGACTCGGTGATAAACCGGTACTGTCACTGTGAGGAGTAGTATGGAGCATCTCCACCGGGTCTCCCAACTGAGGCCTAATTGAGGGTGTCATGTGTCCGGCCAATTGGGGTGCAGCTCACAGCGGCGCACCCGGCACCCCAAACAAGCACGCCAATTTTTTTTGTAACATTCGTTCATAAACAATTCCGACGGAATTTAAACGTATTTAACAAACTTACAATTTAAAATCTAAATGAGATTTAACAAACTAAACTAAGATTATGCCGTTACCGGTTACACGCTACAACGTCTAGCCAAACACTACTCGCGCCGGCGTCGAGGAAGAAGCCTTCCACATGCCCTCGCCGGCGAAGAAGATGCCAATCCCAGCGCCGGAATCATCAACAGACTTGCATGTCTCAATGATCTGGCGCCGGAAGTTTCATATGCTATTGCCGTCGGCTACGACCTTTAGAAACGTAGCCTCGGCTGAGGCTGAGGCTTCTGGTTTCACGGCCGGCGCGTGGTGGGATTTGATCTACCGCCGTTGCGTGCCGCGGCGCGCCTGATGGGAAGCCTCGCCGGCTTCATCTTGCGCCCCCTTCTCCGGTGACGGCGACGCTGCTGACCAAGATGCGTCTGCCGGTGGTAAGGGGAGATCGGGCAGCTCGGGGTCATCGTCGTCGTCCTCCTCCTCGCCGTTAGAGCGGGCACGCCCATCGTCCGAAGCGGACAACTCCGGTGTTGGCTCCCGCGTGGCGGTGGGGTGGAAGACGCCGCACGTCGCGCCTCGTACTCCGTGTCCACCACGGCGTGCCAGTAGGGCACGCAGATGGAGTACTTGGGGTCGAGCTTCTGCTCGTACGACATCTCCATCCACTTCCGCTTGATGAAGTCGATGCGCTCCTGCCCGCTGAGCCACGGCGCCATCGGCACGTTGACGCCGTTACTCACCCACGGTGGTGTCGTCCTCCACTGGCACGCTGTGGCGGCTGCACAGCCGCGCGGTCTCCAGCGACACCACGTACGGAGGCGCGTTGGCTGCCTCCTCGCGCCACATCTCCTCGTTGCGGTGGTGGCGTTCCTCCAGCTGCTCGCGGCATTGCCACGCCGTCTCGTCGCCTCACCATTAATCGGGCGGAATGGCCTCCTGCACAGCCCTAATTTGCACGGGCGCCCGCACTGTGTCTATTACGGGTGGGCCAGAACTGTCGGAGGGCATGTCAACCCCATGTCTGGCACTCCCGAGAGGGCCTTCAAACTAGGGGGCCCTTTCGAGGTGTCGGATATGATTTTGCTCGGGCCGACCCTTTGGGAGGTGCCGCTGGGGCAATTTTTGGCGTCCAGACCCCCAATGGGCCTTTGGGGGTCATTTGGAGGGTGCCGGTGGAGATGCTCTAACTTCATGTACCGAGCCGAAATAAATCGATGGATGCACGTACACACGCAAATTAGCTAGGTCGCTGCAGTCTGTTCCTCGAGCAAGATATAAATCACCGGTTGATATGAGAGCGCATGCATTTACCTGTTTGTCGACATGAATGAATGTGAGCAGTGCCATGCCATCTATCCAGCTCAGACTCTCTTTCTCTCTCTAGAGAGAGATATCACTACTACTAGATCCCTTATAATCCGGACCCGTAAAACGCGTATAAGGGAAACCTTGAAATGGTTTTAAGCGTTCAAAACGTGCGCGCAAGGACAGAAACAGTAAATCAAACCGTAAATACAAAAGAAAAATTTGGCGCTAAAATCCAGAGAAGTTGAACACTGCATTTTATCTTAAGTTCATACGATTCTAGATAAACAAACTAAATATACATACATTTAGCACCAGATCAACCCTAGATCTAGTTAACCTAACCCTAATCTATGCAAACGGGGCCTGGGACACCTCACCGGGTCTCGTCGTCAGAGTCGGAGGGGACCTCGATGAAATCCAGCTGACGCGCCGCCTCCAGCTGTCATTCCCTCTGGCGGTATCCGAAAACATATCCTGCGGACGGCCTGCGAGGTGCTCCTTCTCCTGCCAAAACCCGCGCTCGAGGAGGTCAACGTTCTACGCCTCGAGCTGGGCCTCGTGGCGACGAAGCTTCTTGACACGGCGGTGCTCCGAGCGGATTCATTTGGCCTGGACGAGCCTCATGAGCTCCTCGTAGTCGTTGACGGCCTTCGGCTCTTCGTTGTCGCTCTCCTCCTTGTCGACGTCGCTCGGCCACGAGAACGGATGACGGCGACGATGACCGAGAGCGCACAACACCGCGCGAGCTCCCGGCCTTGGCATAGTGCATACCACGGTAGAGGCCGCGCCACACGAACTTGTGGCGGCGCGACAGCATGCCGCGGTTGCGGCCCTGCACCGAGCGCGCCTCCTCTCCTACTCCGATGCGGAAATTGGTGACGGAGCGCCGCTGGCCATGGCCCGCGGCCATCCGAGCCCTAGTGTGGCGCGTGGGTGTTGTTCAGATGCCACATAGTTGAGGTGGAGACGATCGGGGGAGGGGGCACGGTGGATTGGACTGAATCGCTCGCCGGAGAAGGGAGAGTATGACGGCGGTGAGGGATTGTGGCGGCGGAAATGAAGGGTGAAAACGCTATTTCGCCACGAAACCTATATATATATATAGTCGCCACGGGAGCGATTTACGGGCCACCATAAAAAAGTTTTTAGGCCGGCTAGTTTTACGGTTTCTGTTCGGGCGGAAAAAACGAAGCCTAACCCTTGAATCCACCAAAATTATATGGGTTTGCCCCTTGGATCTGCTAGAGATAATCTAAGACGCTCGCTAGCAATGGGTACACAGTAGTCACTCCGTCAAGTTTTAGGTGATCTTACTTGACTCTAATACTACATTAGTCAAATGTCATGAAGAATATACCATTGGAAGCTTTTAATTAAATCTGAGTGCAAAGATAGTATAATTTTTAAAGCACATAATTTACATTCTACGATGATCAAAGTTGAAACTCGAAATGCACGTGCCCTAGATGTAAAATTATGGACGGAGGGAATACCTCAAAACAGTGGCGTATCCAGCAAAAAATTGGAGGGTGGACACACTACGAAAAAATTGTCGCACCGTGGATTTTTTTCAAACGAATAGTATAAATAGGCGATCGATTCACATAATTGTAATCAATATGTATGTCTTTCATATGTGCATGATTCCAATACAAATAGTTAAAAACATAAACATAGTGAAGAAATATTACTAAACTATAAGAAAGGGCGAATGTATTTAAACAATACGATTACCACCATGATATAAACATTCCCAACACCTGGTGGCGATCTCATTTGTGCATCGTCCGTCCTGAGCGGGAGGTTCTGTGTTCGAAATCTGTCTCATGCACTTTATTTTTCTCACGCAAGGCACACAGAGGGCGTGTTTGGCTTCCTGCAGCGACCTCGGCCAGGCCCGCTGGATCCAAAAATGGCCGTTTGGTGGGCTGGGCCGAGTCCGCGTTGTTGGCCAGCACGAACCTCAAAGCAATGCTCAGCCAGGCCCTGGAGGAACGGCCGATTCGGACGTTTTTCCAGAGCCACCCTCCCGCAGTGCAAATTGGGGAACGCCGTCGCCCTCCTCGTGCGAGGGATTCGCCCCAGCTCGTCCGCGGGCGCACGCGAAAATGCGGCGGAGAAATTTCGTCTCACCGCCCTCGTTTTCGCCCTCTATATCTTCCCCTCCGCTCACCGCCTGGTTTGGCGCCACCATTTCCCCCCACCTTCCCCATCTTCGAGCTCTCCGGCCCGGCAGCCTGCGAAGGTCTACACGAGCAGGTAAGCGACGGCAGCTACAGCTCCGGCCGGCGGTGGCGAGAAGACGTGCAGCAGTGACCTATGTTCGAGCACCGAAGCTCAAGCACAGATCGAGTCCCACCGCCTGAAAGACTTCATCATCTTCGTTCAGTTCGTTCTCATTGCCTATTTGTTCTTCTTCTAATGCATGTATGATCGTGTGTGAACTGGTAAGGTCACCACTAGGGATGCAAGATGACCGGAACTACCTAAAAACGTGTAACCAAACGCTAAGGTTTTAGCCTTAAAACGACGTTGTTAGCAACCAAACAGCAGGGGAAAAAAATTGGTCCAAGAGGCACGGGCCTGGCCGCCTCTTTGTGGGCAACCAAATGGCCTGCACAACGTGGCCCAGAGCTCGTTTTTCCAGGGCCAGGCCCTGCTGGGCCACGGATGCAAGGAGGCTAAAAATGACACACGAAACCGAACACGCCCAAAATAGCCCATGGTATATGGGGTGTTCGAATTTTTCTCCAAAATTCTGGGTGGGCCACAGCCCCCGGCCCACCCGCTGGATACGCCAGTGCCTCAAAATAAATCCGGCTTCAAGATTTAGTTGGGGCTATAAAGTCATGTGTTCCCTGCTGCAAAAGACTCCATGCGAAAAGGCTTGACAATTCTAATCCAAACATGCGTCTGCCCAAAGCTGAGGCCTGAGGGATATGTACCGTGTGAGAGTGCGTGCATGCATGCGCTCCATCGATTTTTGTTTTTTTAGGGGACGCTCCATCCATTACTCGACAACAGGACTGTACGCCTAGTCCTTTTTTTTTTAGCTAAATTCACCGGAGCTCTTATTCAGTCCTCGTTGCACACCTGAAGCGCAAGGACTACTGGGCCGGCCCAGAGAGCAGCACTATCACGATCGCTTTCCTTTTCTATTTATTTTGAAAGAAATTAAAAGTTCCCTAATTTTTAAAAAATGTTCACAAATTTGAAAAACAATTAAATGTTCCAGAATTTGAAACATATGACCATTGTTATTTTTAGAAAGATTCTTGGATTTAAAAAAGTATAGAAATGTTTAAATATATGTTCATGAATTTTAAAAACATTCGTAGATTTGAAAAATGTTCATAAATTAAAAACAGTTCACGAATAAGAAAGTTTTCACAAAAATTAAAAATGTTCATGGATTTTTTTTTAAGAAGGAAACGAAAAAATACACAGAAAATGGACCCAAAAGCCTAGAAGAACAAAAAAAAAAGGCTAGAACCTTCCCAAAACAACAGATGTAAGAGCAACGTGGGTCCAATTTAATGGACGCAATCTACGTCAAATAGGAATCACCCGTATTCACGGGATCCCTCTTTTCGAATTAGCTGGCCATATGGGCCAACCCGACATGCATTTACAAAGTCCAGCCTGACACGACTTATTGTAAAAGGGCCATGTCGTGCCCGTCCGAACGCATGGAAGCTGCGATCGGCCTGGCACGCGAGCAATACGGGACGTCATGCCAAGTGGATGGCCATGGTAGGCAAATGTGAAGGTATTTAGAAGTGACTGCAGTCTTTGATCCAAATATTGATTGATATGATGCAAGGTTTAGCATAATTTACACAAAGACCCGTAACACAACTGAAATCAAGAAGTGGATTCTTAAGAGCCAAGAACTGTGCCTCCAAAACTTGTATGATAAGAAGTGTGTCGTCAGCGAATTACATGACAGGGAGATTAGTGTTAGGGATCGAGAGAGGAGCAATCATGTCACCAGTTTGACATAAGAGGTTCAGCATGGCTTGGATAAGATCAACACCTCCAACAAAAAAATAGGTGAAAAGGGATCGTCTTGACGGACACCCCTTCGACAAGGATTTTTTTTACCCGGGACACAATTTAGCAAAATGGAGGATGAACAAGAATCAAGAATTGATTTTATCATTGTTAACCTTCTACCATCAAATCCAGTACAAGAGAGGATCTCGAGAATAGCCGAATGCTCCATTGTATTAACACTTTGGCAAAATCCAATTTTAGAACAAGACTTTGCGTGGTTACACTGATGAATGTACTCGTAGGCCCAAGCAACACAATAATGGATGGAGCTAGTTTTGAGAAACCCATATTTATTGAGAACTGAGATAAACCGTATTGGCTGAGATGAACAATGTAAAAAATTATTGTTCACAGACGGTTTGCCAACAACTTAGTCAATAGCTTGAGCCTGTAATTTAATAAGGAGACCGGACGAAAATCATTAGGGCCCACAAGAGATTGAATTTTTGAAATTAAGGTGATGAAAGAACCATTGATACTTTACAGATTAACCGTTCCCTACCAATATTCATGAAATAATCTATATACATCATGTCGAATAATGGGTCAAAAACCTTAAGAAAGAGAGCAATGTAAATCCATCTGGCCCCAGAGAATTATCATTAGGCACGACAGCAACTACCTTGTCAAATTCTTCATGAGAGAAACCACCTGACAGGTGATCATGGTTGGCAACCGAAGGCACAAAAGCCGAGAAGTTAAATGAGTGATTAATATCAACTGAAATGCCCAATCTAGCTTTGCATTATAGTCGAAGAATTGTTGCCTTTTCAAAATGTTCCGAAACAAAGGATCCATCCTCTCTATACAGAGTTGCGATGGAATTACGCCAATGGAGGATAGTAGCCATGCAGTGAAAATAGGAAATATTTTCATCACCCAACTTCACCCATCTAGCCGTGCATCGATTCTTCCAGTAATCATGCTTGCAAAGAAGAAAATGTTGAACCCTTTCCTTCACAATATTTCTAAAATTCCATTCAGCAATGTGCAGAGGTCGGTAGTCCTCCAAAACATCAAGTAGGAGATTAATTATGCTACAATTGCAAATTAAAATGCAAATCAGCTTATTGAGGATGCCAAACCGAAAGAGGGAGCTCGAGGTATCACACAGGAAAAGAAGTCCGCTCAGCCGGAAGACCCTCAAGAACATCAGCAAGGTTAATTTGTCTGCACCGAATGAGGGCAACGAAGATCTTTTGAAATTTTATTCAAAGCCGATGACGTCACCAAAGTTAGAGAGGATGATGGAAATATTTCGGATGTCTTCCTTGATAGGTGCCACGAATACCGCGACATTGTCAACATAGAGCGAAGTTCTCAAGATGGTGCCACGTCCTTTAATCTTGTGGAGCAGCCCATGGATCGTGGCAAGGTTGAGAATTTTTGGGAGAGGATCAATGCCAATGTTGAAAAGTAGCAAGGAGAGCGGGTCCCCTTGACGGAGGCGCGTCCATGGACCATATGGGGGACGTCAACCATTAAGAAGGATCTGAGACGACGAGGTCGAAAAGATTACGACAATCAAATTACGGAATCTACTTGGGAACCCTCCTCGCTGGAGAAGATCAAGAATATAGTCCCAACGCATTGAGTCGACGACAGTTTTAATATCAAGTTTGAACAACAGGGTCAAAATCTTGCTTTTGTGCAACCGTTTTGCCAAATTTTGGCATAGAGGAAGTTGTCGTGAATGCTTCTCATTTTAATGCAAGCATTTTGGTGATGATCTCGGCAACAGAGTGAATGGAACTAATAGGCGTAAAATCTGAAATTTCTTCGACCCCCTCCATTTAGGAAAGAGAGCGATGCTTTCGAAGTTGAGCCAATGGAAGTTGGCAATGTGAAGGTACCCGGAGTGGTTTATCACTCTCAGAACATCTCTTTTTATAATATCCCAACATCTCTTGAAGAAGACACATGTAAATCCATCCGTGTGGGGAGCGGCATTGTGTTGATTGCATTTGCCACCTCCTCCTCTATAAAAGAATCTTCCAAGCATGATGATGCGTGTCCTCAAAATCAAGTTCGTTATACAAAATTTATTTTGGATTTGCCTTAAGCTACTAAACTCGGGTTTTGAATTTCGTGGAGAAAAGAGAGAGCACATATGCTCGGGTACTGAAAAATCCTCATTCTCCATGTTAATAATCATAGATATACAAATTTGTTAGATAAAAGTATATATTAATATCGCGGAGATACAATTACACCCAGCCTGTGCAACAATGTAAACCCTAAAGGCATTACGGATGCACACAACCGAAAGAAGAAGAAGAAGCGAAAAAAGAAAAGTCCCACTACAGAGTTCTAGTCGTTGCAGCAGCACAACCATTACCAAGACAGCACCTGATGTCCCAGTTCTCAAAAGGCAACGTCTTCAAGAAGGAAACAGTGCACAAGCGCCGTCGTCGCCCGATCGTAGATCTTGGATTTTCACCCTAGAGATAGTCACCGCTCTCAGAACAATGTATTCAACAGGGTCATTGCGAGGCACAATCAATTAAGGCCAGACCTTGGATTTTCACCAAAGGTAAGATTTTAAACTTCACCTATGCTGACACCCACTTACATACCGCTGCTACGACTCCAAGCAAGCTCCTCATCGCCGCAAAAGCTCCAAACACCATTGTTAATTATACTCGCACAACACGTGCTGTTAAGATTCGAGGCAATCAAATTCTCATTGGACATGCTCCATTATTTTGAACGACTAGTCTGTTGTTCAATTGAAGATATATATTCCATGTATCTATATCGGTCCTCCAATTGCCACCTATACCAATGATAAGCCAGAAACATGTATAGTCTTTAAATACCATTGAGGCAGGCGAGATCTTCATTTCACATCATGCAATTATCATCAGAAAATCCCCTTGATGGATCGACGGGTATGGTACCGGGAGGACCGGCCTAAGCTAGGAACACAAGCTACGCCTACCAGTAGCTGCAGCGAAGCTGTAGGCAGGCGTGTGAGTGATATTTGATGTATACGTATACCCGTATGGTGACAAGGACGAGCTCACATGAGCCCAACCGAGAGTGATCCATGGGCCCCCACCCGCGTCTCCCCTTTATAAAGCTACTACACACTACGTTCTACAGTACGCCCTACTTTTTTCAGCTCTTTCTCTAGCTCGATCTCTATACTTGCGAACACTGCTTCTTTCATAAAGAAAAAAAAAACCAAACTATAGATGAAACGAAACTCCTGGGAAAGAAAAGGAATCTTCAAGCTAAGCGACCGCTTCCACTAGGCTAGAGGAAAGTGAGTCGTGAGAAACCAAGATGACTCATCTCACTTCACTCAGCGACCGCTTCCACTAGGCTAGTCGATTTCAAGGAATCTTCAAGCTAAGCTAGGGCAGCTCAGTCTGCTCTTCGATCCCTTGCGAGAGGATCGAACTGCAGCAGCCAGCCACAAATATTAGCCACCCACCAACCTCACCGTCTCCATCGATCCATATTGCCGGCCATCCCCATCTCCCTGCCACATCCCATCCCTATGCGAGCTAGGCGTGCAGAGCGCGCACCAGCGCGTCAATGCATGATGGCCTAATTCCCCTCTCTCGTCTCGCCTCCGTGCGAAACAAAGCTCAAGATCGATATAGAAATCCATATATAGGAGGGAAAAAACAATACATACACACATACATAGGTAGATCCCCAACCTATAGCTAGCTCACGCACCTCTGCCGCGGCAGTGTCTATTCTCGGGCACCAGGCCAAGCTGCTGCTCTCTGCAGAAGGCAGCAAGGAGGAACAAGAAGAAGGATCCAGGATCATTGCACTCTTCCCTCCGATTGGAAGAACCACTGGGCAGCAACGCTACTCAGCATGCTATAGCTGCTTCTTCTCTTTTGGTTGCTTCTTCTCAAGATCCAACAATCCTCCGATCCAGGAATATGTCCCAATAATCCAGTCCACCGGAACAAGTACTTACATAGATGGAGTTCATCGCCACAAGCAGTAGGTTTTCCAAAGGAGAGGAAGAGCAGGAGGAAGAGCAGCAAGAGGTATCCATGCGCGAGATCCCGTTCATGACGGCCACGCCCACCGCCGACGCCGCAGCGTCTTTGGCGTCGACATCCGCATCGGCCTCTGCGTCTGCTTCGGGAAGCAGCCCTCCCTCTCGATCCGGAGATGGCGCCGGAGCGTCGGGGAGCGGTGGCGGCGGCGACATGGCAGCGGAGGTGGTGGAGAAGGAGCACATGTTCGACAAGGTTGTCACGCCGAGCGACGTGGGAAAGCTGAACCGGCTGGTGATCCCCAAGCAGTACGCGGAGAAGTACTTCCCGCTCGACTCTGCGGCCAACGAGAAGGGCCTCCTGCTCAACTTTGAGGACAGCGCCGGCAAGCCGTGGCGCTTCCGCTACTCCTACTGGAACAGCAGCCAGAGCTACGTCATGACCAAAGGCTGGAGCCGATTCGTCAAGGAGAAGCGCCTCGACGCCGGCGACACCGTCTCCTTCTCCCGCGGTACAGCCGCGCACCACCGGCTCTTCATCGACTGGAAGCGCCGCGCCGACAACCGAGACCCTCTCCGGTTTCCGGGCCGCCTCCCCCTCCCAATGATGCCGCTGTCGTCGCACTACGGCCCTTGGGGCTACGGCGTCGGTGGCAGCGGCGGCGGTAGAGGGTTCTTCGTGCCGCCCTCGCCGCCCGCCACGCTCTATGAGCACCGCCTCCGGCAGGGCTTCGACTTCCGCGGCATGAGTCCTGGCATGGGGAGGCAGCTCCTCCTCTACGGCTCCCCCTCCAGGATGCCACCCCACGCGCCACTCCTCCTGCCGCGCGCGCCGCCGCTGCACTACACGGTGCAGCAACAAGGAATCGGTGGCGGCGGCGTAACCGCTGGTTCTACGGTCGTGCTCGACGCGGTGCCTGTCATCGAGAGCCCGCCGACGACCACGAAGAAGCGCGTGCGGCTGTTCGGCGTGAACCTCGATAACCCGGGGCATAGTGGCGATGGAGGTGGCGGCGAGTCCAGCAATTACGGCAGCGCACCGGCGCCATCGGAGATGCCCGCATCGGCATGGCGGCCGAGGGATCGTACACTGAGGCTGTTGGAATTTCCTTCGCACGGTGCTGAGGCCTCGTCTCCGTCGTCGTCGTCTTCGTCCAAGAGGGAGGCGCATTCGGCCTTGGATCTCGATCTGTGACCTAAAGAGAGGGAACACAAAGGAAAGCCCAATTTCTTCTGTTTGATCTTCGTTTGTTTTCGTCATCTCACATCTCACGTGGTTCAATTATATAACCTTTTGATGATAGCGGCAGTTAGGATTTGACATTTGCCCCTTTTTGGCACTTGAATTATTTATGTTTGTTTGAGAAGAGTCATAAAGAAATTAAAATTAGGAAGATTTTTTTTTCCCAAATCCGTCTCATGTTCTTCAACATTCCCCTCTTCACTTGCTTGTGCTGCCGTTACATTGCATTATTCTTGTACTTGAATACTTGCTGATGATATGATAGTCAAGTCATATATATGCACTTCACCAACATATGATAACATACTATGTCTTTAGATTTGTTCATACTTCATAGCCTTCTACTATCTTCCAAGATTTGGATAAATGGAAAGGCAGCAAAAGCAGCATCTTAATTTCCCTCCATCAAACACTATATATATTTATATCTATTTGTGAACTGATATTCTGCTAGATCAAACTCGATCAGTACCTGGATGGCTCATTAAACCTCTCATATATGCTGCTGCAGCATGTTCCCCAAGAGAGACAAGTCCGAAGCAGCTAGCAACATTACATTTTTGCAGGTCAGATCTTAAAAACACATTCCATTATTCTTTACTGCTCATCATCTCATAGTTACGGCGGCCGGCCTGGAGGAAGGAAGGTCTGCACATTCCCTTTATTTCGCCTTTCTGCCGCCACTTTTTCTACTACCACTGTACTGCACTGTTCTACCTCTGTGTACCATATGTAGCTGCATGTGTATCATACGCATTCGTACCGGCCGGTATCGATCGACATGGTATAGAATAACAGTACTCTGTAGCAGTCGAAACAGACACCGTTTTTTCTTCTTCTTCTTCTTCTTCTTCTTCTTCTTCTTCTTCCTTGTGTTCCTTGTGGATTTACCAGAGAGAGAGAGATGGACGACAGAGGGGGGAGAACACGGATTTATACTCATGGAGTGGGCCAAATCACGTATAGTTTGGATTGTCTGGGCCGTGAGGGTATGCATGCAATGTAATGCAAGCACACAGTCCAAGAGATCTTTATGGTCGTGGCAGTCTGTAAAGAGGGGGCACTGGCCATAACTTCTTTGTACGACTGCTTGGAATTTATGGGGGGGCCTCAGTGAGTACGAACCCCTCACTGTTGCAGTTGGAGTAGCAACAGTGAGAGTAGATGTACGCTTGCTTGTTGGCGGTGGCATGCAACTTCCTCCTCTTCTTCTTCTCATCTTCTTGTGGTTGGTGTTCCGTGTATCTGTTTTGGTAGTATGATGATCCCTCTCGATCGATCGGCAATGCAATGCATCATCCATCGAGTCCGTTTCTTTCTTTTTCACTCAAGTGAGTAGTAGCTAGGACTGCACGGTGTGTGGATGCATGTGTGCAGGGCGTGATGGCCGATGGGAGCAAAGAGGGACTAGGCTAGCCGTAGCCGGCCTAGCAATGTGTAGAAGGGGCGCACTTCTGTTGCACTGGGAGGCTATAGCTAACTAGGGGAAGTTCAGAATAGATGGATCCATGCTGAACCTCTCACGAATTAAAGTACCTTTGAGAGTGTAAGGTGAAAAGGGAAAGGGTGGTCTTCAGGAAACATACACACCACAAAAGAATGGATAAGTTGTGTGTGTGTGTGTGTGTGTGTGTGTGTGTGTGTGTGTGTGTGTGTGTGTGTGTGTGTGTGTGTGTGTGTGTGTCTGTGTGTGTGAATTCCATCCATGCTCAGTCCATGCGGTGGAACCCTAGTACAATCCATGCATATATATGTTGTGTGTGATGCTATTTGCTTCTCTACTCATGGCTGTCGCCAGCTGGCTAGGTTAGCTGCCATTCAGGGAAAGTGCCTTTTAAAACTAAGAGGGCACCTCCATATATATAGGCTGATGCTGATCCTACATCAAATAGGAAACTGAAAGGTCTTATTCACTATGGTTGACTAACTAGGCACAGAGAATATATATAGGTTCTTAGTGGAAAACTCTCCCTCTCTTTACGGTCCTAGTTCTATATTCACATCTTAGTTCATATAGGTTCATACATGATTCCAAAGAAGAAAAATAGGATAATTACAATACTGAACCATATATGAACATAAACCATGCATATGAATTACCATTAAAGTTTGTCTAATTACACAATGAAAAAACGTAGACACTCATGAGCCACAAGGTGGTCCTATGAGATAAAAAAATCCGAAGGTTTGTAACACTAGAAATCATAGAACATGTGCACGAAAATATTTGTAGGTATTGATATCCTGCCTAATTGTATGAAAGAAAAAAAACGAGCCAAAGAGGCCTCCAGACCAGGGTATACAAAATCACCCATAGGAATTATTTTAATATTTGTGTCTACGCATGTATAAATACACATGCTAGCTAGCTAGTTGTTTTATGATTAAATGCCACATGATATATTGTTGGTTGTCTAGAAAGAAAACAAGTTTGTGACTGCAAAAGTGAAAAATCACTGCCAATAAGATATAGACTGGTATTAGCTACTCCAGCTGTTTATATCTAGTTACCATGCAATACACTTCGCCATTTGGTCTGTAGGTCCTTCTCCATTATATTCCATCACTGATCTTATATATGTTCTCCTTTTTGTGTGCACAAAAGGCTGTTCGAATTCTTGTATATCTAAATGTTATGTAGCAATGCACTGCTACTGATTAATTTGCAGGTTTAGACTTGACCTAACCATAGTCGATACAATCTTTTTATTTGAGTGCCTCTAAGCAAAGCCTCCTTATTATCTGGAAGCGTCTTACATAATGCAACATGACTTTACCTTGACCCAATCATCCAGATTAGTCGGGTAGCTTGGTTATGAACAGGCGAAATGACAACACGTGCTCTATTCTGTCCATATCTACTTGGTAGTATTAATCTATATGTTCTATTTTCTGAAATATATATAGTACACCAGGAAATATTGTTAGATTGCCGGGTCGCGCATTTTTGATGTCCTCCTATATATGTGGAAACTGTAGTGCGGGAACTGTTGACATGGCTAGCTATGAGACATATGTATCATCAGTATAACCATTTTGTTTGAGCAAGGTAGCAATCAAGAAGAATGGGCAATTCAGCCATTTTTCTTACTCTAAAACTACCAATATACAGCAGATATACATATTATATATGTACTGTTTGGAAGATTTTGATCAAATTTCCATAGCATGTGCACAATTAATATTTACAAAAGCATATGCATCAGACATATGTCCGTACGTAATATGAATTTCATGATCCATCTTTATATTAATTAACTCATAAGTCATAATAGGTCATGTACGTTGCAATGTCAGGGTGTAGTGTATGTGTACTTGATCTGTTTATTAGATGATTCCATGGCTGTTGAATCCTTGATATGCTTCTGTTGTGGTTTCGGAATTTAATGTTGAATGGTCAAACTGTTTTGTGTTAGAAATGGTTGAAGACTGATGTATGCCTATTCAATCATGGATATCACATATTCACATTCCAAACACCGATACTTAGCGGGGTAACTACTAACTAGTGACATGCTCTCACGAAATCAAATGGCAAAAGTGTGTGTATCATGTGTGCTCTCGTAACGTGCAACTATTAAGGTTGGACTTGAGCAAATGTGTCAAAAATCAAAAGTAACCCTTGCATGGCATTATGGGCGGTGGTAAATTAATCATTTTAAGAAGAGATAGGAGAGTTCTGCACTCTAACACTATCTTCAATGACTAAATAGTCCTCGCATTCTGCAGTAGTTTACAATTATAGGGTGTATAATACACGGCTCAGACATATATTGTACGTACTATTTGATTGTATATGTAGCTGGTACACTTTTTAATATCTATAAACGTTGAATGGAGAAAGGAATTTGTAAGAGATTGAGCTATTTCATGTGAAATATCTGCAAATTTTCAGTTCAATGATATCGAGTAAATCCTCGATACTGCATAGATCGAGTGTGTAGTTCTATGAACAACAAAATTGGTGGACGGCAAGAAAACTAATATATATGCTCAAAGTAAGAATGGGTTTACACTAGTAGAAAAGGGGGCAACGGTGCGCCCCCTTTAGTACCGGTTGTACAAAAACCGGTACTAAAGGGGGGCATTAGCACCGGTTGCGTTCGTGTGCCAGGGGCACACCTTTAGTACCGGTTGCTAATAACAACGCCTTTAGTACCGGTTGTTATTAGCAACCGGTACTAAAGAGTTGGAGGCCACGCGGCACATGCGGCCGCGGTTGGTGGCCCCACGGCGAGACCTTTAGTACCGGTTGTTATTACCAACCGGTACTAAAGGTCGGGCACTATAACCCTTCTTCCACCCCGAGCCAGCTCCATTTTGAACTCGAATTCAACTCCATTTTTCCTCTCTCTTTGCTCTCCCAAGCTCAAATTCACCCCTTTTTTCTCCAACAACTTCAAGATTGGTGGCACCTACATATATAAGGGTTAGCAACTTCATCTTCTCTTCCGGCATTTCAAGTTTAGCTCATTTTCGTGCAAGTTTAGCAAGTTTGATTTTGGTGGTGCTTGCAAGGTGTTTGATGAAATGCCTAAGTTAGGGATTTCATTTGTTTTATATGCATTTTGAGCTCAAATTAAAGTATAATTTGTGGTTTTATATAGTGTCGTCCGTCCCCTTCCTCACCGCCGTCGATCGCCCGCGCCGCTCCGTCACCGACACCACCTCGGTGAGCCTCTTTTTTATCTTTTATTTTAAAAATGTTAGTTATATGATTTAAATGCATAATTATTTCTTGTATAATTTTCTTATGTTTTTTTATATGTATAGTGTCATGGTTTTGATATCCGTCCCCGTCGGCCCTCGTCCGGTCTATGATTCGGATGTGGTATATTTTTATAACTATTTATTTTGTTTCGTGTTTATAACAATCATGCGACCAACTTGACATAGATATATTTTTATTTAGGAGGTAGTTGAACCGGAAATTCCAGCCGACCCTATTGTCGAGTTTTTAAAAAAGAAAACAACGATTTGAAGCAAAATTGAAGATAAGTGAAGATCTTCGTCTCCAATGCCTGGAAGAGAAGATGGTATTGGACTTGAAGATTGCCGACATCGTTGATGCTCACGGGGTCGAGCTTGCCGACGTCGTCGCTGCTCACGAGAGAAGATGGATGCAATGCGCCAAGCTTAAAAAGATTAGAAAATATGTCATTAGTCAAGAGGCTTGGTATCATTATGCTGTTGGTTCAATAGTTACCTTGGTTGCGATTCTGATCGCATTTGTTGTTGGATTTAAATTCTTTAGATAGTTGTATGTTAGTTTCGATTGATGTATGTTTCGTGAGAACTATGTATTACATTTGGGCACTACTCTACTTTGGTTTTAATGTGATGAACTTGTATAAATTAATTTGGTCACGTATCTCTATTCATTATTTAGCTGGTGTAATGGTTTTTGATGTATTTATGTAATGCAGATGAGCCGAGAATGGATGTACGGTGATCGACGCTGTCCCGAGTTCATTGATGGCATGCATCGTTTTCTCGATGTGGTTAAGTTAAACAAGCTGAAGAATGGTTTTATGATTTGTCCATGTGATGAATGTCGGAATACGAGGAATTACCCGAGCGTAAGAACCATACACTCCCACTTGTTGCGACAAGGCTTCATGCCCAATTATTTTTGTTGGACCAAGCATGGAGAAAGAGGGGTAATAATGGAAGACCCTGAAGAAGAGGATGATGACAACTATCCTGTGTTCTCTGAACACGGTGATACTACAATGGGGGAAGACGAAGTTGAGCTCGAGGTCATTGTTGATCAGTCCGATGATGATGATCTTCGTCGGGTCATTCTTGATGAACAGATGAAGTGCGGAAGTGAAAACGAGTGGTCGAAGTTGGAGCGCATGTTAGAGGATCACAAAAAATTGTTGTACCCAAATTGTGAAGATGGCCAGAAAAAGCTGGGTACCACCCTGGAATTGCTGCAGTGGAAGGCAAAGAATGGAATATCTGACAAGGCATTTCAGGAGTTGCTACAAATATTTAAGAAGAGTCTTCCAAGGAATAATGAATTGCCGCACAATACATACGAAGCAAAGAAGATTGTCTGCCCTCTAGGATTAGAGGTGGAGAAGATACATGCATGCATCAATGACTGCATCCTCTACCGCGGTGAGAAGTACGAGAATTTGAATGCATGCCCGATATGCGGTGCATTGCGGTATAAGATCGGGCGAGATGACCCAGGTGATGTTGAGGGCGAGCCGAGCCCCAGGAAGAGGGTTCCCGCGAAGGTGATGTGGTATGCTCCTATAATACCACGGTTGAAACGTTTGTTCCGAAACAAAGAGCATGCCAAGTTGTTGCGATGGCACAAAGAAGACCGTAAGGAAGACGAGATGCTGAGACACCCCGCTGATGGGTCTCAGTGGAGAAACATCGACAGTGCGTTTGGGGAATTTGCAGCTGACGCAAGGAACTTAAGGTTTGGTCTAAGTACAGATGGCTTGAATCCGTTTGGGGAGCAGAGCAGCAGTCATAGCACCTGGCCCGTGACTCTATGTATCTATAACCTTCCTCCTTGGTTGTGCATGAAGCAAAAGTATATTATGATGCCAGTGCTTATCCAAGGCCCGAAGCAACCCGGCAACGACATTGATGTGTATCTGAGGCCATTAGTTGACGAACTTTTACAGTTGTGGTCTGACGAAGGCGTACGTGTGTGGGATGAGTACAAACAGGAGGAATTTGGCCTACGAGCGTTGCTGTTTGTAACCATCAATGATTGGCCTGCTCTTAGTAACATTTCAGGACAGTCAAACAAGGGATACAATGCATGCACGCACTGTTTAGATAAGACTGACAGTATATATTTAGGTAACAAGAATGTGTACCTTGGTCATCGTCGATTTCTTCCAAACAGGCATCCCGTAAGAAAGCCAGGCAAGCATTTCAAAGGTGAGGCAGATAACCGAACGAAGCCTACACGCCCTGATGGTGATGTTATATATGGCATGGTCAAGGATTTGGAAGTAATATTTGGAAAGGGTCCTGGCAGTCTAAATGTTCCAAAAGACGCTAACAAGCGCGTACCCTTGTGGAAAAAGAAATCTATATTTTGGGATTTACCCTATTGGAAAATCCTAGAGGTTCGCTCTGCAATCGACGTGATGCACGTGACGAAAAATCTTTGCGTGAACCTGCTAAACTTCTTAGGCGTGTATGGGAAGACGAAAGATACATCGGATGCACGGCAGGACCAGCAAAGTACGCACGAACGAGACAACCTGAATCCAGAGAAGTACCAAGGTACTGCCAGCTACGCTCTTACCAAAGAAGAGAAGGAGATCTTTTTTCAAGTCCTGAGCAGTATCAAGGTCCCGTCTGGCTACTCGTCGAATATAAAGGGAATAATAAACATGGCAGAGAAAAAGTTCCAAAACCTGAAGTCTCATGACTGCCACGTGATTATGACACAATTACTTCCGGTTGCATTGAGGGGGCTTCTACCGGAAAACGTTCGAGTACCCATTGTGAAGCTATGTGCATTCCTGAATGCAATTTCTCAGAAGGTAATCGATCCAGCAACTCTACCAAGTTTACAGACGGGTGTGGTCCAATGTCTTGTCAGCTTCGAGTTGGTGTTTCCACCGTCCTTCTTCAATATTATGACGCACCTCATAGTTCACCTCGTCGAAGAGATTTCCATTCTCGGTCCTGTATTTCTACACAACATGTTCCCCTTTGAGAGGTTCATGGGAGTCTTAAAGAAATACGTTCATAACCGTGCTAGGCCAGAAGGAAGCATGTCCAAGGGCTATGGAACAGAGGAGGTCATTGAGTTTTGTGTTGACTTTATTCCTGATCTTAAGCCGATCGGTGTTCCTCAATCGCGCCATGAGGGAGACTGCGTGGAAAAGGCACGCTAGGAAAGAAAGCAACAACATGTATGGACGGGCATTCTTTCACTCAAGCACACTACACAGTTCTACAAAATTCCAGATTGGTGGCTCCGTATATCGTGAAACACATGGATATTTTACGCTCCCAATACCCGGAGAGACTAACTTCTGGATTAAAGGGAAACACGTGGATACTTTCGGCAGTTGGTTGCGTACACATCTCATTAATAACACACTGTTGGACAAGAGCTATACTTGTTGGCCAAGTCACCATCTTCGACTATATTGACTTTCCAAGGGTACGAGATAAATGGGAATACATTTTACACGGAAACCCAAGACAAAAAGAGCACTAACCAAAACAGTGGTGTCCGCTTTGATGCAACAAACGACGATGGGACAAAGGACACATATTATGGTTGCATACAGCAGATATGGGAACTTGACTATGGACCTTCTTTTAAGATCCCTTTGTTTCAGTGCAAATGGGTCAACCTGTCAAGCGGGGTAGAGATAGACCGGCGGTACGGAATGACTACAGTGGATCTCAAGAATCTTGCGTACCGCACCGAGCCATTCGTCCTAGCCAATGATGTGGCTCAGGTTTTCTATGTGAAGGACATGTCTTCCAGACCGAAAAAAAGAAAAGATAAGCAAGCCGGTACATCATACGATGAGCCAAAGCGCCACATAGTTCTTTCAGGAAAAAGAAACATCGTGGGAGTGGAGGACAAGACAGACATGTCAGAAGATTACAATAAGTTTGATGAAATTCCGCCCTTCAAAGTGAAAACTGACCCAAGCATCGTGTTAAATGATGAAGAATGTCCATGGCTACGGCGCAATCAGAAGAAAGGGACACACAAGAAGAAAAAGTGAACACTAGATAGGGATGTTGTTGCTGATGTGTAATAATGTATTAAACCTTTTATGTAACTATGTCCTGAAAACTCAGAAGAGAGATCTAAACACTATGTCAATCAGCTGCAGTTTTACCAACACAATCTCTGCATTCTCCAAGATCTTTAGCATTTCCAAGTGATAGAACAAAACATACGGTTTCCCCTGCCTACCTTCTCCAGTGGCCACTCTGACCGGCAAATCGGCAAATCATCGCGTGGTCATGAGACGGCAAATCGGCCTTTGATCCAAACAGCGGCAACACGTCTCTGATGATTTGCAACAAGTGTTGGGGATGTTGCTAATCATCAGAGCGTGTTGCCGCTGCTTGGATCCGACCGAGGGGAGGGTTCACCTTCAACGTCCGCTCTAGGAACACCTGCCTCTCAGAAATCTTGCTCTCTGCTACCCGTGTACTGCCAAAATGAACTACAATGAGTAGACACTGAGTGCTGAACATGTCCGGGAGGGGGGCTATATATAGGGTACGAAGTGGTCGTGATACTGCTGATCCAACAGCTCACAATCCCTCAAAAGAAACACAGCCCTGATCCAACGTCTCACAAGCGCTTGAAAGAAACACACGATCCGTGTGCTTCTTTAGTCCCGGTTGGTAACACCAACCGGGACTAAAGTCGGGCTTTGCGGTCATGATTCTTGTCAGCCACGTGTCCTCCCCCAGCGCTGCCCTAGCCACGTGTCCTCCCCTAGCGCTGCCCTGGAGGTCTTTATATATTGTCGCCGACGGGGTAAACCCTAATCCACCATTCCTAGCCACGAACGCATCGTCTCCACGAGATGGATCCGCCACGCTCGCCGCAGCGCCTTCTGGACGAGGTCGAGCGTGCTCGGCAGAGCGCGCTTGGGCGCTACCGCGGGAGCCTATCCCGCCGTATGCCCACGAGCCCGGCGTGGAGAGGAATGCCCTGCTACCGTCCTCCTGCTCCGGTGCCGGAGGAGGTGCGGAGGACGTACGAGCGCGCGTGGTCCGACGTCCCTGACACCGACGAGGATGCGTATGCCGCAGGGGTGGCGTGGGGATCCGCGGCCGTACCTCCACCAGTCGCCGCCGCCCCTCCCGACGAGGAGGATGACGACGACGACTTCGACTGGAGCGACCATGGGGAAGAGCGCGGCGGGCCGCAGATGCAGGAGGCCCTTGAAGCATGTGTAATAATAATGAATGTGTATTTCCAATGTGTATTGTCAAGAAGCTTCAAATAGATAGATAATTTCCAGCGCTGGGGAGGACACGTGTCCCCCCCTACGTATTGACGTCGTTGACAAATAGATAATAGATATAAAAACAGAAAACAAATAGATAGATAATTATTATAATTTGTAGACAATTAAATTAAATATATATTAAAGAAAAAGAAACTAGAGAAAAAAACAAAATAGAAACCAAATAGATATAAAAAACAGAAAACATGAGAAAGAAAAAAGAAACTAGAGAAAAAAAAATCAAAAGCCCATTAGTACCGGTTGTAAACTACAACCGGTACTAAAGGGGTGGGCTTCGCGCGCGAAATTTCGCCACGACCAAAACAGACCTTTAGTACCGGTTGTTTTCTACAACCGGTACTAAAGACCCTTTAGTACCGGTTGCGGAGAAAAACCGGTACTAAAGATCTTTTAACTGCAGTTTTAAGTGGCAAGTCCCCGCCCGCGCGCTCTCCTCTCCGGCGAAGCCACGCTCCCCGGCGAAGCCACGCTCCGGCCGCGCGTCCTCCGCCGCGCGCCCTCTGCGCCATCGCCGCGTCCACCACGCGCGCACGTCGTCGACATCGACGCCGGCCGCGGCCGCGCCACCGCGCCCTGCTCCTCTCCGGCCTGCGCTGCGGCCCGCCTCCGCCCTCCGGCCTGCTCCGGCGCCGCCGCGTCGTCGCCCCCCGCGCCGTCACTTCCCGCGCCGGCATCCACCTCCGCCGGCCATCGCCGGCCTCTCCACCTCCGCCACCGGCTCCATTTGAGGTTTTTTTTTAGTAAAGTTTAGATTATTATTGTTTAGATTATTATTAGCAAATTTTGTAGCAAATTTTGTAAACTTAGCAATTTTAGCAAATTTGAAACTTAGCAAAATTTTTCATTATTGTTTAGGTTATTTTTAGTGTAGCAATTTTGAAACTTAGCAATTTTAGCAAATTTGAAACTTAGCAAATTTTGTAAACTTAGCAAAAAAAATTCATTATTGTTTAGGTTATTATTAGTGTAGCAATTTTGAAACTTAGCAATTTTGTAAACTTGGCAATTTTAGCAAATTTGAAACTTAGCAAATTTTGTAAACTTAGCAAAAAAAATTCATTATTGTTTAGGTTATTATTAGTGTAGCAATTTTGAAACTTAGCAATTTTGTAAACTTAGCAATTTTAGCAAATTTGAAACTTATCAAATTTTGTAAACTTAGCAAAAAAAATTATTATTGTTTAGGTTATTATTAGTGTAGCAATTTTGAAACTTAGCAATTTTGTTTAGATTATTTTAGGTTATTATTAGTGTAGCAATTTTGTTAGAAATCTTGCTAAGTCATTTAGATAAGTTTGAAAATAACATTACTAAAAATAACATAGTAAACTTTGAAATATTGCTAAGTTTGAAATATTGCTAAGTTAGAAATATTCCTAAGTTTGAAATATTGCTAAGTTAGAAAATTTTAGTAGCAAAGTTTGAAAATTTAGCTAAGTTGAAAATTTTGCTAAGTCATTTTAGTTGCAATATTGTTATTTTAGTAGCAAAGTTTTTTTATTAGTGTATAAGAATATTAAAGTTGTTTGCTATGAATTACAAATTTGCAGTGACATTGAGCTATGGAGGACGATGCCCCCATCATCGACGCCCCGGCCTTCATCCAAGACTTGGAGAAAGAGGAATGCTTTCAAGCAATTATATTTGATAAGACCCTTGGACCCAATTCCGATGGAGAAGAGACCGACGAAGAAGACGGCGAAAATTTCAGCGCGAAATGTTTGAACGACTCCGGTGAGGGACTTGAGTTACAAAACTTCAGAGACGACGACGAAGAAGAAGTGCCGCTAGAAAACTCCGTAGAGAACTCCGGCAAGGTATATATTAAGTCTTGTTGATCACTAGCTAGATGCATTAATTGATTTATATGCGCACTTATTAACGAAACATTTTTCTTTCAGCCCTCTGGATCTACGTCAATCCGTAAACGAGGCCCGGCCCAAGGGTTAAAGCTGCCGAATGGTGCAAAGTTGTCGATCGACGAAGTTAGCATAAAAGGCAAACCGGAGAAACCCGATGGAATCTCCACTAAATATATAGATCAATGCGGATTTCTTGTAAGGGACATGGTCCCGATCACCGTTGCAGAATGGAATGAGCCGAAGAAAAAAAACATTGGCGCAAAATATGTCGAGCAAAGAATTAAAGAAACCCTTTGGGAGTCGATATTGGGTTCTTTCAGCCTACCGGCAGATCTCCCACAGAGGAGGAAGGATAAAGTCAAGGAGTGGACTCTTAGCAAGATGGCCGAGCAATTCAACAACTGGAAGAAAACATTGTGGAGAAAATATGAGAAAAAACTCCAGATTTCACTGTACATCTAGAGAAGCTAAAAGATGACTGGCCTGAATTTGTGGCGTATAAGAAATCGGCCATCGCTGTGGCCGGATCGACCCAAAATAAGTTGAATGCTAAGAAGAGGAAATATTTCCATCGTTTGGGCTCAGGTGGCTACAAGACTGCCGTGCCTAAGTGGGAAGCCTATGAAAACGAGCTGCGTCAAAAAGGGATCACTCCACAGACAGATGACTGGCCCGACAGGTCCAAGTTATGGTTGTTTGCGCATGGGGCAGTGTTGGACCCAGACACAGGGCTGATTGTTGCACAGGGAAAATGGAAGAAAAGAATTAGAAGATTCACCAAAAAACTAGTTGACGCAATAGAACTAGTTCGACAGGGAAAATATGTTCCCGATAGAGAGGACGACGAGCTTTCACTCGCCCTCGGGAATAAAGAACACTGGGGACGATGTCGAGGCAGAGGAGGCGGGGTTGGTTTTCTTGAAGGGTTTCCGGAGGACGCTGCAACTTATAGAAAACATTGCAGAGGTAAGAAGAGGGAGGCGGAGAGGTTTACTGCATTAGAACGCCAGATGCAAGATGTGAAGGAGCAACTGGCCTTAATTACCCAGCAAAGGGAATCTCAGCCGCGAGTAGAAGATCATGCAGTCGATGTCTGCCCATCTCAGCGGAAAAGCAGCGTGGGTTCCACACAGCTACAAGATCCTGCAGTTGATGAACCAGTTGATGAACCGTCGGCGGCGCGCTACCCCGTGGATGATATCACGGAGAAGACAAATTGTGAGTTACATGCACCAATGAAGAACATTAGTTTTCCGGTGGCGAATGGCTATGCTTTACCACATCAACTTGGATCAACCTTCCATTTTGGTGAGATTCCGGCTGGATTTGCTCGTGTCGGGGTCACGAAAGTTATGTCGGGATTCAACTCAATGCATCTTGACATTCCCGGAGCTGAAGGCGAGAAGACATTGGGAGAAGTCGAACTTGGTATCGTTCTATGGAAGAAGAAATACATCAAGTTTCCAGACTCGGCGCCAAGGCCACCGACTCCTCCGGTTAGAAATTGACCACAGCAAAGTCCACCCTCCTCCCTCGACGATTGGGAGCCCACCGCGAGTCCATCGCCCGCGCCGTCCCGTCAGCCGACTGCTGCGCCCACTAGTAATTTGACAAAGCGGAAGCTGTTCACGTCGTCCCCTGTCAAGAAACGTGCAAAAAAAACCAAGGAAGTCAAGCCTCCTGAGAAGTTAGCTTGTGAGATGACTCAGGAGGATTTAGAAGTGAGCACACGTGAAGAGGCGAGAGCCTTTTTTGAACAGAGGTAAAAGAACACCGTTGAAGACTGGAGGCAAGACTGGACCCCTTAAATGAACTTCTGAAGACTATACCAACTGAGGTAAAAGATCACACCGTTGACAACCTATATGACCCTCCACCACCGCCCCTTTCAGACTATGAGCGAGGTATTGACAAGGTACTTTCCTCACAGATGGAGCAAGATAAAGCGTGCGGGAAAAGAGTTGTCCAGCTCGGAGAACAAGAAGCACAATCGATCGCCCCGCTCATTGTGCATTCTGAAGCTCGGGAAATCGAGCATGGAGAAGTTGTCATTGGCGACACAGGTTACCCCATAGCGCAGATAACAATTCAATATAAATTTGAACTCGGGCTGCCTCTGGTCGAAAATCCGAGTGCTCTAACAACACAGTTATATAAATTGCATAACTGGTACATGGCCGCCGTAAAAGAAGGGAAAATGTATCTCATGGCGGGAGTTAAGGAACAACACTACTTCCGACAATATGGTGTGCAGGTTGAGTTCTCCGAACTTTTTCAGATGTACAATCAACTTGCTCTCGACAAATCTATCATCAACTGCTATTGTCTGTAAGTAATTTATTCGTGTAATTTAATTATTTATAGTTAAGCTCGTTCATTGCTTGTAATTATCCTCACAACATTATTTTGTACGCTATTATGCAGAATGAAGATTCGTGAATGCCGAATGGGAGGAATCTGGGACATTGGGTTCATTGACCCGGATAAAGTTCATGTCAAGACCATAGCTGACCATCCCGAGGACACAGAGGACGTTTTGCTAACGCTTTTTAAGCGACAAAGTTCCAAAAAGGAAATACTTTTTCCTTACAACTTTGGGTGAGTGTTACTGTCTTATACACATTTTATTTTGCTTTCCCGATATTAAGTGTAATTGATGGTTCTGAATACCTGCGTATATAAATGTGCGCAGGTACCACTTCATTCTGCTAATCATTAGACTCGAGGAAGGAGAAGTTGAAGTCTGGGACTCATTAAGGAGAGATCAAGATGAGTACAAAAGCGTGCGTCTAATGCTCAAGAGGTAATTTCAATCGCACTATATCGGCATCTTTCGTTCATTTCCGGATATCAAAAGTATAAGTAATAACTCCGCAATTCATTTTCTTTTCCGGGAAGGGTTTGGAAAAAGTTCATCGCGGAAGAACGCGGTGAATGGAAACCTAAGCTGCAGTTCAAGGCTAACAACGTAAGTACTACTACGTATCTAGGTCTGTGTATCTTTCTAATACCATTATCATTCTCTTGATTATTATTTGATTAAATTAAATTCTTGTATAGTGGTGTCTGCGACAACCACAGGGGACGGAACTATTTGGATACTACGTTTGCGAGTTTATTCACATGAGGGTCAATGAGAGAGTCAATAGTATAAGAAATCGAGAGGTACGTAAACATCATACACAACTTTTATTTTGCTACCATCAATTGTGTTTAGTTTCGATCATAACTGATTTGATCTCATTCTTTTAAAGATTGGCGGGATTCATTCTGACCCATGTCGTAGATGAATTCGGTGAATTCCACTATGTCGATAAATAGACTCCCTCCATGCATGTACTAGCTAGCGGTGATCTCCATTGTAATTATGAGTACTTTATATGTAACGAGAGTATTTTATATGTGTAATGAGTACTTTATATGTGTAGTGAGTACTTTATACGTGATCTCCTCCGAAACCCTGAAAAATGAGCGAAAAGGAAAAAAAACAGAAACCCTAAACCCCGAAAAATAAGCGAAAAGAAAAAAAACCGAAAACCTAACCCCCCCCCGAAAAAATAAGGGGGGGGGGGGAAACAGGAACACTAGTAGGGAAACCCTATATAGGTAGGTGGACACTCTGTGGCGCACCCTTAATTGGTGCGCCACAGAAATATTTCTGTGGCGCATGGAGGAGGTGCGCCACAGAAATATTGGCCTTTCTGTGGCGCATCTGGTGGCCATGCGCCACAGAAAGTTGATTTTCTGTGGCGCATGGACACCATGCGCCACAGAAAGTCAGACTTCTGTGGCGCATGTGTGTCCATGCGCCACAGAAATCCTGTGGGTCCCACGTGCAATCATTGGGCCTAGGTCCATCTGGGCAATTTCTGTGGCGCACCGCGGCTGGTGCGCCACAGAAAGTTCACATTCTGTGGCGCACCAGCCCATGCGCCACAGAATATTGGCTTTCTGTGGCGCACCAGACACGGTGCGCCACAGAAAGGTGACATTCTGTGGCGCACCGAGCTGCATGCGCCACAGAATGTTGGCCCAGATCCACAAAAAGGTGGCAACACCCACTTTCCCCATGTGACCTTCTTCATTCTCCCCCATGCATCTAGCTCGAGCTCCTCCTCTCTCCCATGGCATTTTGACCATCCTATTATCCATTATTTGTTGTTAAACCTACTTTGTTTGACATAGAATTGGTGAGGGCTTGGGGAAAGCCTCCATATATATTCTCCTCCTCTCTTTTTGTCCACTATTTTCCTCCATCACCACACACTCTCTCTCATCGATCACGGTCACGTCTCGGCAACGGATCTAGATCTACTAGGTGGGTATTGTTGGATGGTGTTTGTTAAAGGCATGAGAAACTTGTCGGCGGGCGATTGTGTGTGTGGTTTGCATGAAGCAAACTATTGTTGAACGGATCTATGCATGAAACTTGTGTGTGTGGTTTGCATGAATCTTTGCATGTTGTTGCTTGCGCCGGCGTGGTGCATGGATGTTTGCCGAAATGTTGATTCATTTCCATTTCGGTAAATTTTTGCACCACATATGTCCTACTTTTAGGGGAAGTCATGCCGAATTTTTTCGTCGAACATTTCCGACTTTCCGACTTCCCGCATGAGAAGCTTGTATGTGTGTGTGCATGTTGCGGTTAATTAATTCTAATTAATAACACATACTCTATATGTATACCGCGTAGGCGACCATGGTCATCAAGATGAGCTCCAGTCGAATCAACAACTACAAGGAAGAAGCGAAGGCGGAAATGAGTCGGTGCAACGGGCGCCAGATACGATGTCCGTGTCGAAGTTGCAAACTTGTGAGATGGATCGACCCTGATTCCGGACAATTGGAGGAACACCTGCTCAGGCGCGGTTTCATGCAAGGCTTCAACCAAGCGCCGACAGCAAATGTTGCGCCTGAAGACGAGGGCGGGCAAGATGATCGTGACGAAGGAGATGCCGACGGACATGGTCACGATGAAGGAGTAGATGGTGGTGGAGAAGACGCGAACACGCCGCAGAGCTCGCTAATGTCGGCCTTGATGGAGTCTCATGTTCAAGAACTGCTCCTCAAGGAGGCGAGCACCGTTAGAGAGAAAGCCAAGCTGGCGCAAATGGAGATAGACGGGAGACTCCGTTGTATCCTGGGTGCCGGCCACAGGATACGCGCTTGCAAGTAACGCTTGATGCTCTGGAGATGAAGTCGGGAAACAAATGGACCGACGCGAGCTTCAACAAGAGCATGCAATTCTTCCACGAGCGTCTTCCCGAGGGGAACACATTGCCAACAAGTATCGAGGAGGCCAAGAAAGTCGTGTGCCCTCTTGACCTACCGCACGTTAAATACCACGCCTGCATCAATGATTGCACAATTTATCGGGGCGAGTACGAGGACAGAACCACATGTCCGGTGTGCGGCCAAGGACGGTACAAGAGCCGTGGGAAGAAAGTTCCTCGAAAAGTGGTATGGTACTTTCCTATCACTCCCCGTCTGCAGCGGTACTTCGTGGACCCTAAGGAAGCAAAGCTCATGCAATGGCACGCGGAAAGGGAGAAGCCCGAAGAAGATCCGGAGAAGGGCAGGATCCTTACACACCCTTCAGACGCTAGCCAGTGGCAAGAGTTGGACGCCGTCGGAAATTTCGGAGGCGACGCAAGGAACGTCAGGCTCGGTATGAGCACCGATGGACTCAATCCGTTCGGCAACCAGAGTAGCACGCATAGCACCTGGCCCGTGTTTGTATGGCCTTACAACCTTCCCCCGTGGTTGTGCACGAAGCAAAGGTACATACACATGAGTATTCTCATTCAGGGGCCGAAACAAGCAGGTGTCCACATACATCTGTATCTCGCGCTGTTGAAAGAGGAGTTAGCCACGTTGTGGGAGACGCCAGCCCGTACGTGGGATGCCTACACTGGAGATTATTTCGACATGAGAGCCGCGTTGCTCACGACGGTGCAGGACTATCCTGGTTGCTCATATGTATCGGCCCAGGTAGGCCACGGATTCTGCGCATGTGTCAGGTGCATGGATAAGACCCCGCATCTCCAGCTACCAAGGAATCCCGGGTCTTCGAAAACCGTGTACCCAGGGGCTCGAAGGTGGCTTCGCATGGATCACCCGTGGAGAAAACGCGGTGACTGTTCAATGGTAAGGACGAGATCGAAGAAGCCCCGAGCCCGAGGAGCGGCACAGAAATCGACGAGCTGTTGAAAAATTGGGAGGAGTGCCCCGCGCCGGGAAAGAAACGACCGAAGGTAGATCCGCTGCTGGGTGTATGGAAAGCGAGGTCTGTTTTCCACGACTTGGAGTACTGGAAGGTCCTCAAGACGCCACATAGCCTCGATATGATGCACATTACGAAGAATGTCACCGAGGCTCTGCTTGGCACTCTTTCCAACATGCCGGAAAAGACCAAGGATGGGACGAAAGCAAGATACGATCTGAAATGGCTTGGTGTCAGGAAAGATCTTCAGCTCCCGATAGCGATGACGATGATGATGATGATCAGACGGAAGGGACTCAAGGTCGCCGCAAAAGGGTAAAGAAGAACACTGTGGTGCTTCCCGCTACGTGCTTCACTATGAGTCCGGAGGAGCTCGAGCAATTCTACATGTGTCTCCTAGGAGTCAAATTTCCTCATGGTTACGCGGGGCTGATAAGCAGATATCTGGACGGAACGAAGAAGAGGTTTAGCGGGATGAAGTCTCACGACTGTCACGTGCTGTTGACGCAGATACTTCCCGTTGCGATTCGAGGGATAATGGACGAGCACGTCCGTGATACGCTGCTTGCCCTTTGCAATTTTTTCGACGTCATCAACAGGAAGTCGATCGGCGTGAAGCAGCTCGACAGGCTACAGGAAGAGATCGTGCTGATACTATGCGAGCTCGAGATTTACTTCCCGCCAGCATTCTTTGATATCTGCGTGCATCTCCTTCTCCATGTCGTTGATGACATCAGGCAGCTCGGGCCAACGTTCATGCACTACATGATGCCGTTCGAAAGGATGAACGGTGTCATGAAAGGATACGTTCGCAACAGGGCCCGTCCAGACGCAAGCATGGCCAAGGGCTTTCTAACCTACGAGTGCATCTCCTTCTGCCAGAATTATCTAAGCACCGAGAACCAGCATGTTGGTCTGCCCAGGAGGAAACACTTCGGCAGGCTCCAGGGATATGGTCACCGAGACGGCACCAGCTCAATCTTTGTCAGCATGCAGGGTCGAAAGGACGACTTCGACAGGGCTCACCGGGTCGCGCTACAACACTTACAATTGATCGAAACTTGGGTGGAAGAGCACAAATGCTTACTCGAGCAACATTACATCAACCTGGGCCGGCCGAGGAAGAAGGGAGACGTAACCAGAGCGCACAACTCTAGCTTCACGCGTTGGTTCAAGCAAAAGCAACTGGAGCTAGCAAAGAGCAAAACGCCATCTACGGAAGATGAAAGACTCATATTCTCCTTATCACGGGGTCCCTCGCACAACGTAAAGACCTATCAGGCGTACGACATCAACGGCTACAGATTCTACACCGAGGAAAAGGACAAGAATAGCGAATATCAAAACTCAGGAGTAACTATGCTATCCTACGGCGATGAGAGGCTACTGTCAAGCAAAGATACTTCGGAAGGATTGAGGAGATATGGGACCTCAACTACTGTGGAGAGTCGGTGCCAATGTTCCGTGTAAGATGGGCCAAGGACGTCGTCAAAGAAGGCCGGTATTTCACCACCATGGTAATACCCGATGCCAAATCGAAGAACGCCTCCGCGAAAAATGAGCCATGGGTACTCGCTAGCCAAGTTGAGCAATGCTTCTTCATTACCGACCCGTCAAAGCCTAGCCGTGTTGTCGTGAGGAGGGGCAAGAGGAGCATCATCGGAATGGAAGGAGGCGCCACCGAGCAAGACTTGGACAACGAGCCAAAGATCGAGGAGGAATTCGACAAGTTCTTCGACATGCCTACTACTAGTACACAAAGAAGGAAGACCTCCCTACCTACTAAAGGTTGTCCGTTCACGCGAAGAAATCTCAAGGTGACCGGCCTAAAGTTTTCAACCGCGAAGAAGGGAAAGAAGAGAAGCTAGCTCGGGAACCAAGACGAAGAAGAGACTTTTTTGGTGTATTTAATTTGTGTGTCTATATATGTATTCAATGAATATGTATGAGTTAATGCAAGTTTTTGAATATGAGTCAATGAATTGAATATGTATGCATGAGACAATGCAAGTTTTTGAACCAAATTTTAAAGAAAAAAGTTTTTGAATATAAATGAATTTCAATGAATTGAATATGTATGCATGAATTGAATATACATTGTGTGTGAGACAATGCAAGTTTTAATTTGAACCAAATTTTAAAGAAAAAAAGTTTTTGAATATAAATGAATTTCAATGAATTGAATATGTATGCATGAATTGAATATAAATGAATTGAATATGTATGAATATAAATGAATTGAATATAAAGAAAAAAAGCTTTTTAAATTTCGTACTAGACAATTCTGTGGCGCACCGTTGGATTGGTGCGCCACAGAATCCTGCCTTTCTGTGGCGCACCTGTCCAACGGTGCGCCACAGAATACTGCCTTTCTGTGGCGCACCCCTCGACGGTGCGCCACAGAAATATTTTGTGCCCACTTACATGTGGGCCCGCCATCGCGCTGCGCCTCTTCATCCAAAATTCGCCAAGTCCAATTGTAACCGCGCGCGCTCGCGAACTCGGACCGCCGTCGGTGAACCACCACCTCCACTGCCACTCGACGCGCCCAGGCGCCACCCGCACCAGCCGCCGCCCGCCCTGGCCTACTGCCCTCTCAAACGCGCCCAGCGCCCGCCCCCGGACGGCCTCGCCGGCAACCCTCGCCACCGGCACACGCGCGCATCAGGAGGTTGCAGGCGCCCGCCGCCGACGGCCTCGATACCGGCCTCGACGCCGTCCTCTTCTTCTTCTTCTGCGCAGGTCTCGCTCCTCCCTCCTCCTTCCTCTCTCCCTGCCATCTTCCTCCTCCTCCCTCCTGTCCACCGAACTATGCATGATAGGTGCTTGTGGAAATGCCTACGGGTTCGACACCGCCACCCACGCCTCCTGTGCGCCGACAGACAACAAGAATCTGGAACTTTTGCGTCGCCTACGTCTGCTTCGACCCTTCTGTGACACCACCACCACCATGTACAGTAATAGGCTTAACCGGATTGGAATAGTGTAGGTCATGATTTAATCTATGAATGTTCAGAAGTGAGTAAAGTTTGGGACATGCATTTTCTGAACTGCTGCTTAGATGAATGTCTTTGGTTGTGGTACACCATACACACTTTTTGTACCGTGCTAATGTCCAATTTGCATGCTTTTCTTGGGACGGGAAGGTTTTACATGGTAGTGTGCAACCGTTAAACCTTTAGTTGGGGGACTTGCACGCAGATATGATTTTAATCTGTGAGTGCTGCCGTTGTGAAGGTGTGATTTTTATCTACAACAATAGATGTTCAATATCTAACAGTATAGCAATGGCATGCTTAAAGCTAAGAAACATTTACACTTTCATAATACTGAGATATATGGCAATGCTTTTGTAAGGGGTAATTTTGAACCATGCCACCGCAAAGGTGCAGCTATGAAATATTAACATGTAGAATTTCCAACATCAACTTATGTTCAGTAAAATGCAGTGCTTTGTCTCTGTTATATTTAATCAGCCATTTTTTGTTACAATTTTTTGTTTTGCTTAGGGCTAGTTCCTTGCTATGAAATAATATGGTTTAGTGGTTTAGGGCTAGTTCCTTGCTGTTGGTGTACCATTGGGTAAATAAATTTATGGCCATCCCTGTACATGCTTAATGCCTTAGGTTTAGTTTGCTAGGAAAAGGAAATAAATAATAGTGTATGTACAAGAGTTTTGAGCTAGTAGCCTAATATAGTCTTCTGCTCCATAATTCATGGTGGCAGTAGGATGTAGAAGATGTTTGCTAGGATGTGGCAGTAGCTAGTAGCCTAATTTAGTTTGCTAGGATGTGGCAGTAGGATGTAGATACAAAGTGGACTTCCTTGTGCTTGCTGTTGGACTTCCTTGTGCTTGCTGTTGGATGTGGCAGTAGTTTGCTAGGATGTGGCAGTAGGATGTAGATTACATGGCTAGATTTAATTTTAATGTAGTTGCATGGTCAGGGAATATAGCACAAGTGAAGTTAATTTATTCACAAGTTTTGACTTTTTTATGTACTATGCAGTTTGAAGAGGAGACCTCGACGCTGCTGTTCCGAAGGTATGGATGTGTTGTGAATGGTGTTGATGGATATATATGTGTCCACGACCATCGTGTCGTAGTTGTTTGTGCTCCGACCATCGTGTCGTGGAGATGCCGGCCGGAGATGCCGGCCGGAGTTGTGGATATTTTTTGTGAAATGCTTGCAGGTACCCCGTGAGGCCCTTGAGATTGCCGGAACGTCGATTAACTTCCGTTCCGGCAAATTCGGGTACTCCATATGTCCTATTTTTAGCAAAGGTCATGCCAAAAAATTTCGTGAAATTTAGCATGACTTTGCTAAAAATATGACATATGGGGTATTGCGGCTAATGCATGGGCCGGGGTATCTTAGTACTAAATTAAGTGATGATTTTGTTATATTTGTTGTACTAACTTTTTTCCTCTTTTTCAATGCAGTGCAAACATGTCATCCGAGGCCGGCCCTTCTAAGCACATGAGCGTCGAAGAACAAGCTAGAAAAAAGAACAAGTCGTTCTGGGAAGTGAACCCGGAGATGGAGGATGCGGAGGCCGCCGAACTGGCTCGTGACGGCGATGGTTACTTTCTGTTAGAGATGGAGGATGCGGAGGATGCGGAGGACACCGACGGAGATGGGGACGCAACCACCACCACCGAGGGCGGCGACCACACGGATGTCGAGGGTGGCGACCACACAGATGGCGGTGGTGGCGACCACACGGATGGCGGTGGTGGTAGTAACCCGACCGCTAAGAGGCATAAGAAGCCGAGGAAGGACCGGACACCGCAAGCGGTGGCCCCCATCACAGACATGTTCACTAAGGTCTCCTTAAGTGGCCAACCACAGGAGCCTAGGAACACCGCAAGCGGGTACAACATGCAACTAGGGTGCATCCTCCGGGAAACCGTGCCGATCACCACGTATGACCTCAGGAGCAAGGAGAATGAGGCTTTGCGCACAGACCTCCTCAAGAAGCTTCACCAACGATACAATTTCCCGGATGATGGAAACAAAAAGGTGGACAACTACGCCATCACGAAGATGAGCACCGCCTTGACCAGCTGGAGAGGCCGGGTGAAGGCGAAGATTGACAAGGGTCTTAGCTGGGCGGAGATCAGTGCCAAAGAGCCGTACATCGACATAGAAGAGTTCGAGGCATTCAAGTTGTCCTTGGAATCTCCGGAGGCTCAAAAATGGACCGAGTGGGGGAAGAAGATGCGGGCACTGAACTTAGGTAACCACCGTTTGGGAAGCGGCGGTTACGCAGGAAAACAGCCCGTTTGGGACAAGGAGGATGCCGAGGTTGCGAGACTTGGGAAAGAGAACATGTGGCATAAAATCATGGACGAGCAAGTTAGGAACTTTGTTCGGTCCCGCTACTATCTGAAGCCGGGGACGGGGGAATTCGTTACCGACTATCAAGATGTGCTAGATTTCGAGAAAACGCTGGTAAGGAACTTAATTACCGCGGATATCTCAAAGTCCATTTGCGTTGATTTCTACATGGGTTCACGTTTATTTCCTTTGTCCGCAGGAGGCTGAGTTGAAGGCTGAGGCTGAGGCCATCCCGTCGTCCCAGGAGGCTCAGGCCGGCCCGTGGGACACGACTTTCAACCGGGCGATGAATGTTTTCAAGGGGAGGGACAAGTCAAAGCCGCCAACGTCAGCTGGCCGTGTGACCGGCTTTGGTACGAGCATGAAGTTCATCGAGTACTACAGCACGGACCCCGAGAAGAAAAAGGAGAGGAGGAAGCCGGCTAAAGATAAAGCCGAGGTTCTCGAGCTAAGGAAGAAGCTGGAGACACTAGAGAAAGAAAAGGTGGACTCCAGCATGGTGGACAAGCTAGTGGCCGAGAAGGTGGACGAGCAGCTCCAGAGTTTCTTACCCCTGGCTTGATGGAGGGGTTAGCTGCTTGGAATGCGGCAGGTCGACAGGGGCCGATACACGTGCCCAGCTACGCCGGCAGCACCTCCAGCAATAACGTGTCGCCAGTCCTGGTGACCCCAACGGTGCCCCTGTCGTGGATCAACATACACCAAGGCCGGAGAATAATGATAATGCGCACAAGCGGCCGGAGAATGATAGGCCGGCCGCCGGCATCGGCGCCCTTGTCTCGACATTAGCCGAGCTCGACGCCATCACCAAGGTAACTAATTAGTTAGTCCGCGACATCTTCTATGACTATATATGCCTTTGATGACTGCCATATCTCATGCATGCATGGTGCCCAACATGTGTTGACTCCCAGGACATGCCTTGCATACTCCTGCATAGGGTGGGGGCCGGCGACGAGTTGAAGGAAGTCGCAACGGCCAAGATCATACAACCTTTGACCCGCGATATGCACAACACCCGAATGAGCGAGGCCGTGATGAAAGTCAATGTGAGCGAGGTACTGCCTGAGTTCCGTGACATCGACCCCCCCACGCAACCTCCGGGAGCCGAGAAACACATGAAGCTTGGCGAATGCGGGAAGTGGATGATGGAATGGCCGAAGACCCAGATTCGTCTTGGGGATGTTCTTCATGGGGTCAGGCGCACCGGCGGCGCCACCTCGAGGCCCCGGCCCCCGGTCATTCGGCCCCCGCCGAGGCGGCGACAAAAAGCTGTTGCGGATGAACCGGCGCCACAAGCAGCCGTCGCCACCACCCAGAAGGAACCGCCGGTCGCCGCCACCACCGGCCGGAAGCTACCTGATACGGGCGAACTATTCAATTTGACCGATGGATACACTTTGAAGTATTCGTTGATTAGTTACAACGACCAGGAAGGATTTTCTCTCACGTTCATGCATGCAGGTGGGGCCAGACATGAGTTAATTGAAAGATTGGGCCTAAAACCCTTTGGATCACGTTGATCCTTATCATCTTGGTATCAGATCCGTCAGGTTTCTCACGGCGATTTTACTGCTGAGATTTATTTTGCTGTTATACTGAGGAGAGTTGCTGTCAGAGGCAATCTGCCAAGACACCGGTGTTTGATTTGTGTTTTCGATCTAGAGAAGTTGGGTGCTTTGACGGATTTATTTTTCTCTATCACCGATCTGCTGTTTCGTGAAGATCTGCTGAAATTCGAGATCGGTATGTTGCAGTATACTGCTGCATGTTATATTTGACCAGTTCACATCGCCGGAGGAGATGGCTGTTGTTTCCGCTGGAGTACTACTGGGACTGACTTATTTTCGATCACGTGATTTGCTTGGAATCAGTCGGATTGTATTGGAGTACAAACAAAAGGAGTTTCCGATTAGTACTACTTAGGCTGGATTGTTTATTCATTATCAATTTGGCATCACAAGTTTTCTTGGAATTGGATCAGTGGACAAGGCAGCTACTACGCAAGTACTAGTTCCGTTCGGGAGTGTCCGGCGGCGCCCAGACAGCAGATTTTGTTTTCCCATTGACGCGCTACTGCATCTCCACTGCACGAGTGATTCTGCGAGGTTTTCTGACGCGACTTGGGCGTCGCGTGTTCGATGTCTGCTGCAACTGTGGAAGAGATCGCCGGCGCGTCATCAACGAGGAGAAGTTCTTGGATGTTTTCTAGCGACTTTTTGCTAGAGGAGAAGGGCTACGGCGCCGAGCTTTTTCACACCTACTGTAAAGTGGGAGAGAGAGCTTGCGCCACGACAATCGACCACGACAATGCGATCAACGCGGTTGGCGTTGACATGGTGGAGAAGCTGGAGCTGTCGACGACACCACATCCACAACCCTACTCATTGAGGCGGTGCCACGACCAGCTCGACATCAGGCAACAAACTATGGTACAGTTTTTCATCGGCAAATTTTCTTGTGAGATTTTGTGCGATGTGATACCGGTGCCAATGGTTTCGTGTTATTTGCTACTGGGAGAGCCATGGTACAAGGAGAACAAAGTGGTGTACAATTTTCTTGCTAACACTTACACTGTCACGCGAGATAAGATATATGTTCTCAAGGCCATGGAGAAGAAGCCGTTTACTGCTTGGAGAAAGGACCGGCTGCAGAGGATGAAGGAACCGGAAAGGGAGCAGGAAAATAAGGCCAAAGTTGCTGAAGAAAGTCATGCGCCCGTTCAATCAAAGGAAGACGTTGCAACAGAAACTGACTCGAAACCGAGGACGGTTTCTTTTGAAGAAGGGGAGGATGATACGGGCGAACTATTCAATTTGACCGATGGATACACTTTGAAGTATTCGTTGATTAGTTACAACGACCAGGAAGGATTTTCTCTCACGTTCATGCATGCAGGTGGGGCCAGACATGAGTTAATTGATAGATTGGGCCTAAAACCCTTTGGATCACGTTGATCCTTATCACTACCGCCGGTCGTCGCCGCCACCAACCGCCACAAACAGTTGTTGGGAACGTCTTCACCGCAACCGTCCAAGGTTAGTTCTGACTTTCCGAATTCCCCGACTTTCCGACTTTCCCGACTAAGGGATGTGCTATTGTTTATGTTTAGGACAAAGCCGTTGCACCTCAACTTGGTGGCAACGACGACAATGAGGAGGAGGAGAATGATGTCAACGTCGATGACTACATCAACACTGGCGCCTGCATGGATGGTATGTACATGCCTCCTGTGGATGAAGAACCCATCCGCGACCACCGCGGTCAACCTGCTCATCCCACTTCATGCACACAACGCCTGGCCTTCACCGACACGCCTCCGGATGCCGGAGATCATCAAGCTCAACCGGGTAACATTTTCAGTCCTAACACACTGAAAGAAACTGTTAAAGCGGGGTTCACTTCACCCCCACAATCCACAGAGATGAAGAACAAGAAGAAGCACAGGAAGAGAAAAGGATCCTCCACCTCTGCGAGCCAGCCAGCTCCTAAGATCCGGGGGTCTTGAAGCCACGATTCCACCCCGTGCGGATGGCTTCCCCCGAGTTCATGAGGCTGGTAAACCTATCTTGTCTGGGGACTTGCTCCGCCTTGCAGAAGGACCCATGATTGCCTTTCAGGAATCTATCTTGCATCTAGAGGAGCTCCTTCTTAAAGACAAGCAGCTGAGTTACCCGGCGTTCGCGGTCAAGGTGCCAAAGGAGCTGGTGGACTTCGTCCAGGAAGACCCGCGGATGTGTTCTTCATAGCGTACGAGGACATCTTCAAACTCTTTCACACTCAACGGCTGGACTATAACATGGTCCGCCTATATGCGCTCGATGTGGCGATGAAGATCAGGAGAGATGATACCCGTACGTCGCGATAGTGGATCCCTACTACATGCGCGACAGCCATCTGGTGGAAGGATCAAAGACACGGGAAACGGCCAAGGAGTACCTCGTAAGGGTCATGCTGGCCAACAAGAGGAAGAACGTCCTTCTTCTGCCTTTCTTTTTCGAGTAAGTACACATCAGCTCGCCACCGTCGTATCTTATGCCTTCTTCTACATTTCTTCCATCGCTGATCCTTTGTCCAACATTCCGTTTCAATTGTGTTGAGCAGGGACAAGTACTGCGCACTCATCTGCGTATCCCCGAGGTGGTCCATTGCCACTTATTTGGACTCGGGGAATAAATCAACGCCGAGACGATACACCAGAATAAAGGGTGTTCTCGATGACGCTCTCGAGGCCTATGCCCAAAAGGGCGGCCCCTTCCATAAGAAGTCGGAATTCTTCACGGATGAGAACACACACAAGTTCCAGCATGGGACCGGATTCCATTGCATCAAGCAACTGGATGGCAGCGTGAATGAGGCCTACTACGCCCTCCATCACATTAAAGCGATTGTCCGGGATGTCGAGAAAATGAAGATTCCATCTGGTCTCGCAGAATACACCAAAAGCGCGGATGCTCTCACCGATGCTGATTACAGAACAGACTTCCATCGCATCCGGCTGCAGTTGTCAATGATCATCCTCGAGGATGTCATTCGCAAATCAGGGTCCTTCCACTACCCCAGAGGTATTATAGAAGTGGATGTGTAGGGTTATATATTATATATATGCTATGCTATGAAACCCAAATAGGATAGCCATATGATTTCCAACCATGACAATTGATTGATTGTCTTGTCTCTCTACTTAGATGAATAAATTATACTCTATTAATATCACTAACCAATATATATCCCAATCCATCTTCAGGGTTGTGTCAGAGGGATATCGAAGAACGACTAGAGGCACAGAATGACACCAGGGAGTGGAAGACGAAAGAAGGCTTTCTACCGTTCCCGGCGCCGCTCAAGAAGAGGACTCCATGATCATGCATGCTCCCGCGCGCTCTTGCTCACCATCATCGCCGATGTGTACTACATTTGATCATAGTTAGGTGGCGAACACTTGATTTGTAATGTGTAGTGTGAAATGATGAAACATTCGGCACTTTTGTGACTATGTGTATATACGTATCTCGATCGGGCACTAAGTAATATGTGTGATGACATATTGATTAATGTGTTTGTCTGTTTATATACCTGTCAAATATACCTGTATTTCTGTATAAACCTGTATAAATCCTGTATATACCTGTATTTGTACAGCAAAATGGAAAAATACCGGTATTTCTGTTTAATATTTCTGTGGCGCACGCTTTTTTTTTTGTGGCGCACCACTTTCTGTGTCGCACCAAGAAACAGTGCGCCACAGAATTCCTCTGTATAGGGGTGCTGCCGAGCTATTTCTGTGGCGCACTGCACTGGGTGCGCCACAGAAAGTTGCACTTTCTGTGGCGCACTCCCTGGGTGCGCCACAGAAATAATTTTAGTGGCGAGAATTCTGTGGCGCACCCAGCAAACCTGGGGGTGCGCCACAGAATCCCAAAACCGTGCGCCACTAATAGCCGTTTCTGTACTAGTGGAACCTTTAGTACCGGTTGGTATTACCAACCGGTACTAAAGGTCCTCAGCTGCGCGCGCGCAGGTTCGGCCACGTGGAGGGCCTTTAGCACCGGTTGTATATACAGCCGGTACTAAAGGGGTACCCCTTTAGTCCCGACCTTTTAGTACCGGTTGCACAACCGGTACTAAAGGCCCAATAAGGCCGGTACTGTTGCCTTGTTCTCTGCTAGTGTTATGCGACCATAGGCCGGATTTGTATATTTCACTCGTGATATTTGTAAACATACATAGTTTGATTTGTTTGGTGAACGAAAATTTTAAGATTTTTTCACAATAACACAATTTATAATTTCTACTAGCACGCGCACACATATTACTCATATTTAGACCGCCAGCAACCGATGCGCGTTAAGGCCCTTTGGGCTAGATTTTTTTTTTGCGAAATACAGTACAACGCAGACGGTCACATACACGTGCACACACTCACCCCTACGAACGAACGCACGCACGCACACCCTACCCTATGAGCACCTTCGAAAGACTGAGCCGCCGGTCGGGTCTTGAGATTGAGAAAGTCACCACAGACGCCTCGCTGTCAACGGGAACGTCGCCTCCCAGTGAAGAATATTCCGCCTAAATAGGAAACACCAATATCAAAATTAGGATTTAGAACTCTGATGGGTTGGGGGTACAACCACCCTCCTAACCATCTTGCCACAGTCAAGTTCTCCCTTTGGGCTAGATCTTGAGCTTATACATGTGCACATTTATATTGTGAACCAAGTGTGTATATATACGAGTCCATGCATGTGTAACTGGGCGTTGTGACATTTATTTCTCGTTGACCTTTGTCTGCATGAGAGGGCCTTGCGCATGTACTAGTTGAAGCCTAAAAACAGTACTCCCTCCATTTATAAAAGGATATCAGACATGTTTCATGTGAAGATACATGCAGATTTGGAAAAAGTTGAGACATTTTTTTGTGGACGGAGGGAGTAGAATATACGTAAGAACATCTCTAACAGGTCCCTTAAACATAGGTAAATCTTTAAATAACCGCTATTTTACAGTTTTAGGTCAAAGTAATATTCAGATCCCGATAAACTGGACCGACCCTCTTTTTTATGGACCAAAACAAGCCTCCTATATCTCGTATCTTCAGTTTTGGACGCCAAATTTACTTGACACCTAAAACAACTAGACAGTTTGCGGGAAGAACTCGTTCTCGCCGCCGCCGCCGTCCGAGGTCGATTTTGGCCATCCCCACCACCTCTGCCATGCGGAAAGAGCCCCTCCCCTCTGCCGCTACAATTCCAACCAATTTCTTCGAACATCGCGGACAAATTATGGCTAATTTCAAACTCGTGGAGGGATAACCGTGGCACAAAGCGAAATCGGCCGGGACCAGAGGCGGACAAGGCAGGCCCGCTGTTGGTTTGCTGACCACGTCGCTCTCTCTCTCTCTCTCTCTGTCGGGCCCGTGCAACTCACCACATCCATTGCCTGGGCCAAGAATCCGAGAGTGCCAAATGCGGTGAAGGTGACACCACGCGGATCTCCGATTGAACGCAAGGTCGTGCCGTCCCTGGTTGAACTCCTTTGCCGAAGAGCTGGGACGTCTGCCGTTTGTGGTGGCGATGTGGGGAGGCAACGACGCACGCGGATGCAGGGTGGGGCGGTTGCTTGTGCGGTCGATTTAGGGAAGAAGATGACCATGAAAAAGAAGGAAGCAAATAAAAAGGATGACATGTGGAATATTCGGTTTTACGATACAAGTTTGCGGGATCTGTCTTGAGGCCCGCGTGATGCTGTAAAATATGTTTTCAGTATCCTTAAAAGACTTTTGAGGTAAAAGGATAAAAGGGATCTACTCCCTCCGCTCTAAATTAGATGACTTCATTTTATCCAAATGTGAATGTATCTAGACTTGTTACATGTATAGATACATCCACATTTGTACAAAGTGAAATCATCTAATATGGAACGGAGGGAGTACTAGTGATGCTCTAAGCTGTTTTAGCATTGAAAGATCGAGCTAGTTCCACCCGGCTGACAGTGCATATTTGCATGTGACAAAGAGCAAGAGAATGATGAGCTATTATGCATGGCCTCATGGCGGCCAGATATGCTTTCCTCTGTGGCGCGCGCCTGTCTCATTGCAGGTTAATAATGCCGGGTACGGCATTTGGCGCTGTGCCTGCGCGCGAGCGTGCATGCCACTATATACGTACGCGCGCGCCTGACGAGTAGTCTTCCTGATCGGTGGCATGCATGGAATGCCTTTGAACTATGGCAGGTGCTATGCCCCAGCTGCGAGCCGTGTCTCTTGTGTTGTGTAACTTCTGTAGCAACAGTAACAAGTGTGTCTCTGCACCCACCGTCAGCTATCTTTTCAGCTGTTGCATGCATGCTTCTGTGTCACAGATAACCATGAAATTATTGTCTTCGATCCAGTGATCATTAGACAGATATGAGTGATCATTAGGCCCTGAGTTTAGGAGACCTTTGGTGGGCGATAAATGGACTTCCTGGCTGAGAATGGTGGAGAAAGTTATGCATTTTTCTTTATCCGATAATTTAGATAGTTTCAAATGGAGGCTAACAATGAATGGAAAATTCTCGGTCCATGTATGTTGATTACATGAATGGGCATACTCCCTATTTGAGGAAATATATTTGGAAGTTGAAAGTACATCTAAACATAAAAGTCTTTATGTGGTTTCTTCATCGGAAAGTTTTGTTAACAAAAGACAACTTAATTAAAAGACGTTGGACAGGGTGTAAAAAATGTGTTTTTTGCCATGCTGACGAAACTGTTGAGCATTTGTTTATTAATTGTTCTTTTGCGAGACATGTTTGAAGGCTTATTTATTTTACCTTTAATATATCACCACACACCAGTGTTGCTAATATGTTTGTTAGCTGGCTCACGGGGGTTGACAAACAAACTAAAGCTCCAATTCGCATATGCACTTGTGTTTTTGTTTGGGCTATTTGGAATTGCCGTAACGATGTTATGTTTAACAAGGTTGGAGTTGCTCACTTTTTGCAGGTTGTTCATCGGGCTACATATTGGATCCACATGTGGTCATTCCTTCTCCCAGTGGACCAAAGGGCGCTTATGGATACCGGCTGCACACATTTGATGGTGGTTGTGTGAGCTATCTTGTCCCAACGTGGCTGGCAGCACACTAGAAGATTCGAGCCATCCATGGTGGACGATGGAGGTTACCATCGCACACAGTTAATAAACTTTGTGCAATAGTTCCAAATTTCTGTATTTCAATCGTGTGAGATAACCTCAGCATTGCACATGAGTTTAGCGTTTTCAACCATGTGTGTATTCGTAAGATCACCTACCCTTTTATCTATTTGGGCGTGTGTTGGTTATTTATCACACACGGTTGTACGTACACAATCGTCTGTGTTGGGCGTACTATCCCACACGTGTGACCAAAATTAACTGTGTGCGATCAATAGGTCCACTGGAATACTTAATATTTCATCTAAAACACCTACTGTACCCATAATTCAAACATTTCATCTAAAACACAGTACATAGCACATCAAAATCAAAAAAATACTTAATATTTCAGAAACTATGTGTGTACATATACATATACATTGTGACATAGTTTCAATTGCTATCTAGGTACACAAATGAGATACACACAAATAACATAATATATAATTTATCTCGGTTACTTCTCGGTGATAGGTGCTGAAAGATTTAGCTGCCACAGTTTACCATACTTGTATTCCCATAATCGTTTCAGAACCGGCCTTGAGCTATCTCTTTTCGTCACCATCGTGATATTTTAGTTACACTATGTAGGAAACTCTTAACTAGAAAGTATCTTATATAGTGCACCCAAAAATCACAAGAGCGATGGGTTGGAGGCAATTTGTTGAAAGCAGCTTGTGGACTGCATTCTGTCATTGTGTCTACTCTGTTTAAGTACAAAACAAGGAAGTGAATCAGTTTTATTGTTTAAGTGATAATATCGATAAGTGACATCTCAACATAAAGATATAGACTTACTCTTTGAAAAGCACGAAAGGGGCATGGATGAGAGAAAAACACTTAAACCTCCAAGATCATATTGTGCTATTCCAAAGAAGAGAGACACTCAAGACATCCTGCTTGTGTAGCCTGCTTCCTCCTGATGACAACCACTATTGATTTCTCGAGGTGAGAATGGAAACACTGAAAATTAAGATAGAAATGCAAGTGCAAATAATTAGGTGAACTTATCAAGAAGTAAGGTTGTTGCGAGAGGGCAAACTTCATGGAATGGTGGACCATCAAGATGACTTTTCTGCCACTCGTGCAAGCGCGAAAGAGGGACACTTGATACTCTCATTTCCCAGTGTGAGGACATAAACCAAAAAAAAGTAATACTAAATAAGTGGACTTAGCCGAAAGAACGAACCCTTGCCATTCTCGAGAGGGAGGGTACAAGGGCAAAGCATGCAATTCGGTCGTGCACAACCTCCCTCATCTTCTCTCTTGGTTAGGTATTCTTTCAGTGTTATTAGCCAAAGATCGCAACCACATATTCTTGTACAATGTCAGCAAAATAAGATCCCTATTATAAGATACTAGCTAGAGTTAACACAAAAACATAATTAATCAAACACATGCATCCTATCCAACACACTAACTTATGCAACATAATTAAGAAAACACATGCACTTGTAGCAAAAAATAGGACTAAGTTGATCATACAATATTAAGAGATGTGTACCTAAAATAGGTGTTTTGCGTGCAAAACTAGTGATGACGTGGAATGACACGTTCGCTGGGAGACCCCAAGTGTAAGGAATGATGTAATGTAGCAGCAAGTTTTCCCTTGATTACAAAACCAAGGTTTATCGATCCAGTAGGATTTGGAGAAGGCTTCGGAAAGGTGACAGCGGCGCCGTTTACGATTACTGACGTGGACCTGCGCACACACGAAGAAACTACTTTGCCCCAACGAAACAGAGAGGTTGTCAATCTCTCCGGCTTGCCGAACACAAAGGATTAAATGTATGTGTGTAAAATATTATGAAAGCAAAAATGACCAACGAGCAAATGACTAGGAAAAGCTATTAAAACGGTTGTAAGCAATGTAGAAAAATAGGACCGGGGTCCATAGTTCACCAGTGGTGTATCTCCAAAAGATAAACGTGTTGGGTGAACAAATTACAGCGGGGCAATTGACAAACATGGGCGCAACACAATAGTATCATGACACAAAGTTCACAGTTTCATTTAATATGGGCATTACGTCAAAATACATAGACCGTTATCCAACTGCATCTATGACTAATAATCCACCCCGGGATCGCTATCCAGCATGTCTCCTGAAAGTATTAAATTGCAAGCAACAGATAATTGCAATAAGCATGGTGCGTAATGTAAGCAATGAGTACAATATAAAGCAATAAACACCGCTGTTTTATCCCTAGTAGCAACAACACATCTCAAGTCTTAAACGTTTCTGTCGATCGAGCTCAGACAAGAGAGGCATGAACCCACTATCTAGCATAAATACTCCCTCTACTGACACAAGTAATTACTTAGGCCAAAGCATACACAAGCATCGGAGAGCATGCAAGATCATAAATAAATTATATCATAGATAATCTGAACAATAATGTCATGACTCCATAATTCATCGGATCCCCGCAAACACAACACATAGCATTACATAAATGTGATCTTAATCATGTAGGCAGCTGATAAGATCTAAACAATGGAGCACAAGTAAGAGAGACAACCATCTAGCTACTGCCATGGACCCGTAGTCCCGTGGTGGATTACTCACCCATCACTCCGGAGGCAGGCATGGTGGTGTAGATGCCTCTGGTGACGATCTCCCCCTCCGGCAGGGTGCCGGGAAGAGCTTCAGAACCCTCCCGATCTAGGGTTGGCGGCGGCGGCCTCAAAACTTTTCTGGAAAATATGATCGGGTATCGAGAGTTTCTGGGACGAAGGCAATTTATAGGCGAAAGGGCAACTCGAGGGGGTCTCGGAATCGCCCAGGTGGGGGCCAGGCGCGGCCAACCCTGGGCCGCGCCTGGGGGTTGTCTGGACCCTGTGGGGCCCCCCTTCAGGTCTCCTTCTGGCGCAGTCTTTGTTTTTTGTGAAAATAAATCATGTAAATTGGCAGCTTATTCCGACAAAATTCCCCGACTAGCTTTTCTGAAACAAAAAGACAGCAAAAGCAGGAACTGGCACTGGGCATCTTGTTAACAGGTTAGTTCCATAAAATGTGCCAAAATAATATAAAAACATTATAAAAGCATGTGGCAATGATATATAATAAGCATGGAACATACAAAAATTATAGATATGTTTGAGACGTATCAGCATCCCCAAGCTTAATCCCTGCTCGTCGTCGAGTAGGTAAATGATAACAAAATAATTCTTGGTATTGACATGCTACCAACATGATTATGATCAAGTAATGTAAAGCGTATGAACTGAATGAAGTGATCCAAGACAATGGCCTATAGTTGATATAACGCAAATAATGATTAAACATGTGTAACATCTAAGCAAGAATTTTTCATGCATAGTACTTTGGAGACATGAAAATTATAAGACTCGTCATGCTTGATAGTTCACAAAGCAATAAACTTTCGGAAAAGGTATTCAACCAACACAAAGTAAGATTTAAGTTTTCAGCAAGAGCTTCAACTTGTACTTATTTATCTTAAGATAATGTCAATATAAAGTTTTCACAGTTAAACATAAAGATAGCATGTAGTAGACTTGTACCTCAATTTATACTATGCTTTTGCTTGAGAGATAAAGATTGGAAAGTAAAACTGACCCAACATAAAAGTAAAAGAAAGGCCCTTCGCAGAGGGAAGCAGAGATTAATCGTGTGTTAGAGCTTTTTAGTTTTGAAAGCATATAGAGAAATAAAAAAATATATTTTTGAGAGGTGCATGCTATGGTCAACGAATGATGGTGAGCAATGCATTACTACATTTGCTAGACAGACTTATAAGAGCGGCTCCCATGAGAAACGTTATTTCTGCAGCAAGCAGATCATTGCTCTTTTATCTCCTTTGTTTACACATGCAGATGTTTGACTGAATTCACAGGAACAAAATATGAGGAGAGTTTTTGGTGAAAGTTGTAATTTATATTATATGGGGCTGGGCACCACGTTGCCAGCTCTTTTTGCAAAATTAATGGACAAGTAGATGAAGCATGCAAGTCCTGGAAGAAGTATGTCCAACAAATGCAATAAAGACCACCCACTACTTCCTCGTTAGCTTAGTAGTAGTGGCACAAAAAGGAGTAATAACATTTTGAATATTTAAATGTAGCACACGAAAAAATTACTTGTAGTGGCTAGAAAATACCACGTGTAGGTAGGTATGGTGGGCACGAATGACATGGATATTTGGCTCAAGGTTTTGGATGCATGAGAAGCATTCCCTCTCAGTAAAGAGTTTTTAGGCTTAGCAAGGCGTCAATCAAACACATATTAACAACCGAATACACGAATGACCACAAGATATCATTAGGCATAACCATTAGACTCGACACTATCTTCCTTGTCAACCAAACATACTTTGCAAAAAGGATATCTAGACTTTGAGAAATAACAATCCGAACAAGTATTAATAATTTTAAGCTTTACGATATTTCTTCACTAATCCATTCTTAAGTAAATGATCCACAAGTTTAAGAATTCATCTAGTTTATATCTCAAAACAATTGACAAGTATCAAGTTACTCAAGAAAATGCTATTTGAATTTCTTTTACCATTTCCTACATGATAGTTTCCTTTCAAGCAAACACCAATCAATTTATTTGAAACAACTCTCTAAGCAAATATGCATGTAACACAAGAGGGTACAATCTAACCACAAGTAACTAATAGCTCTGAACAAGAGATACATGAAAAACAAGAGCTAGAAGCTAAGATAATAAAAGCTAAACACTCTTCACATCTAAAGATATAAACGGTGAGACCCATTGAGCGCACCACAGCGATTTGAGCTTTCTGGCTGTCCGATCTTTTCCGCTCCACACCTCCGCACCGTCCGATCCCCGCCGGTTCCTATAGTCGGCATGAACAGGGATTCGCAAAGTCGCTAACCGTCCCAACCTTCGTGCACCCACTCTCGCTGACGCCCTCTCCCGATGCACCCTGCAGCCCGAGGGCCCACCCGTCGGCCTCACGCTGCGCGTTTAATCGTTGTGGTGGGGTTGCGAGATTCGCACTGCGTTCCTCCCATTGGCTGATTTTGTCCATTTACCGTTCTAGGTTTTTAGCAAATGCACAGCGTGCCCTTCTGGGAGAGCGATCTTCCTACGTGGTTCCTTCCCCTTTCTCTCACTGACAACGGGGTCGTCCCCTCCCGCGGTCCACATGTCAGTTGCCCTGCACGTTTGTGTCGCCGATTTCTCCCGTGCATGTGTAGCCTCTGCGTATTTCTACAGTATGTTGGGGTACGCTCGGTATTTCGCACGATCGTCGGGTATGATTCACTGTTCGTGGTGTCAGGTGAAATTCGGGCCCGAATTCTCCGTCCGAGGTGGCGTCCCTCCATTCGTCAGAAAAAACAGAAAAGAATAAAAGAAAACATTTAACAGAAAATAATAAAAGAAAACATTACACAGAAAAAACAAAACATTAAAAAGAAAAAAGAAAACATTAAACAGAAAAGACAAAACATTAAACAGAAAAGAATAAAAGAAAAAACAGAAAAGACCCCCTCCTCTATTTAGCCGCGCGCGCCTCTCTCCCCCAAATTCCAAATCGAAACCGCTCCGCCTCCTCCACGCCGCCCGGCCCGCGCCCTCCCCTCCTCCACGCCGCCGTCGACCCCCTCCCCTCCATGCCGCCGTCGACCCCTCCTCCCCACCACCCGGCCTCCTCCTCCTCCACGCCGCCGTCGACCCCTCCCCTGCACGCCGCCGACGACCCCCTGCTCCCCACCGCCACGGCCCGGGCCCCGGCCTCCTCCTCCACGTCGCTCGAACCGCCCCGAGCCCCGGCCTTCTGCTCCTCCACGCCGCCGTCGACCCTCCTGCTCTGCCCCGAGCCCTGCATGATGAGGTTAGGACGTCAAGGGGTGCTCGATCTTCACGGATTGACGACGGATTTGGATGAACTCACGCAAGAACACACGAAGAACACGAAGAACGCCAAGAACACAAGAACACAAACACGATACAAGGACACGTTTCCCTCACCGGTAGGTCCAAGCCGGTCCAATAGAATCCCAAAGGTAGAGATTGGCAAGTAGAATCCCAACGGTCAATCCAACCGAACCAATAGAGTCACCGAGGATGAAAGATTGACAAGTAGTCACAACTACAGGAAGAGGTCTTGATTAATCTTCACAAGAGGAGGCCTTGAATCCACAAGAGGGATCTTCTCCACAAGGAGGCAACACCACAAGGGGTGGGTAAGTAGCCTATGCTCAACTCTCTCTCATCATAGACTCTATCCCAAGATCTTAGGTAGGAGACTCCTATTTATAGTCTAGGACGAAGGGGTAAGTTACATGACATAAAAGTCAAGGCGTGCAGGAAGGCTGGCCTAGCTGGGCTGGAGGCCGGTCTGACTAGCTCCGCCATTGTCTTCATCTTCGTCTTGTCGCTTTCTCCTCCTCTTCCATGCGTACGCCTTGGATGGTCTTGAGTCTTGGGCTTCCTCGTCATGTGATACCTAGCATAGCAAATGGGTAGATGCTCAAGTAGTATACCATCCAAAGGAGCATGAAATGGGTTCTTGTAGAGGAAGGAGTTCACCTTTGAGTTCGATGACGTCATGTCATGTGTTGGAGTGCTAGAAAGGTGGTGGCCGTGGGCTAGGGCTACATCATCTTCCCCCTTTAAAAAGAGTCGTCCTCGACTCTTGTTCTTCATCACCATGCAAAGGAGGTAGATGTGTTGTCGAAGAATTGGAATTCACCATGTCTACAAACACCAAAGACCAAGCAAACCTTGTGTGTGCAAGAAAGAGGAGCATATCAACAATGACATGTCCATTCTTCGTCATAGCACCGTTAGCACAACATAAGAATATGAAATCGTAACGCAAATGCAAGGTCAGTGTGCAAGCAATCCAATGGAACATCTTCAAAATGTGGGAACACAAAAACTCCATGAAAATATGAGGATGCAATCTAGGTATCTCATTTTGAACCATATGATCATTATTGCTCACGAGGCATCGGAAAGGGAAATTTGTCAACATCCTTGATGCAATAAGAGGAGAACTTGGTAAAAACACACAATGAAGAATGTCCAAAATATCATCATGGGTGCAAACAAAGAACATGAAAGAGCAAGTTTTCAACATATGTGTTGTGTCGTCGTATCGACATCTTGGATAGGAGACGGGGTCCTGCTAGCCGAGGGTGAACGTAGGGCAAGAAGGTGGACGTCGTCAAGGTCGGGATTGTACACGGCGGTTTACCCAGCTTCAGGCACCACGGCGGTGGCGGTGCCCTACGTGCTGCTATAACTCACTATAAGGCAATATCGCCGTGAACAGGTTACAATGAGTTGGATGTGATTGATTGGATTCGTTGCCCTAAAGGCGTCCCGAGGTCCAGCTTATATAGGCGGCTGGACCTAGGGTTACAAGGTGATTACGTATCCAGCAAGTATACGGAGTCCTAAACCTAGCCGGCAAGTATGCCGCCTTCCGTCTTGGTCTTGGTGGCTTCATGGGCTTCAGTCTTGGGCCTCCTCCTTGCCGGCATCCGCCTTCCTTGGTCGTCAGCTATCTGGGCCGCCCGGTAGGCAAAGCCTTCACCACCACTGCGGGCCACCCTGGACTAGCCGGATTGATCCATGCTGGTGATACCCCTAGTAGGTATATCCCCAACATTAGCCCCTGGGAGGGTTCGAGTTCTTCAGGCGCCGTCTTCTTTGTCGGCAACGTCCGCCTTGTCTTGTAAGCGTCTGAAGAGCTTGAAGCATTCCAAAGTTGAAAGTAAGCGGCGGTCCGCCTAAAGTAGTCGGACAATTTGCCGCCATCATGGGAAAGACGGCCTGACCATTGTCAGGAATCTTCCTGGCACCAGTCTTGTCAATTGACTGGACCGTCAAATGTTGACGGATGACGCCATGCAGTCCACGACAGTTTGGACTTGGGCATGCGTCATGATGGTTTCTCCACTACGCACAGAAATCGGAGCGAGGCCGCAGACGCCGTTGCCACGACGTGCAAATCGTGGGCACGTGGCGGAAATCTCGCGTCCCCCAATCTCGGCACGGATCTTGGCGCGTGGGGATAAATACCCCAAAGGGCACATCGATGCACTTCTTCTCATTCGCACCCACCGTGGCCTCCTCACCTTCCCGAGCTCATCTCCTCCCGTACTCAACTCCGGCGAGCACGAGCGGCCTCTCCCCCAAATGGCGAGCACTCAGCAGGATGCGGCGGCGACGGCGGCACTGGCTGCGGCTTCTGCGACCCCCGCCGGATCTGGATCTGTCCCAGCGGCGGCGGCGGTGCCCGTAGGCGCATCGATGACCTCTCCCGTGGCCACCGTGGCCACGGGCGGGGTTTCTACTTCTTCCCCAGCTCCGGCGGCGCCTGCAACCGCCGCTCCAACCTTTCCCCTCCCATCCCTCGCGGCGACCAGCTCAGAGGCCGCGGCGGAATCTGCCGCCGACGAGGATGACGACGCCGAGGAAGAGGAAGAGGCTGGAGACCTGGGTTCCAGGTACTGGCTGCCGTCAGTTATGACGTCAGCATATCTGAAGGAGCTGGAGGAAGGCGGATACATTCCGCCAAAGACGGAATGCTCCTGGAGGGTTCCAGGCGACGAGGCGGTGCCTGACCCCCAAGACGGCGAGCGCGTCATGTTGGCGTCGCACAGCCTTCGCGGTATGTCTCTGCCGCTTTCCGCCTTCTTCTTGGCGGTGCTTAGTTTTTATGGGCTGCAGCCACACAACATAGCGCCCAATAGTATTCTAGTGCTAGCCGGCTTCCAGGCTTTGTGCGAAGGGTACTTAGGCATAGCTGCGTCCATAGAGCTGTTTAAGTACTGCTTCCTGTGCCGCCGGCAAACCATACCAGGCGGCCACCTAGCAACCTGCGGTAGTGTACGTTCAACTGCCGCCAACCCGACTGGTACCCAAAATACCATACATCGAGTCGGTGAAGCACTGGACCAGCACTTTCTTCTACTGCAAGGACATCCCGACACCTGGCAGCACACAAGGGATGCCAGCCTTCGTCAACGGTCCGCCAACCCACAAGGCTGCTGGACGGCAAAGGTGCCGCTCAGCAGCTTGTCGGCGGAACTTCGATTGCCGTTAGGCGGATCGAGTTCTTGACGAAGACGATGTTGGCTCCACGACTTGACGGAGTTGACACCGTCATCTGCTGGGTGTCGAGGAAGATTATGCCACTCCGCCATCGCCCACTGAAGATGTGCGAGTACAAGGCGGATGACGCCGGCAACAGCACCCTTGATCAGGATGCCTTGGAATACCGGCTTAGAGAGCTTATCAAGCCTCTGTCGGTGAAGGCGGCTGAAGGCGTCGCCATGTTCACCATGACAACCCAGCCCCAGCGGTAAGTCAAAGCTACTTTGTTATTTCACTAACATCCTTGCCCACTAGGTACTGATTAATATTGTCTTGTTTCCTTTTCAGCTGCAAACCTTGGGGAGGAAGAGTTGGCTCCAAACTGGTACGACAGGTGCCAGCAATCGAAGAAGCGCAAGCTGAGCTCCTCCACCAAGGATTTGGAGAAGAGGAAGAAGGCGGCCACCTCTGTCGATGCAGAGGATGAGACCGTGGGGAATGTCCCTTCAAGCGGTAGCAAACTTTGGCTTTCCCTGACTTATATTTTAATATGTTTGTGCTGACAAACTTGCATGTTTCTGCTTACAGAGGCAAGCCTGCCATGCCCAACTCCGCTCCAACTTGAAGATTGCTGCCGGCAGGGGCAAGCCACCACGCTTCTCCAGCTGCTGCGCCGACAACGCCCACAGTTGGCGTTCCCGTGGTTGTATGCCAGGGAACGTACACAGCTGCTGGTACCGCAGAGGCGGCTACGAGAAGATGGCGGGCAAGAAATCAGTTGCCGGCATAACTTTTTCCAAGACGGCTGAAGCTTCGGCTAGTGATGCCGCTCGATTTATTGCCATGAAGCAGGAGATGGATGACCAGATGGCGGCCGAACAAGGCGGATCGTCCTCCCATCCTGGCTCCCAATCTGGCAAAGGGTTGCAAGACCCCCGGCAAACACTGAAGACCATGCGTGACGGTACCCGCAACTGGTACGCGCACATGGACGAACTCCACGACCCCTGCACGGACAACTTGAGGTAAAATAGCCTATGGTCCCAGCCCCCGAGCACTTTGGCGGCTGAAAAATTTAGCCGGCAAAGTGGTCTCGTTGACTAAATAGTGCTAACCATAATGTTGTTTTCGTGCATGCAGGCCGTTCTTGCTTCCAATCTTGAGCTATTTCGTGCTCAAGAGAAGAAAGAAGGAATGCAGGAACTGCAGCAGGACGTGGAGTTGAAGAACGCCCAAATTGCGAGCTTGGAAGAAGCTCGCAAGAAGGATGAAGGTGACAAAGCTTTCTTTGCCTTCTTTTCGTCCGACTTCTTTTCCTTTTCCGACAAGTATTTTAGTCGTCTTTTCTTTTTATTTGTAGAATTACTAAACACTGCGCAAGATATTCTCAAGAACTCCACTGACATGCAAGCTTTGATGAACGAAGCTGCAGATCTTGCCGGGCTGGTGACCAAGCTGAAGGCGGATCACGCCAAGGAGCTGGATGAGCGTGCGTTGGCCATGCTGCCGAAGTTAGCAAGTTGACTGGACAACTTGAGGCCATGAGCAACAACCTTGACCAGGTGAACAAGAACGCCAAGGAGCAGCAGGACCAACTGTCAAAGGCGGTCCAGCTAGCCAAGAAACGCTTGAGAACCATCTGGATGAGGTCAACGCCATCCACGACCATGTCTTGGGTATGCCTCCATCCTTCATTTGTCACCTTGCTTTCTTGAAACTTGAAGCTGCAGTGTGTAACTTTGTGTTTGTGCAGTGCCGGCTAGCTTGGGAGATGACCTGGCTACAACGCCGCGCCTTGCCGATCTTGAAAGTTGGCGAAATCGTCAACCAGATTGTCGGCGCAGGCAAAGCATTTGCCGCCAAGTTCTACCCTGGGGAAGACGGCGATCCCGTCATCTTCGATGCTCTGCCGGACCTGCTGGAGAAGGCGGCAGCTGAACACGACACACGCTACGCTCAGCAGCACGAGGCGGCGCCAAGTTGGCATTGGCAATGACGGCGGCGTGGTACCCGGAGGCTGATATTCATCAAGTCACCGAGTACTTCCCCACCGAAGACGAAAACAACCAAGCCATCGTGATGCAGGACGTGCTGCGGTCTGTTCGCGGCTATGCGACCCGGGTTGCCAACATGGTTGACATCCGCAAGTTCTACAAGGAACACCCGGACCCGCATGTTGCCGTAGCGATCCCTCCTTGGCGGATCCTGAAGCTTCCCGAGGCGAAGAAGGCGAAGCCGGAGCCGACAAGCGCAGCCCCAAGGATGGCGGAGCCAGCCCCAAGAATGCCGGCGTCAGCCCCCAGGATCTCTCCACCAGCTCTACAAGGCGGCAATCCCTTAGACTTCCTCCTGCAAAGGCAGCACAAAACACTGCGTTAATCTGTTAACGCATAAAACTTTATTTTGGGTTGTAAATATTTATGGGCCAACTTTTATGCTACACTTGGCGGTAGGCTTACTTAAGTGGCCCGCCTTAATATGTATCTCGCCTGCATGTTTAGCTTTTTCATATGTTGGCGGAACCTCATCTTAGTTACTTTAGCTGAGCCAACCAGGTGCAATACCAACTAATTTAGACTCAGAGACCAAAGCCAGCATGTTGGTGCCAACGACATACTACTAGGCGACCCACACACAAACAGACAGATAAGCATATTAGGCGGTGCAAAGATTGTTTGCGTTTTTAGCCGGCAGACGGCAAATGTCAAAAAGTTTGGACCTTAGCACGGAGCAAAACTTATTTTGTTTGGTAACTTTTATGACAACAGATATATGATTGCGAGAAAAGACAAAAGATGGCATGATCCCAAAACTGAATGAGCAAACCACAGACTTTTATTTCATAATCATATAGTACTTATTACAATGTGGAAATTGCTAAGTGTAAAAAGGACGTAGCTGCTCAATGTTCCAGGGTCGCTTGGTTTCTTCGTACTTGTCGTCAACCTTCCTTTTGCGCTTGCGACCTCGCTTCTTCTTGTATCCGTCTCGTGCATCGACCAAGTAATAAGAACCATTGAGCAACACCTTACTGACCACAAAAGGTCCTTCCCAAGGCGGGGATAACTTATGCAAGCCCTTTCTATCTTGGATTAGGCGGAGAACCAGGTCACCACTCTAAAACTTCGTTGCCTCACCCTTCTGCTGTGATAACGCCTCAAACTTTGCTGATAGATGGCGGATCGCGCAAGGGCAACATCTCGTTCTTCATCAAGTAGGTCAAGGCCATCCTGTCTTGCATCTTCTGCGTCTCCTGGACGTAGGCTTGATTCTGGGAGAATCGTACATCATGTCGGTTGGCAACACTGCTTCTGCGCCATAGACTAAGAAGAAAGGAGTAAACTTGGTTGATCTGTTTGGAGTTGTGCGTAAACTCCAAAGGACAGACTGCAATTCATCCACCCAAGCCCCAGCCGCTCTGTGCAATGGTACTTCGAGACGTGGTTTGATTCCTTGTAGACTAAACCATTTGTACGCTCTACTTGACCGTTTGCTGCGGATGCGCTACGGAGGCTAGATCTAGGCGGATACCATGCTTATAACAGTATTCCTCGACTTCGCCTTGCGACAAGTTAGTGCCATTGTCGGTGATAATGCTATGAGGCACCCCGAACCGAGAGATTATTCCCCACAGAAAGTTTGCGGCTGTGGCGCCGTCTAGCTTTTTGATAGGCTTAGCTTCAACCCATTTGGTAAACTTGTCTACAGCCACAAGTAAATGTGTGTAGCCACCAGGCGCCGTTTTAAACGGACCAACCATGTCCAAGCCCCAGACTGCGAAAGGCCATGTGATGGGTATTGTTTTAAGCTCTTGAGCCGGCATGTGTGATTGTCTGGCATAAAGTTGGCAGCCCCTGCATTTTAACAATGTCTTCTGCATCTTGCTTGGCTGTCAACCAATAGAAACCTTGTCGGAAGGCTTTTGAAACAAGGGCGCGTGAGAAGCATGATGTCCACATACGCCGGCATGTATCTCATCCAACAGTTCTCTGCCTTCTTCGGGCGAAATGCAGCGTTGGTAAACACCAGTGGTGCTACGCTTGTACAATTCACCTTTGATTATTGTAAATGCCTTGGCTCTTCTTATTATTTGCCTTTTCAAAACCTCATCATCCGGTAACTCCTGATTGATCAGGAAGTCCAAATATGGCGTCGTCCAATCCGGCTTTACCAAGTAGACGGCATAGCTAGCACTATCAACTGGTTCTGCCGACTCTGGGTCAAGGAGGTCTGCTCCTTTAATTGACGGCTTGTGTAGGTGTTCCAGGAAAACATCTTTTGGTACCTTTTTGCGTTCAGACCCATTCTGGCAAGTGTATCTGCCGCCTCATTTTGAGCTCTTGGGATGTGGCGGACCTCGTAGCCTAGAAAACACTTGGCGAATTCGTCAACGGTAGCTCGATATGCCGCCATTGTTTCGCTCTTTGTGTCCCAAGTACCACGTATCTGTTGCGCCACCAAATCTGAATCTCCGTAGCAGAGGACACGCTGGACGCCAAGTTCCTTGGCAATGTGTAAACCATGAAGGAGAGCTTCGTATTCAGCAACATTATTAGTTGCCTTGAAGTGAATTTGTAACACATAACTAAGCTTGTCTCCTTGAGGGTTTCTTAAAACAATGCCAGCCCCCGAGCCCTGAGCATTTTTGATCCATCAAAGTGCATGATCCAGTATGCATCTTCAGGGAGAGGTACTTCGTCCATGGCCTCCGTCCAATCAGCTACAAATCTGCTAAGGCTTGAGACTTAATGGCCGTTCTGGGCTTATACAGATGTCGAAGGCGGCAAGTTCAATGCCCCATTTGGCAACGCGGCCTGTTGCATCTGTATTATTGATGATATCCCCCAGAGGTGCCTTGCTCACCACGTTATTGAATGTTCCTGGAATAGTGCCTTAACTTCCTGGCGGCGTAAAAACACCGTAGACCATTCTGGTAATGCGGATAACGCTGTTTTGAGGCGGAAAATACTTCACTGATGAAGTAAACCGGACGTTGTTCCGGCAAGTCTGAAATTTCCGTCTTGCGTTCCACAACCAGTACCACGCTAACAACAAGTTAGTTGCGGCAATATAGAGCAGCATTGGTTCCTGCGAACGAGGAGCTGCCAAAATTGGAGCAGACGTTAACGCGTCCTTGAGTTGCTGCAAGGCGGCGTCTGCTTCGTCTGTCCACTCGAAGTTGTCGGATTTCTTCAGAAGCCGGTAGAGAGGCAGTGCCTTCTCACCAAGACGGCTAATGAAACGACTGACGGCAGCCGCCGAGCCGGCAAGTCGCTGCACGTCCTTCAGGTCCTTGGGCCTGGATATGTTGAGGATCGCTTTGATTTTTTCTGGATTCACTTCTATCCCTCGTTCGGAAACGATAAAGCCAAGCAATTTGCCGGCAGGAACCCCGAAGACGCATTTTTTCGGGTTGAGTTTCATCCTATATACCCGGAGGCTATCAAAGGTTTCTCTCAAATCGTCAAGCAAATCTGCCTTCTTTCTTGACATGACGGCAATGTCGTCAACATAGACGTGAACATTGCGGCCAATTTGCTCGTGAAGGCATCTTTGCATACACCGCTGATACGTTGCGCCGGCATTTTTTAGACCGAAGGGCATCGTGATGTAGCAGAAGGTCCCATAGGGTGTAGTGAACGCTGTTTTGATTTGGTCGGATTCTCGCATTTTGATTTGGTGGTACCCGGAGTACGCATCCAAAAAGCACAGCAGCTCGGAGCCGGCTGTGGAGTCTATGACCTGATCTATACGAGGCAAAGCAAAGTGGTCCTTAGGACAGCACTTGTTCAAACCGGTATAATCAATGCACATTCTCATTTCCTTATTAGGTTTTGGAACCATTACAGGATTTGCCAACCAATCAGTGTGTACTACCTCCCTAATGAACTTGGCTTCTTGCAACTTGATGATCTCCTTCCCTATTGCTGTCCGCTTCTTCTCACCGTAGCGTCTTATTCCTTGCTTCACTGGTTTGGCTCCTTCGTAGACGTTAAGAGAGTGCTCGGCAAGTTCCCTCGGGACACCTGGCATGTCAGCTGATGACCATGCAAAGATGTCCTGATTCTCACGGAGGAACCTGACGAGCGCGCTTTCCTATTTGTCGTCCAAGCCAGCCCCTATGGTGACTTGCTTGGAGCTGTCACCTGGGACCAGATCCGCCTTCTTTGTGTCTTCGGACGCCTTGAAAGTGTTCTTTTGCTCAGCGGTCTTTACATGCTCCGGCAACTGTGATGTATCGAGCTCTTTCTTCAACATGGCTAACTCCTCTGCGTGGAGGACTGCCTCAGCGAAGGCGGCGTTGCCACGCTCACACTCCTTTGCTTTCTTGAAGTTGCCACTGATGGTAATTGTACCATTGGGTCCCGGCATCTTCAGCTTGCTGTATATGTAACACGGGCGAGCCATGAATTTGGCGAAAGCTGGCCGTCCAAAAATGGCGTGGTAGGCACTTTTGAAGGGGACTACTTCGAACCTGAGATACTCCGAGCGGTAGTTTGTCTCAGGCCCAAAAGTAACCTCCAATCTGATGCTTCCCATTGACTTGCTTGCTTTCCCGGAACAATGCCATGAAACTTGACTTGCTATAGTCAAGCTGGCTTTCCGACAAGTTCATGCGCTTCAGAGTGTCCGCGTAGATGATGTTGAGGCTGCTGCCGCCATCCATCAACACCTTGGTGAGCCTGAAGTTATCGACAATTGGGTCGACGACAAGGGCGTATTTGCCGGGGTGAGGAACGTGATCTGGATGATCATCTCTATCCCAAGTTATTGGCTCCTCTGACCAGTCTAGATACTGGGGAACGTCTGGTACTGTGGCGTTTAGCTCGCGCATCTCCGCCTTTTCTTCTTTTGCCGAAGGAGTGCCCAGGAAGCACACCAATTGGCCATGTACCTTGGGATATTTCCTTTCTTTGCGCATCAGCTTGGGTTCCTCATCCTCGACATGGACATGCCCCATCATCGTCTTCCTTCTTTGTCTTCTCAGCCTTTTTGCTCTTTTTTGATTTCCAGCCAACCTCGGGGTCCTTCTTGAAGTCCTCCATGAACCGGCATTCCCCTAATGTGTGGTTGACTTTGCCTAAGGACGCGTGGATTGGGCAGGCAAGGCTTTCGCCTGATCATGTCAGGCGCTGCTTGCTGGAGCCGCCATCTTTACCCTTTCCTTTCCACTTGCGGTTGCCGCCTTTGCCTTCGAAGGCGGCGGCGACCTCGTTTGATGGTCCGGCTTTGTCATCCTGGGGAGCCTTGCGTTTGTGACTTGCTCGCCTGTTTGGCGCCATATCATGTGCGCCATCTCCATCGCGTGCATCATCATCCGCCTGTGCGTACATGGCTGCTACTTCGAGCATGACTCCGAGATCCTTGACTTGCATGCGTACGAGCTTATGTCTGAGACTTGAGCCCTTCAGGAGGCCGTGGTGAAGGCATGGATTGCTTGATTGTCGTCTACGTTCTCGCAGCTTGCCTTTGTTTGAATCCACCTTGCCAAGAAGCTTGTAGCTGTTTCATCTGGCTTTTGCACGCAACGAACCAAATCTGTGTATGTATTGGGTCGCTTGTACGTGCCTTGGAAGTGCTGCGTGAACACCTTTTCCATGTCATGCCAGCTATGAATGCTTTTCTCCGGCAAGTTTTCGATCCAGCTTCGGGCTGTCCCCTCCAACATGAGGGGAAGGAAGCGTGCAGCGACGAGGCCATTGCCTCCGGCAATTTCAACTGCCAGCGCGTAGTCCGACAACCATGAGTTTGGCTTGTCCGCTCCATTGTACCTTTGATGAGTTTTTGACACTGATGTCATGTCTCTGGGTACTTGAACGTTGCGGATGGCTGGGCCAAAGCACTCAGGTCCTAGATAGGCATCTTGCTTTCCAGCCTTGATGTCATTGAGACGATGTCTCGCGTCTTGCGGACTGAGCTGTTTGCCAGATCTATGCATGGGCTCGTCCTGCGCTGCCCGGCTGTGCCTAGGCTCATTGTTGTGTCCCCGGCTTCCGCCTTCGTGCCTGGGCACTGGTGGTGGGGACTGTGTGCGGTCCCTGCTTCTTCTTGGCGGCGGGGCATCGTCGCGGTTGCCGCCACTCCTTGGCGGCTGCTTGCTGCCCCTGCTTCCGCCTTCATCCCGCCTAGGCGGGGAGGTGAGGCCTTGCGCCTGTTGCCGGTCCTGGATGCCTCATCACGCTGCCTTTGGAGGTGGTGATTTGCGTGGGTCTTTCTCCTTGTCCTTCCCTTTTCCGTGGCTACTGGAGCCGGACGGATCTTCTGGGTTGCCACCGGCCGCAGCTTTGCAAGCGTTGGATTTTGATTCCAACTTTCCTCCCCTTGCGTCCGCCATGTCGGCGCGAGAATCAGCACGGGCCTGCTGCTCTAGAGCTTTGTGAGCAAGGATCGATGCGTAGTAGATCTTCTCGTCCTTGTCATAGTCATCATTGTTGAGGATGTCCAAGGCGGCTGCAGTGTTGAGGACAGGGTTGCGAGGATGACGTCCCCGTTCTTGTCCTTACGCTGCGGCGCTGTAGCCCACTCGAAACCAAGCTTTTGGGCAGGGGATTTGAAGGTGTCATGATCCCTGCCTTTCCTACCTTCTTCTCCGCCACTTGTCCTGCCGGCTTGGGCAATGGGGTGGTGGTGAAAAGATTGCGCTTGGGGTCGCACTTGGCAGTTATCTTGGCGTTTTCCTCCTTGGCTTCGTCGAGGAGGCTCTGGACCTCTGCTTGCTTGCTTTTGAGGTACTCAGTTTGCTCCACCAAGGTGTTCCGAAGTTTCTCCAAATCAGCCGGATTGGTTTTGTCGTTTACCGGCGTGTGAAGAACTTCCGCCAGAGCCGCCATGCTTCCTATCTTGCTGGGCTCGCCCTTCTCCAGAATTTTCTTCTTTGGAGCCCCAGGAGGCTCTGGAAACTGTGGATCGGTTGCCGGGGTCCCCAGGTTGGCGGCGTCAGTTGCCGCCTTCTCTGAGCTGCACCGGTGACATCCGCCACAAAAACCTGCTGCATGTTGACGGAAGAGCCCGTAGCCGCCTCAGATGGCGGAGGATCAGGTGTAAAAAACACTGCTTGACCCGTTGCTCAAACATGCTGGCAGAATCTTCTTCGGAATCAGAATCTACGTTGACGTGAACGGTAGATCTGGATCCGGCATCCGACATCGCATCATCCTGGAGTGCAGGAAGAATAGATTCGGGATCTTGACTGTTGGGCTGGGAGTCTGATCCCAGTCCCGTCATGCCGACAAAGTGTAGATCTGAATCTGCGGACTCCTCAGAGGAGGCAAACTCAGATCCGTCTTGATTGTAGGGCGGGTGGGATGGCGAATAAATTCGCGGCAACCCATACGCCTCAGAAGTGTAGCCGATGAACACATCGACGCCGCCAAACGGCACAACTCCGCATCCGACAATGTAGTCGTCTGCGGGGATGTAGGACTCGTCGCAGCTGATGTAGTGGTTGTCGCCGTAGCGAACAGCGCGGCCGACGGCGATTGTTTCGCCGATGCCGCCAAGAGTTCCCGCCTGGAACGTGACGCCTGACGCCTTAGGCCCCACGGTGGGCGCCAACTGTCGTCGTATCGGCATCTTGGATAGGAGACGGGGTCCTGCTAGCCGAGGGTGAACGTAGGGCAAGAAGGTGGACGTCGTCAAGGTCGGGATTGTACACGGCGGTTTACCCAGCTTCAGGCACCACGGCGGTGGCGGTGCCCTACGTGCTGCTATAACTCACTATAAGGCAATATCGCCGTGAACAGGTTACAATGAGTTGGATGTGATGATTGATCGTTGCCCTAAAGGCGTCCCGAGGTCCAGCTTATATAGGCGGCTGGACCTAGGGTTACAAGGTGATTACGTATCCAGCAAGTATACGGAGTCCTAAACCTAGCCGGCAAGTATGCCGCCTTCCGTCTTGGTCTTGGTGGCTTCATGGGCTTCAGTCTTGGGCCTCCTCCTTGCCGGCATCCGCCTTCCTTGGTCGTCAGCTATCTGGGCCGCCCGGTAGGCAAAGCCTTCACCACCACTGCGGGCCACCCTGGACTAGCCGGATTGATCCATGCTGGTGATACCCCTAGTAGGTATATCCCCAACATGTTGCAACACCAAATTGGTAGAAACCAATACACTCATGGCAACACATGCTCAAAATGTCATTATGGTTGCAAACAAGCCATCTCAAAGAACAATTGTTCATCATTTTTGTTGCAACACACAAATCATTCATGTGAAAGATCAAGTAAGCATGCTTGACAAAGGGGAGACCAAAAGCACCAACATGATTGCAAACAAACCATAAGTAAGAGAAATTGTTCAACTTGTTTGATGCAAAACATGAGAAAGATTTGAGAGTTGGATTCGATCCACTACTCACATGTATGCTCTCAAGAGCTCTTCTTATCAACTCATGCTCAATTGAGGTTGACATTATCATGCGGTGACCGGCACACACACGACACCATATGAAGAAGATATGTGCACGGTATATGAACACATCATCCATCATGACGCGTCTCTTCATATGCACATCACCAACCATATCAAAATCAACGGCAAAATATGACATATGTGGATGGTCACTATGCAAAGTTAAGGATGGAAAAAGGTCCGTAAGAGAAAACGAAACATCTCCAAAATGTGAGAAAGCTATGGGGGCAATCTCATTATCAAACATTTCAACATTATTGCAAGCAACACATGTGAAAGAGAAATTGTTCAACTTGTTGCATGCCACAATGAGAGAAAAATGGAAACATTCATAACAAGGCATGCTCGTGGCAAAATCATCACAAATAGGTAATTCCACATGATCAACATTGGTTTCAAACAAAGTATCACAAGGGAATAAAAACGAATCATATGTGAAATCAGTAGAATCATCCATAGCATACAAGCAATCATAGTTCATGTCCACTAGTGGGAACATGGTCACATCAACACCCATACCTTTGTAGTCCCGCTTATGTGAAGTAGGTGTTGAAGTAGTAGGAGCATTCATGTAGCCGACTTGTCCATCTTGAAGTAGACATGGGGTGGCATTATCATCATCCTCCATGTACATCTTCTCCATTTTAGGCACCGTCATGTCGAGGAGTGGCGTCTCATCATCCATTGAACCTAGCACACAATGAGAAAACACACTAGAGGAAGGTGGTAAGTTGTTAGAATGCAAAATGACCTCACAAGACCTATCAACTACCTCTCTCAACTCAAGTGGTGTATCACTCATTTCCTCAAAGTAGAAGCACTCAATCTCACATTTGGTGGAGGCACTCAACTCACTCTCACTCAAGTGGGCTAAGTAGCTCTCATTCTCACATGGGAGTGGTGCCATATCATAACCCAAACACAAGAGGGGTAGGCTCAATGTTCTCAACTCTAAACGCCTCCAAGGTTGAAGGGAAACTCCCATGCTCAACCTCCTCAACCATCTCAATTCCAAAGGTCAATGCCATAGTGTAGGCATCATCACTCAACTTCTTTGCCGAAGGGAAAATCCCATGCTCGGCAACTTCACTTGGCGCATCAACCAAAGTGATAGCATCATCCATGCTCGCCTCCATGGTCGAAGGGAAAATCCCATGCTCGACCGTCTTCTCACCATCTTGGTCACCAACTTGGCAATCCCACATCATGTGACCTTTTCCATTGCATATTGGGCACAAGAGATTGGGACATTGACGTGGGTCATGGTCTTGACCTTGACAATTGTCGCATATGAGGTCTTCCTTTTTCCATATGGGGCCAATGTGGTGGTAGCACTTGGTGTAGAGACCATATCATGTGAAGTGCTTGAGAAGGGCGTTGTCTTGGTTGTGGCCTCACATGTGTGACCATGTTTCTTGCGGCGTCGACGTAAGCTTGATCGTTGCTCGAATAATTTGTTGATGTCGGTCATGATATCATCAACACAAGAATCAAGCTTTGGTAACTCGCCGAAGATGGAACTTGGAGCTCTTGTAGGCGCACTTGTAGTGGTAGCACGAGGGGACATCATAGGATGCACGCTTGTCGCCGTCTTGGATTTCGAGGTTCTTGACTTCTCCTCATGTTGACGTTGACACTCTTGAGTGGAGGGGTGTCGTCGAAAGTCATTTTGATGCCTTGGCGACCTTGGCTTGGAGCTTCCACTAGATCTTGGTGATATGTTCCGAAGCTTGGCAAGTGTGTCGACGTCGGCTTGAAGCTTGTCCATCTCATGAAGCTTCTTGGCATCATTCTTGCGATGCCTTCTTGAGCGTGATGAAGAGTGTAGACGCTTGGCAAGATTATCGATGGCGTCCTTGAGATTTTGGAACACATGGTTAGTGTCGCCGAACTTGTCTAAGGGTGCATCAACCGTGTTCACTTGGTCATCCCTCATTTTGGCATCTTTCTTGTGGTGCCTTGTTGAGCTAGATGGGCCTTGGGTTGGGCTGGCCTTGTCGATGCACTTCTTGGGACGCCATCTTGTTGTTGATGTAGAATTTCGATGCTTGGCGCTCTTGGCGATGTCCTTGTCATGGCGCCTTCGTGAGGCTAATGGAGCTCCATAAGATGAATGCATGGTGGCCTTGTTGGTGCTCCTTCTTGCGCTTGAACCATAGTAGGTTGTGCCATGACGCTTGGTGGTGCCGCTCTTGAACACGGTGGTGATGGGGTTCTTCTCCTCTTGCATGTTGTCGACGGTGTACTCGATGTCGTCGCACATGCTACAAGAGTAGTAGTCGTAGACGTTCTCCACCATGTCATCGGAGTTGTAGTCGTAGTAGTGGCGCTCCACATGTCGTTGTAGTCGAAGTCGGTGCCATATGTTGAGGCATATGAGGACATTTGCACCTCATTGTCGTGGGAGCTTGTGTGGTCGGAGTCGTGGTACCGCTCCATGTCATTGATGCTTGAGTAGTCGGAGTCGATACCATATGATGAAGGTTTGTCGATGTCATGGTACCGCTCCATGTCGTTGACGCTTGAATAGTCGGAGTCGTGGTAGCGGAAGTCTTAGTGATGATCCATCATGTCATGGGGGTCATTGTCGGTGTAGTAGTACCCCATGTCCTCAACGTTTGAGGCATCATAGTCGTTGTGGCTCATCGTGTACTCAACATCATCTTCGCCTCCATAGTTGGATTCGCTCTCCCTAGACATGTTAACTCACAAGACAAGTGTATATGTGGAGTGGAAAGGAACTAGAGCACAACCTCTCACCTTGTAGATAGTATTGGACGTCGTGGACAACCAAAGGGAACAATCACAAAGTAAAGTGGTTGTGTTCAAGTATCCAAAGCAAACTCCAAAACACACACGGCTTAAAAGTGGATAGGTAGGTATAGTTGGTGGAAAGCAAATTGAACCAACCGAAAACGAAGATATTGTTAAGGCAAGTAGAGAACCACGATGATCACAAAGCAAAACAAGTCAATCTCCAAAGATATGAGCAAAGCTCATGGAAACACACACGTGGAGATAAATGGGACTCGTGCAACTATAGAAATGAGCTAAAGAACCAATTGATCCTAGCGAAGACTATAAGCTCGATGTTGCACAAGTACAAGGAGAGCCACTAGCTCGATTGCAATTTATTGGTGGGCTACAAGATTTGCATCAAAAGAACCATCTACAAGATGTTCGTCGAGCTTTCGCGCTTCCTACAAGAGATATGGCAAGTGGTGTTTCTTTCTCTTTCTTTCTTTCTTTCTTTCTTTCTTTCTTTCTTTTGATTTGGCTGTTTTTGCTTCTTTTCTCTTGTGATTCTTTTCTCTTTTACCTACCCACTTCTTTGATGCCACAACAAGGTATATGATATGTGTAAACTAGCGCACAACTTTTGCTCGGAAACTACACGGTGCAAATGTGCAAAGCCCAAGCAATCATCAAGAGCTAGCCTCAATAGGACAAGATAAACACAAGGGTATGATGGCTATCAAAGGAATGGCAAGGGGAAAAGATTCATGATGTTTATACCTTTCGTCGACGATCTTCACCCGTTGATGTGGAAGTTCCATCCTTGCTCGCGGAATTTGGCTTCAATAGATGATGGATCTTCCGCAATGGTGATCTAGAGCGTGTTCGTAGCTTCGAAACGAGCTAAAGATCACTCAAAACGGAGTCCGAAAGTGAAAAATATGTCCAAATTCGAATTTGAAAAATTTCAGTTTTCAGAGAGGTCGGCCTAGGCCGGGCTGGAGGCTGGTGGCGTTGGGCGGTAGGCCGGCCTGGCCGGGCTGAAGGCCGGCCTCGAGGCCAGGCAGTCTGCTGCAGTTGACCACTCGAAAATCCGCGATTTTGGCGGAAAAACGGCCAGAAAAACACCGATCGAGGGGGGGGGGGGAATCAATGGAATTTGGCCATGGAAATGCATAGGGAGGTAGATCAACAAGTTTAGCAACGGATCTATAGATCAAAACCTACCAAAATGCACAAGATTCACAGATCGATCCAAAAGCAATTTGGGGCTATTTTTGGTGGAAATTTTCGAATTTCTCAAATCAAAGAAAAATTTGGGGGATTTGTGGGGGAAACAAAGTCAAATCCATGGCAACCTTTGCTCTGATACCATATGATGAGGTTAGGACCTCAAGGGGTGCCCAATCTTCGCGGATTGATGGCGGATTTGGACGAACTCACGCGAGAACACACGAAGAACACGAAGAATGCCAAGAACACAAGAACACAAACACGATACAAGGACACGTTTTCCTCACCAGTAGGTCCAAGCCAGTCCAATAGAATCCCAAAGGGAGAGATTGGCAAGTAGAAGCTACAAGGAGAGATCTTGAGGGATTGTTTCTCTTAACGGTCAATCCAACCGAACCAATAGAGTCACCGAAGGATGAAAGATTGGCAAGTAGTCACAACTACAAGAAGAGGTCTTGACTCATCTCCACAAGAGGGATCTTCTCCACAAGGAGGCAACACCACAAGGGGTGGGTAAGGAGCCTATGCTCAACTCTCTCTCATCATAGACTCTATCCCTAGATCTGAGGTAGGAGACTCCTATTTATAGTCTAGGACGAAGGGTAAGTTACATGACTTAAAAGTCAAGGCGTGCAGGAAGGCCGGCCTGGCTGGGCTGGAGGCTGGCCGGCTCTGGCACCTAGCCGGACTAGGCCGGGCTGGAGGCCGGCCTGACTAGCTCTGCCATTGTCTTCATCTTCATCTTGTCGCTTTCTCCTCCTCTTTGATGCGTATGCCTTGGATGGTCTTGAGTCTTGGGCTTCCTCGCATCTTCCCAGATGTCCGTACTCGTCATGTGATACCTAGCATAGCAAAGGGGTAGATGCTCAAGTAGTATACCATCCAAAGGAGCACGAAATGGGTTCTTGTAGAGGAAGGAGTTCACCTTTGAGTTCGATGACGTCTTGTCATGCGTTGGAGTGCTAGAAAGGTGGTGGCCGTGGGCTAGGGCTACATCACTGCACCTCTCCCTGGTTCAGCCCCGGGCCCCTCCTTCTCTCCCTACACCTTTTCTCCCTCCTTGCACCAAAGGTGTTTGATAAAATGTCAACCCGAAATTTGCTTCTTTTTTTGCTACTGTTTTCCCTATGAAATGTGCTATGTTTAGGTTTGTGATGTGATGTTGTGGTGGTGGTGTTGTCCTGTGTATGAAATGTGCGATCGACAAATGTCGATGAATTTGTGGTGGTGGTTGTGATGAAGTTGTCGGAATGATGGTGGTGGTGATGTGGTTGAAATGTTTGCAGGTACCCGAGAGGCCCTTGAGATTGCCAGAACGTTGATTAACTTCCGTTCCGGCAAATTCGGGTACTCCATATGTCCTATTTTTAGCAAAGGTCATGCCGATTTTTTTCGTGAATTTTGGCATGACTTTTGCTAAAAAATAGGACATATTTGAGTGCTCGAATTTCCAATGAATTTGAAATAGTATATTTGGTTTATATATGTTGTACTACTTACTTCGACTTTTCTCTCGTTAGTGCCCGGATTTTGGCATGACTTGCTAAAAATAGGACATAATTAAGTGAAATTTCCTTATATTTGTTGTACTAACTTCGATTTTTCTCGTTAGTGCGAATATGGCTAACAACAACGAGGCCGGGGGTTCTCACAAAGGAGGCGAGGATCCGATGCAGGCGTCCATCGAAGACGCACTGACAAAGATGTTCAACTCCCTCTTTCCTACCATCTGTGAGTTCGTTGGGACTTGGATGAAGGGAGGCCAAGTAGGGCCTCCCCCCATGATCGGCTACGGCTACGGCAACTCGATCACCAATTTGACGCCTATTGTGCAAAACCATGATATGCCAGAAGATGCGCTGGTGAAGAAGCTAGCCTAAGAAGGGATGGAAAAGATCCAAGAAACGTGACTTGGACGACTCCAACAGCCAGCGGGTGCAGGGGACTAAGTCGAAGACACAACAGTCCCCGTTTGTGGACAGGATACCCACACTAGTACAGAATGACACATCGGAAACGGGCCAAAAACCCCTTCGACAACGGAGAAAGGGTCCATGTCCACGACCCTGTCACTGATGTGAAGGCTCTCATCGGCAACGGACAAGAAAAACCGTCACCGATGAGGCTTGATTTTGGCTACGGTTGCCATCCAGTCTTCGTTGCCGATGTATCTGGACATCAGAAACGGAGATTCTGTTTCTGCTCGTTTGCATTGAGGTTTCTTCATAAGCCTAGAGGAGGAATAGATTTGGCACTGGACATTTAAAATTTCACAGCAGAAGCACAACAATGCTAACAAATTCATTCATAAGGTATAACAAATGTCACCAATACATTGCATCACAAGACAACCAATTACTTATCTTCATTGTCATTCCTCTCTAAATCTATCATTGACATGTCTAGCTAAATCTATCTATGTCATGCCTCTCTAAACTTATCCTTGTCATTTCCAACTTAATTTATCTTCATGACTTGCTGTTAGAGTTCATGAATTGAATCTTCTTCTTGGACGGTGTCGCCAAAATATAATCAACTCGCCGCTTTGTCCCCGACCTTGTAGTTAGCTCATTTAAATGAGCTAAACGGATCAGCACCATGCTCTGCACATAGTGCAATAAGCGAGTGCTGATGTACTGAAGGTGCCTCTTTTGTAAAGTGGTCACTGAAATGCAAAGAGAGAATATATGACTCCATGTTAGCTCACTATACATCTAGCATAAAGGACATACAACACAAAAGGACGCATAAGACAGAATAACAAACTTACAAATCCATTGCATAGTTGTTGTGTACCAACAATTATGCCGGACGACAAGCGCACCTTGGCTAAGGACCCGGCTTTTTATACAGTGTCACCGAAATGTACATCTGTTTTGCAAAGGAGATAAGTCAGCCATGAGTTTCATACACTACCGATTTGTGCTAGTTATGTTCTTTTCGAGCGACACTACGTAGTCGTCCTCAGTGCGGAGCTAGAACATATTGAACCAGGATGCACACATGTTACCACAATACATTTAAAACAATTTTTAGGGGTGCATATGTGATGAAAAAATGCTAATTTACAAAGAAAAATTCCTTCTCCCGGTATCCTGTGCACCCGGCTGGCTCAAGGTGGATCCGCCAGTGGTCGTCCTCATCGTCCTCGGATGTATTACAACCCTAGTTCTAGTTCTGTTCATGAGTGTCCTATGGAAGAAAACCTAAGCAGAACAATGACAACAACCCTAGTTCGTCGGCACGACGGCCGGTCACAAATAGATGTATTACCTTCGGATCTGGCGGCGGGAGTACGTAGTCGTCCTCGTCGTCCTCGGATCGACACGCCATGCGCCCTCCAGCTACAGATCGGGTGACGAGATCTGCCCGGGTGGAGCAAAGAACGGGTACGCGCTGCCACGGTCAGAGGAGAGGAAGATGCGCGTCGATACGGTCGGAGGGAGGGAGATGTGCGCCGCCACGGTCGGAGAGAAGAAGATGCGCGCCGCCACGGTCGGAGGGAGGGAGATGCGCGCCGCCACGGTCGGAGGGAGGGAGATGCGCGCCGCCACGGTGGAGCTAAGATCTGGTGCTGCGTGGAGGCGCCGCCACACTTTGAGAGTGAGGCTGAGAGCGAGAGCGATGGAGTTTAGGGCTGTGTGAAGGGCGCATTTATAGCAAAATAGAACATCAGAAACGGAGGGTATAAACAACCGTTTCCTTTGATTTTTTCACTGACACACTGGGCTTATACTGATCTCTACTAGTATTGAAGTTGAAGAACGTAAAAATAAATAACTATAACTACTCCTCGGCCTCCGCCTTCTCCTGCTCGTATGCGAGGAGAGCCGCGTAGTCGTCCGTGTCGTCGCGCGGCTCCTCGCCGACGATGTCATCGCCGCCCGTGCGCCCCTCCCACATCTCGTCGTCGTCGTAGGCAGGATCGTCGCGCAGATCCGGCGGGAGGAGGAGCCGGCGGCTCTGAAGCAGCTCAACTCTTTCCGGCGGCATAGGCACCGACGCGCGGTTGAGGTGCCAGCCACCGGGTAGCCGAACCTTTAACCATGGCACTGGCCTCCTATATTGCCAGTGCCGCTCCGCGACGGCCTGCCCGACGATGACGCGGTTCCATCCAGGCGACCACGGACGAGCGTCTCTCCGCCGCGGCGAGCGGCTGCGGTCACGGGCGCCCGAGGATCCCGCGTCCTCTTCCGGCGGCATAGGCACCCTCCTGTGGTTGACGCGCCAGCCAGCGGGGAGGCTAACATTTGACCAGGGCACTGGCCTCCTATATTGCCAGTGCCTCTGCGCGACGGCCTCCGGCACGACGACGCGGTTCCAATTCAGCGAAAGCGGGAAACTGCTGCGGCGAACGCCCGAGGAGTTGCTAGGAGTATCCATGGCTGCGGCGAAGTGGCGTACTGAGATAGCAGGGAGATCGTGGGTTTTTAAGGAGTAGTGGGCGGTGCCGCGGTGTCACTACGCCACTACGCCATAGCAGTTACTCCGCTCGCATCGAATTCCAAGAAGATGGAACGTGTCCACATTGCACACGGACACACAAAAGTCTCCGTTGCTATAGAGGCAGATATCGGAAACGGAGCCAGAATTAAGACCGTTGCCAATACTATGGGTAACGGAGTTAATACTTTCTCCGTTACCTATGTTGACGGGCCAGCCATGGCCCAGGTCAGGTTTGTACGCACTGGCCGCGCGGAAAGCGCGATTCTCCGTCGCCTAACGCCTGCCGTTTCCATAGAGGGGTATCCGATGTGTCGTTCTGTACTAGTGCCATCAACGACTGGCATGACACGCATCACTTGGGTAAATCGATCCTACCGTCGAGGTGGGTCAAAAAGTTGACTGGGGATATCTTGGACCTACATGAAGTTGTTCTTCTTGTGGAGACGAATCTTCTCAAGGAAGAAGATCCAACATACCCGGTTTTTATTGCAAAGGTACCAAACTGCTTGGGCTTTGTCACTGAAGCAGAACACGGAGACCCGCTCTTCGTGAGATTTGATGACATCTTCAGAATGTTCCATACGCACCCGCTCCACCCATCCATGGTCCGCCTTGTTGCGCTCAAAATGGCGCACCAGATCAGAATGGAGGATACCCCCGACATCGTGATAGTTGACCCCTACTACATGCAAGAAATGTTCGTGAACAACCCTGTGGGTAAGGCAAACGCGACGACGTACCTCAAAAATCTCTTCCTCGCGAATATTTCCAAGCGCATCTTTCTCCTGCCTTATTTTCCCGAGTAAGTCATTCCTAGCCGCCATAACATGCTTCTGTACATTTCCATCGTTAAATTTGGATCCACAATGGTGAACTTTTGCGTAGAAACAAACACGGCACCCTCGTCTGGTTGGACATGGAAGACTCGACTGCCGTGTATCTCGACAGCGGGAATCGTTATCAGGAGCCGACTAGGGACTACACCAACATCAAGGCTATTCTGAATAATGCTCTCAACGGCTACGCCTTAAGGGGCGGCCCGATAAAAAAACAAGGTATATGATGGAAAGTTTAAATTCTCCCACAGATTTCACTTCCCCTGCATCAAGCAGGATTCAAAGAGGCATGGTACCTCATCTATCAAATGCGGTGGTTCTTAAAGTTTCAACGACGAGGCCAATTTATTGGTGGTAATCTCAACAAATGGTGCATGGCATTGAAGGACGCCACTGATGATGATATCAGAGATGAGTTCCGTCGCATCCAGAAGATGATCGCGCGAATCATCTGCCGCGATGTCCTAGAGAACGATGGGGAGTTCTACTTCGACCTTAAACCACCACCTAACGCCGAGATAGAAAGGCGCATAAGATTGTCGGGTGATCAGAGGCCATTCAACTCGTTAGGGGGTGGTCTCCCATTCCCGCCGCGATGCCGAAGAGAAGCTAAGCAACAATCAGTGTTCGTAAACTATATCCCTAAATTAACTTGCCTAGCTCTAGTTTTGAAGGTCGTTGAACTTGTACGTGTGATCGATGCTATTCAGGGTTATGAATCGTGCATGCTTAGTTAATTATGTTGCTTTTAATTATTGCAGACATGTTCCAATTCATTCTTCTTTATAGTTTTGTATTCTCTAGAATGCCGATGATTAAAATATTGTGACACGGTGTGATCCAGGGGCGGGTCTAGCGAGCCTTGTGATATGCACGAGTACACACATCTCGTGCATCCTACTTGGCTCGCTTGCTCTGTCCCTGAAGCTTGTGTGTCACTTCTAAGTATGAGGCATCATTCTTGTTTATAGTCTTGTATTTTCTAGAATGCCGATGATTAAAATGTTGTGACACAGTGTGATCCAGGGGCGGGGCTAGCGAGCCTTGTGATATGCACGAGTACACACATCTCGTGCATCCTACTTGGCTCACTAGCCCCGTCCCTGAAGCCTGTTTGTGTCACTTCTAAGTATGAGGCATCATTGTCTTGTGTCTTGTGTACACACATCTTTTTCCTTACAACTCTTCTTTTTCTTTGCCTAATACTTTTATATGTGTCTTGTGTACACAGAGATGAATAAGTGGTACGTGGTGTATGAATGTAGGGTTCCAGGAGTCTATGACTAGTGGGAAGACTGTCTGAAGCAAGTGAACAAGTTCAAGGGCAACAACTATAAGGGCTACAAGAGTAAAGCGGAGGCGGAAGCTAGGTACTTGAACCACCTACTTGCGGAAGAGAGGAAGAACCAGATGAAGTCCAACTTCATCAAGATCACCTTCTTGCTCATCGTCATTGTCATTCTCTTCTATGTGATTGTGGTTTAGATGACACTACTTGCTTTAGAAACTTTGCAAGCTAAACTAGCAACTCTCGAGATGTATTAACCAACTATTATTCCTGTATGATACATTTCGTTACTTGTCTAATTATTCGGTTTGTAATGCAAATGTGATGAACCAACTATTTAATTTGGTAATGTATGGTACCTTTATATACTGCTGATATATGTGTATATACTGCTGAAATACGCATTTTCTGGAAAAAAATAAAAATTCCAGAAAATATACCGCCTGCGAACGGGCGATCTACCGCTGGCGAACTACGTGCTACGCCGGAAACTCACCGCTGGTGGTCGGACGGGCTACCGCTGGCGGGCAGCGCAGCTCGCCAGCGCTGCTAGCCCCTACTCCTGGCGGGCAGAGCTTTGTTCGCCAGCGGTAAATTTCGCTACCACTGGCGGGTGGCGGCTTTGCCAACGGTAGACTATACCACTGGCCAGGCTGTACTGGCGAACGCATGTTCGCCAGCGGTAGCCAAAATGCAACCGCCAGCGGTAGGCTTTTCCCTACTAGTGCCTTGTGCTGGATCCGTGTGTTTTTTGTTGTTTGTTGCTTGTGCGGTTTGTTCTTCTTTGTTTTGTGGGGTTTTCACCCCTCTTTCCTCTTTGTTTTTCTGTTATTTTGCAGGTCGCCGGTTAACTGGTTGCCCGTTCGTCCGGCTAAGGTCAGTTTGTTGACTTGCTTCCATCTACTTATTTTGTTTCGTTTTGACGGTTTGTTCTATTTTCTATTGTTTCCATTCATGTAATTCTTTTTTTCTCTTACATTTTTTTGTTGTTTTTTATTTTTCAGCTCTTCGGCCTCCCGGTGTGCTGGTCTTTCGGTTAAGGTCTGTTCCTTTGAGATTAGGTTGTGTATTCTTGCCGTGTATATTTGTTTGTTGTTCTTTCTTTGTTCATCTTTTCTATTGCGTGCTGGAACCGCATTATTTAGTTCTTTGTTCATTTTGCTGCTCGTGCGCTGGATCCGTATTATTTATTTGTTTGTTGCTTGTGTGGTTTGTTATTTTTCTTTCCGAATTTTCTCATGATTTGTAGTTTTGGGTTCTCTGTTTGTTCGCAGGTTCTTTGGTTAATTTGAATTCTGTTGAGTTTAGGCTTCGCTTTGTTGCCATGTTTTTTTCTATTAGTTCTTGGTTCTTGGTTCTTTGTTAATGTTTTGTTTTGTTGTTCCCTTTGTTTATTCGCAGGCCGCCGGCATACGGGTCTGTCGTTCCTCGGTTTAGGTCAACTCCATTTTGGTTAGCTTGAGCTTGTGGCTGTATTTTTCTCGCTGTCCTTTCTTTGTTCGTCTTGATGCTGTGTGCTGGATTCGTGTTCTCTATGCGTTTGTTGCCTTCGCGGTGTACTCGTGCGTTCGTGGTATTTTTCAGTTCTTGCTTCTTTTGATCTTCGAGGCGGCGTTGTTTGTGTGTTGCTTAGGTGTTCTTTTACTTTGTTTTAGTTCCTTCGTTTTTTCGTTTTCTCTTCCGTTGTATTTTCTTTCGTTTATTTGTTTCTTTGCATGCCCACCGTGGCTTCCTGGAGATGGCACGGGCTCACTAGCCGTCCGCATAGGCCTCTCCACCCTCCGTATATTTCGGTCTCGCCGGCTGCTCGAGTCGGCACAAGATCCACCCCTACACACTTTTTCGCCATATTTAGTGGTGCTTAGTGACACGAAAAACAGGGATTTGTAGCGTGATGTTTTACGGACTAAGGATATGATTGCAATAAAAATGTAAGTATAGTTATCAGTATTGTGTTGCGGTGAGTTCTATCGTTTTGGTCTGTTTTGCTATGTTTTCCTGCGATCAATTCCGGCTTTTCTTCAGTTTTTAGTGTTTAGGGGTGGACGACTCAATGCCTGAACTCGGCAGGCGTGAAGCCGACTTGGAGTCGGCATGACCTGCGTCACACCGGCAGCTCAGTGCCTAACAAAACTGACATGATAGTGTACGTATCGGTAAACATGACCAAATTAATGGGTCCACAGACGACTTCCCCTCTTTATTAGTTACTATGCCGCACAAGTGAAAACGTACGGACTGGTTCGTACCATGGCTTACGTCAGCTTAAGCGTAATGACTCAATAGCTGAACGTTCCACTCTTGCGAGTCTACGTTGCCGACCCCACGTTGCCGACTCCATGTTGTCGAGTGTACGTTGCCTACTCCACGTTGTCGGCTCTACCTTGCCGACTCCATGTTGTCGACTCCACGTTGTCGATTCTACATTGTCGACTCCACGTTGTCGAGTCCACCTTGCCGACTCCACATTTTGAAAACAAAAAATATACCTCTTGACATCAAGGAAAACAAGTCTCTGAACGCTATTCAACTTAAAATTGATAACAATATTAGGATGCTATCCGAGTTGCATGCTAGGTGGGAAAGAGAAGAAAAACAAGCTGAAATTGCTGAAAAGAATAGGATTGAAAAACGGTAGAGTCGTGACTCCGTGCTCTATATCCAGGTCAGTTCCGTTATCTCGGCTGGATTTTTTTGTCGTGTGTTCCTATCTGTCATTTGTAATTCCTTTATATATTTTTTTGTTTTTTATTTTGTTCATCGGTCGTCTGCTCACTGGTTCCGTTCAGATCCGTCTGGACTTTGTTGCCGTGCTTTCTATTTGTATACATAGTAGCTTCGCTAACCGTGTGCTCGATCCGTGTTCTTTTGTTGTTCTTCGCTTTTGCAATGTAGGCTTGTGGTCGTTAGTTTTTTTTTGCCTCTTTCCCTGCCTTAAGTTTTAGATGGCCTTGTCTTTTTGTTGCATTCGTGTTATATTTTTTTGTTCCGTTCGCAGTTTATTTTGCTATTATTTTTGTGTGTGCAGGTGTTATTTTATTTCGTCTTGCTTCTTGCACTTCAATTGATTAGCTGTCTCTGACTAGCCTCGCCGCTAAGGTGAAGTATCTTCTTAGGAGCAAAGTGAATCGGAAACGTCCTGAGACAGAGTGAGGTAGAGACAATTCAGTGTTCAAACATTGCTGCTCGAGCACTCGCGTCGACTCCCTGGAGTCGGCGTGACTGAGGTCGTCCGTTTTACTGCACGACCAATCGCGCCGACTCCCTGGAGTCGGCCGCCATCAGACAGGATCGATCTCTATAGGGGGGAGGAAGAGGAAACCAAACCAAACAGGGGTCTGCGTGTGACGGTAACAGAAAAGTCTCACGATGATCAGCGAAAACTATTATGTGGATCTTTCATGGGTAATAAAGAAAAAGTAAACGTGGGGGAAATTGTTTGATTAAATTAATCCATGAATTCCTTAAGACAGGCGGAACAATCCACGTGTAGAAACAATTAGGAGCGTGATCAGCCATCTAAAGCCGGCTGGGACCCATCGACGTCGATCAGCTATTTTAAGAGTCTCTGTGCATTATTTCGATGCAGAGGCCGGGGGTTTCCCCACTCATAAAAAAACAACGAAGATGCTTGGCCCAAGGCTTCGTAAGGAAGTAACCTACACCAGGGCTTCCGAAGGAACGAACGAACATCATGACGACACCACGACCTCCCACACGCCAAGCACAGAGGCCGCGACATTAAACAAAGCATCAGCCAGCTCCAGAAACACTTCCGGAGAGCAAATTTATTGCTACACACACAGATGGTTCCTACACACGTTACGGCAGCCGACTTAATAATTTCATCGTTTCCACCCCTATCCCCTCCGGCTTCACCTTCCTCACCCTAACCCCATGGATCCAGAACAACCAGATAAACACAGATCGTGCAAAAAAATCGGAAAACACAGATCGTGCAAAAAAAAACCGGGAAACACAGATCGTGCAAAAAAAAAAACCCCGAGAAACACAGATCGTGCAGAAAAAACCCGAGGAACACAGACGCCGTAACCGTAAAGTACTAGTCACGTCTTATCTCTAAAATGTATATAGATAAACTATATTGTACATGACAGGTTGGCCGTCTACCCATGAAGACCGTCCGACTCTATTGGGTCGCGGGTAAAACTTTTAAAATTTTCCGTAAGCTTGCAGCCAAGATCTATTCTGTGAAGATATGTTGCACCCCATAATGCTAGATCTAGATACTTACAAACACCGTTGCGGAAGATCTTGTGTTTGTCAAAGTAGACGTTGGTGAAGCCTGATGAAGAATCTCACGTCCACGCCGGGAGGTGAGATTGTTTCCGGTCCGTCCTCGACAAACTACTTGCGCAGCCCCGCTCCAACAGCATCCACACGTACGCCGCGCCAATCCGTCAAGCACGTTCGCTGCCTTGAGCTACTAGCACCGACGAAGAGAGACTGCCTTTTGGCGTAGATTTAGTGGTAGATCTAATCGGGCTCAATTAGATCTATATGAGACTAGAGAGATCTAATTCTCAACACATGAGATCTACTAGAGAGAGATTAGATCAATGTCTAATTAGAGCGCCGTCTAAATTAGAGCATCATCTAATTGCACAATATCTAGAGAGAGGAACTTGTTCAAGTCTTGGATTGATCTCTCCTCGGGGAGAGGGGGGTATATAAAGGGGAGCAAGGGGAGGAGGTGCTTGAGGAAGCGGTAAACCCCAACCCCTTGGTGCGCCGGCCCTAGGAGGCCAGCCGCACCCCTCCTCCAAGTCGGATGGGGAGTCCTTGTTGACAAGGACTCCCTCCCTTCCCTTTTATCTTTTTGCCAATTTCCTTTATTCCTTTCCTAGTTCAATTAGGACTCTTCTAAATCTCCAATTTAAACAAGGAAGGAGACGACGAGACTTGGTGCGGCCGGCCTGGAGGTGGGGCCCATGTGGCCGGCCCACACTAGGTGTGACGCAGCACGCAGGGCACCCCCCTCTCTCCTCCGACGCATCCCCCCTTCCCGGCAAACCTCCGAAACTCTTCCGGAACCAAATATACTCTATAGATAAAATCATCGACTCTATCCACTGATATCGGAAACACTTCCCGGCATCCCGGAACATCTCATGTTTGCCATATTTCTCTCTTAGCAAATTCTGCCCTATACCGGCATCATTTCCCTCTCATGATAACTTCACCGGAACTTCTCCAAATTACTCCGGAGTTGTTCCTGTGACATCGGAGGGACTCCGACCACTTCTCATAACCACAAAACTACAACTTTATTCTCTCAATAAAAGATTGACTCACAACTTAAGTGTGTGACCTGAAAGGTTCAGTAACACATGGACATGTCCGGGAGCTTGCCAGACAATAACTAGCATTGGGACCTAGACGGCCGTACTAGCTCCTATGTGTTCACGAGTGAACGACAGAACCTGTGTGTTTCTCATTACGCTAATCCCCTTACGTACATGATACCAATGATATCTCGAGACTAAGACAATGTGCTCTAGTGTGATCAAACCCTTTGATCATAACACATATAATTCTTGTACCAATATCATTCTCTTTTCTCATTCCGTATTTTCATTGTCTCGTGATTAATCATGCTGTGTCAGGCCAGACGATTGGGTGACAATAATAATACTGAGATGGCCTAGAGGATGTATCTCTCCATCGTCTGGAGGAGTAAGTGCTATTCTTGAATAATCTCTGTTCCAATACATTATTCTAGTCCACACCCAAAAGTCACCGTTATGGTCCCCAGTTACGGCCAGACGTTAGGTGACAATCAAAGCATGAGTGTCGAATAAGCGGTCACCAGATATTCTCATAGCAAAAAAATACAACTAATGAAAACTAAACATATGATCAATTGCTACCTTCATCGTTGACGATTAGTCTCTTAGCAAGATCATACAATGGGTCGGTTCAGTACTATTGTCATTCCGACAATAAACTCCTATAGTTGTGTGACTTATACAAAGTCCATGATCAGGAAAACATGATCATCAAACAACAAGATAGGCTAGTCTTAGAGACAAGACCAGGAACTCTTTTACTTGTTCGTATCTCTACACCTGTATTGGAGGTTTTCCTCTTGAACACTTTGTATTTGCTATTCAAGTGCCCAATACAGTTATAGCATAAAGATATAAACATTAATAATAAACTTGGAGATAAATAATAACTAAATTATTATTGTCTCTAGGGCATATCTCCAACAGTCACCCACTTGCACTAGAGTCAATAATGATTCTAGTTAGCACAATGACATGACACCAAATGGAACTAAGGTGCCACTCACGCTTTCGCATGCGCTCTGAGACTGTGTCCAAAACTTTGATCCAATCAAAGTACATAAACTTGTTTAACTCCTCACATGTCAAACTTGACAATGTAAGTCGGATATAATAGGAATTGGATTTCGGTCTATCCGGTTCCGTAGTAGCATTAATAATATCAAGCGTCTCCGAATGATATTATCATACCGTCTATTGAAACCTTACCAAGTCAATGACTTCTCCAATAACTTGCTATCATGACGTCTCACATCAATGATGCAACTATCCTTCATAGAAAATCTATTTATGTTGTAGAATCCACTCATAATATACTTGTGATTTGATAAGATCAAAACACAAATATTTATCAATTGAAAATCGCATTTCTCAGATTAAATCAATTAAGATCTGATTTCATAATTCCACTACAAATACGTATATGAGGAACTTCTCTATATACACTATTTGAAGCTTTACAAAATCTACTAAGTTGTCATTCTTTTGTAATATCACTATTGGGTTCTAAAACAAAACCCTCAGGATCAATTACACTTTTAATTAACTGCCTTTATGAGAAAACTTTTACCAAGTATTTCTTTAATTGCCGGTGGCAAAATTAAATTTAGCACTTTGGAAACTTTCCGGCTTTATGTACTATATATAGCAATGAGATAAGCAAAATCATGTTAAACATGATTTGATCTTATTCCTCTCTATTCGCTCATCATTGACTACGAATGTCAATGTGTCTTGCAAATATCACGCTATGACTTCTTGATCAAATTTCTTTGATTCAAGACACAATTCGAATTACCTTTCAGAATTGTACTTAGCACATTCATACTCATGTTTATTAAATTCTTAATCTATCTCATAGACAAAAATCTTAATAAGACACTTTCCGACCTTTTATTTAAAACTCTTTAAATCTTTATTTTTACAAGATATACATTTTTGAATTCGGCCTAGCCTTATTCAACAAATATAATATCAGCTCCCACTGACTTTTAAGTCCCTTCGATTTATATAATGAAAAGAATAAAATTCTCAACTCATTAATACGACTAACTTCAAACACTCATAATATAATAATCTAGATTATTCTCATAATCCAAATGAATTATTCTTAGCAATCAATTATGCTACTTTAGTCCAATAACATCATCGAGCAATTGATATGATAAGTTTTACAACTTCTCACTATCATTTATTCGTCCTTGATAAAACAATTTTAATCAAGACTAGCTCTATGAATATTAAATATTCACATCTGTCCTTTCTTTATGAAATATTCATGCCCAGTGATTTCACATCACGTCCAAACTACTCTCAAGATTAAATCTTGGAGTTACATGAATTTTTCTTGGACTCCTTTATGACATATACCGTCATTTATGAGTATTCTTATTCTGTTTGTAATTGCTTTGCTTTTTAATCATGTTCCAGACATTTTAATAATTCAACCACTAGGTGATTTAATCATTAAATTCCTCACATGACTATCATCACAATACTTAATTCGAATAATGATATGGAAACATTTGCATGTTACACCTTTCATTCTAATACTTGTCCAAAGACTCCCAGTCTTAATTTAGTATTTTGATTTCCACTCTCTCTTCATGAGAAGACACTTTTCTCCAATTCTAAAGTCAACAAGCTTTTAGAATTATATGTGGAAAACAACTGCCAATATAATACTTTGGACTTTACCTTTATGCAAAACATTTATTCAATTCGAATCCATACTTGAGATTCACAATCGAAAAACTTAGAACTTTCTATCAAAATAACTCTAAGTTAAAATTGATATAGGTCCCCTGATACAAACAAAATAATCTATATATTTTAGTGGGTAATTTGGAATTCTATTTCACATCACATCAGAACAAGACCTCTTGACATAATTACTATAACATTTCCTTTTAATCTTTATCTTGCAAAAGATTTTATTACCATGATAATTTCGAATTACCAAAATTCATCATGAGTAATTTGACTAAGAAAACTTTCTTTCGTCAACAATGTTACAATAACTTATTAAGTCCTTTTCTTTAACTTCATCAAATACCTTTGATTCCTTTATTTTGATTCTCACATTCTCCCACTGAATTATATGAAATATTGCATCTTCAATAATTTCATTAACTCTATTTCATTAATATGAAGCATCATATTAAATCTTCAATAGAATTGAATTAATGGGTAGATTCCACTCCTTTATGTAAATTTCGAAATCTACTAGTGCCTAGCACTTTGCCAATTTCGAATCTACCAAATGCCCAGCATTTTGTGGATTTCGATTTTCATTAAATGCCTAGCACTTTATGAATTTCGAATTTCTCTAAGTGTCCAACTTTTGTGATTTCAGTTTTATCAATTTAATTTTAGAGATAACTTTAAGAGTCTCAAAGAGAACCAACGAAAAGTATAACTCCAAATTAAAGATTAAACCAACTTAATTATTACTCAAAACTTTAAGTAATATTTTGAATCAAAATAATAAAGACTTAACAAACAAAACTTAATGACATATTACAATAAAGAAGATTATAAAACCGAATTCACAATAATTGGAATTCCCACACATACTTTATTATTCGAACAAAACTCTGTTCCAGAATATAAAATATTCATTACAAAATGATCGAACTGAAAATAACTCTTATTTAAAGTCCTAGTGTAAATCTTCTTCATTGACTTGGATTGTAGACATAGTGGTGATCATGGCGCCTTAAGTGCCTTCTTTCCCCACTTCCTCCACTTCTTCCTGAATCTCTTGCCTCTTTTCCTTTTCATACTGCGATCATGCAACATGAAAAATTTAGTATTAAATACCAAAATATATTCGAGCCGAGAATATGTCAATAACTTGTGTATAACTCTTATACCTTTTGTGGACTTGCCACTGGTCTTCAAGAAGGATGCTTTCATCAAATGATGCACATAGATATCCAACTCAGCTGACAAGAGCATTTCGAAGACTTCCTTGACCGTCTTCTTCACACCCATCAATTCATAACATGCTACAAAAGCGTAGTAGTATGATGGTAGTGATCTCAGAAGTGTGTCAACCGCTTGATTTTCTGGAACTGGTTGCCCAATATCCTCAAGCTTCCTGAGTATCTTGCAGAACTTAACCTTGTGCTCCCTCATCGAGCCTCCGCTCGTTAGTTTGCACGATCTAAGTTCCCCATTGAATTTGTAGTTAGCATGACACAACTGGTATAAGAACTGAGCTTTCAAAGCTTCCATGAGACGGAAGGGGCGATAGTATGGATAACTGTCGCTAAGCTCGGGACTTATCCTGTCTAGCATAACCAAACTCACTTGATACTCATCTTCCTCCATAGGAGAATAGTCATCTTCTAACTCTGGAACAGGAGTGTCCAGCACATGCTCTATCTTGCGTCTCCTGAGATTTTCTCTCAGCCCATGAAGCCAATCAGCAAAGATCACGCTTTCGCAGTCAACTTTCCTAACAACTCATCTCATGCACATTCTCAACGGGATCCATTTTCTACAACAAAACAAGTTTATCCAGACTTTTAGTTTATTACTAATTTTGATGCACTACTTTAACTCAATTAAATTGAATCTAAGATATGCTCCCACTAAGCCCAATAATCCTCGTGATTGGCGCTAAGTGATTCAGGACCCGATAACCGACGAAACAAGCATGGAAACATGGCATGTCACGTGAACAACCGGTAGGCACCATGCCAGTTGTAGTAGCTACAACTCATGTTCGTCTTTCGACGTGCGTGTTCAGAACTCATAACTTTGTATGCTAGGACTTCAAGACAACCAACCGATGATGCTGCTGGAACGGTTCGCGCCCGCCTCCCAAACCCTTGGCCCGCGAGACTCGTGTGTGCACGGCGTCCGGGACAAGCGCCTGGTTTGACGGTGCCACAGTTGGAAGAACACGATCTCCTTGATATTTTAACTTGAGGATTCACCCTAATAAACGACTACTGCGCAATCAAGGTGCAAACAACAAAGGATAAACATCACAGGCAATTAATAATAATTCATGTGCTTTGGTATAGCCTTTGTTATTCTCCGGAAGTTCTTGACGCTCGTCCTTGAGGATCACCATCTTCATAATTCCCGGTCACGGCAAAATCCCGAGGGAAAATTACCGTAGCCGAAAACTCGCCAAGTACTTGTCACCAGCACAGCCGCCGCGCCTCCTTCCGGTCCTTGCGACGAACTCTTCTTCGCTTACTTGTCGATGACGAACTCGATCAATTTTTTCGGCTTCGGCCATCATGTTAAAACACCGTAACAAAATAGCTATACCAAAACACATGCACACAATCCTGCAAAACCAAGTTAGACGTTTCTAACGTTTGTTTGCAAGTTTTACGTGGCCTTGTAGGATCTACGGAAGAACCGTCACTACCTACGAACTGAAGCACGTTTAGGCTAGTTGCTAGATTAACTTTGCGGGGTGATTGAGATCCCAACATTACGAAAACGTTGCGAACCCCAATCTAAACGATCACATGTGCGCGTGACCCCGTGAGGCGTCCAACCCTCATGCCCTGTCCGTATATACAACAACGTCCACAACTATAGGTATAGACCCGAAGCTACTGAAGCACTTCGTTGGCGCCGACGGGCATACTAGGAGCAGCCGGAAGGTCCGCGGATTGCCAGAAGTTCGTAAAGATCTTGCCTATGCCACCATGGAATATGAAGTACAACTTATTGGGAAGCAACTAAAATAAACTTAATGCAAGAACTATGCAATGCTCGCACCAACTTGTGCTCTAGATCAAATCATACCTACGCATAGATCGGCTCTGATACCACTATTGGGTTGCGGGTAAAACTTTAAAAATTTCCGTAACCGCCAAGATCTATTCTATGAAGATATTGCACCCCATAATGCTAGATCTAGATACTTACAAACACCGTTGCGGAAGATCTTGTGTTTGTCGAAGTAGACGTTGGTGAAGCCTGATGAAGAATCTCACGTCCACACCGGGAGGTGAGATTGTTGCCGGTCCGTCGTCGAGGAACTACTTGCGCAGCCCCGCTCTAACAGTATCCACACGTACGCCGCGCCAATCCGTCAAGCACGTTCGCCGCCTAGAGCTACTAGCACCGACGAAGAGAGACTGCCTTTCGGCGTAGATTTAGTGGTAGATCTAATCGGGCTCGATTAGATCTATATGAGACTAGAGAGATCTAATTCTCAACACATGAGATCTACTAGAGAGAGATTAGATCAATGTCTAATTAGAGCGCCGTCTAAATTAGAGCATCGTCTAATTGCACAATATCTAGAGAGAGGAACTTGTGCAAGTCTTGGATTGTCTCTCCTTGGGGAGAGGGGGGAGTATATAAAGGGGAGCAAGGGGAGGAGGTGCTTGGGGAGGGGAAACCCCCCCTTGGTGCGCCGGCCCTAGGAGGCCAGCCGCCCCTCCTCCAAGTCGGATGGGGAGTCCTTGTGACAAGGACTCCCTCCCTTCCCTTTTATCTTTTTGCCTTTTTCCTTTATTCCTTTCCTAGTTCAATTAGGACTCTTTTAAATCTCCAATTTAAACAAGGAAGGAGAGAGAGACTTGGTGCGGCCGGCCTGGAGGTGGGGCCCATGTGGCCGGCCCACACTAGGTGTGGCGCAGCATGCAGGGCACCCCCCTCTCTCTGCACATCCCCCCTTCCGGCAAACCTCCGAAACTCTTCCGGAACCAAATATACTCTATAGATAAAATCATCGACTCTATCCACTGATGTCGGAAACACTTCCCGGCATCCCGGAACATCTCATGTTCGCCATATTTATCTCTTAGAAATTCTGCCCTATACCGGCATCATTTCCCTCTCATGATAACTTCACCGGAACTTCTCCAAATTACTCCGGAGTTGTTCCTGTGACATCGGAGGGACTGCGACCACTTCTCATAACCACAAAACTACAACTTTATTCTCTCAATAAAAGTTGACTCACAGCTTAAGTGTGTGACCTGAAAGGTTCAGTAACACATGGACATGTCCGGGAGCTTACCAGACAATAACTAGCATTGGGACCTAGACGGCCGTACTAGCTCCTATGTGTTCACGAGTGAACGACGGAACCTGTGTGTTTCTCATTACGCTAATCCCCTTACGTACATGATACCAATGATATCTCGAGATTGAGACAATGTGCTCTAGTGTGATCAAACCCTTTGATCATAACACATATAATTCTCGTACCAATATCATTCTCTTTTCTCATTCCGTATTTTCATTGTCCCGTGATTAATCACGCTGTGTCTGGCCAGATGATTGGGTGACAATAATAATACTGAGATGGCCTAGAGGATGTATCTCTCCATCGTCTGGAGGAGTAAGTGCTATTCTTGAATAATCTCTGTTCCAATACATTATTCTAGTCCACACCCAAAAGTCACCGTTATGGTCCCCAGTTACGGCCAGACGTTAGGTGACAATCAAAGCATGAGTGTCGAATAAGCGGTCACCATATATTCTCATAGCAAAGGAATACAGCTAATGAAAACTAAACATATGATCAATTGTTGCCTTCATCGTTGACGATTAGTCTCTTAGCAAGATCATACAATGGGTCGGTTCAGTACTATTGTCATTCCGACAATAAACTCCTATAGTTGTGTGACTTATACAAAGTCCATGATTAGGAAAACATGATCATCAAACAACAAGATAGGCTAGTCTTAGAGACAAGACCAGGAACTCTTTTACTTGTTCGTACCTCTACACCTGTATTGGAGGTTTTCCTCTTGAACACGTTGTATTTGCTATTTAAGTGCCACTTACAGTTATAGCATAAAGATATAAACATTAATAATAAACTTGGAGATAAATAATAACTAAATTATTATTGTCTCTAGGGCATATCTCCAACAGACTCCACCCGATCTGACCGACTCCACCCGAGCCGGCCGACTTCAGGTTTCGCCCCTACAATTCTGTATACAACCTGCAGCCTCGGCGCAATTACTCCTCCCAGTAATGGCTACACCGGCCAACATCTTGTCCTCACTGGCTGTCATCCACCGAGATCAGGCCCATGGAGGCCCGTCTGGCCGAAACCTACTCCACCAGTCGTGTATATATTTGAACCGGCAGCAGCCCTACCTTCTCGCCTCAACCCACAGCCGCCTCCCCATTTTAGAAGCACACACATTCACCTGTTCAGATAGAAGGAAAGTCTAGATCTCACCTGCTACACCCATGACGATGCCGACTTCACATGAAGATCGAAGAACAAAAGCACCCACGGGATTTACGGAGGGAACGACACATCCTCACCTCCACGACGATACTCCTTATCGTCCCCGACATCGTCCTCCTCTCCGACCCTCTTCTAAATGAAATGTACGCAGATTCAAACATATCGTATATATCCGATGAAATACCCTATACGTGCAAATAGGAACCTCAGATTCGGTAAAAAATGTTACCAACCGTGCGTATGTCTCTTGCTTGATGAAAGGCTAAGTTTTATATCATTTTGCTACACCACGACGCATCCACGTGTTAGATCCAAATTACTTTGTTCCTTCCGAGCATATCCATCCATTAGATCTGAAGCTTTAGAACAACATTTTGTATCCATATTCTTTAATACAATGATTTATCTTCGAATTTACTTCAATCGTCGATGTCTTCTTATCTAATTATCAAGAATAACACATAACATATATCTTATTTTGGTGACACCGTACAAGAAGACATCCTTATCTGATAGCATGCTGTTGTGCACATATGCGTGTATCACAGAATAAACAATCATGCAATTGATGTTTAAGTTCGTTTTTTTCATCGTACTCGTCCCTTATCTGACGCATCACTTATATTATATGCACACGGAGCTAACATAAGTTACATATTTTTTTCAGTGACCAGACACCCTTGGTCAAACGCAAAGCTCAGGGATTGACTCCTTCATCACTTGCATGTTATAGTCGGAGAGGAGAACAGAAGCTGCACATTGACTTTTTAAACTCTACATTTCGAAGAAGGACCCCAAACCATTGCTCTTGCGATGTTTTGGTGCACTTCACAAGATACTTTTTTTACTAAGAGTGTCTTGTAGAGTGTGACCAAAATATCACACCAGCAGCGAGAACAAAAACATCTCAGCGCCGGCTCCATCGAGAATCGTTTTCTTCCAACTTAATGAACTAACATCGTTTTCTTCCGTGTAACGGTTTTCTTTTCCACTGGATTGCCATAGGAACACAGGTCAGCCGACTCCAAGGAGTCGGTTGGTCGACGTGCAGTAAGACGGAGAGGGCCATTCCTGCCGGCTCCCTGGATTCAAGTGTTCGACCAATGGCACACGATGCTGGCAAGGGTGTATACAGCACGCCACCATGCCCTACCCCACAGAGAGCTGTCGTATCAAAGCTAGCTGCACCGCTGTGTGTGCGCGCGCGCGTGTGTTTGTGTGTGTGTGTGTGTGTGTGTGTGTGTGAGAGAGAGAGATTGAGAGAGACTTCCTCGGGCACCGCTTCCACTTGCTACGTTGCCGCTTCGGCTACCACGTTGCCCTTCTCGACCGTCACCCAGGTCCAATTCGCCTCCATGTATGTGGCCGCAGAGTCCGACACCGCCGAGCCCTGGTGCAAGAACGCCGTGTCTGCCTTTCACGAAGACGTTTGACTATGGACGTAGTTAATGACGTAATTAACAAACTTGCCGAGTGTGCTCTCGCTGGAGTTCTCTACAGGGATAATTTTTGTTGTTGTTTCTTTGGGTGTTACGTTTTCTCTTTTTTTTGGTTTATTTTGTGCTATTCTGAATTAACTTGTGATTTATTTTCCCTCCTATTTTTGCGGGTTGTCCTAATTTTTAGGAAGATTTGGGCCGGTTGTCCGTTGTGAACGTGTGGTTTAGTAGCATGTCGTGTTATGGTTTCACGGTCCCCTGTTATTCGTTACCGATTTACTCTACTAATCTTGACCTCGACAAAACAATGGTCAAATATACCTGAAGAGATGACAAAGCTGACATCGACCGTACTGTTCATAATCTAATGAGCATGGGAGAAAGACCATGTGTGGCCCATCGGCGGTATCCATTGATTTATCAAATGCCTACAGGCGGATATCAATTTTGGTTATCGTGGATCATGCGTCAAGGCGTACCCATAAATCTATAGTAATAATTTTCTCGGAAGTGTTGGGCGAGCCGGCTGGCGCTTGGTTTAATGCTATGGTCTTTGTACTCGGCCTGTGAGAGGCCGCCGAGGGTATGTGTTTAATTTTATCAATCAGCTGAGATAATCAAGCCGTCACGCAGTTGGCTCGGCGGTTTAAAGACAGGGGTAAAATATATCCACCTGATCGGTAGGAGGCGTCATCACGAGTACATTGGTGCTTTCGTGCCATTCATTGATCCAATTTGTTTTATGTCTATTATTTATCTAATTTGGTATTCGGTCTTACATATGGATATAATTGTTTATACCCGATGATTATTAGCATCATTTATGGCGCGTCGTCAAAACATGGCTCGAGGGGGGCGTGCGCCAAGGCGCACCCCTAAATCTAGTATGAGTGAAGAACATGATTGTTTAATGAAAAAGCGGAGCGTGTCTCTCTCCCACACAAGAATGCAAGCATCCATTTATTAAAAATTCCAGCAAACAAAACAAAATAAAACTGAAAGCAAAACATAAATGACGCTCTAAGAACAACACATATTATGTAAAGGAATAAAAATATAGTTTCATGGGATCGACCTGATTATTTGTCGATGAAGAAGGGGATGCCTTGGGCATCCCCAAGCTTAGACGCTTGAGACTTCTTGAATATTTGGTGGAGGTCCAGGGGAGCCTCCCCAAGCTTGAGCTTTAATCCCTTCTTGATCTTCTTTCATCACCTCGTTCTCTCAACACTTGAAAACTTCCTTCACACAAAACTTATCACAAACTTATTAGAGGGGTTAGTACTCAAACAAAATAATCCACCTTCAGTTCTCACTTGACAAATTGCATGAACTTGTTTCTAAACATTAGCTACTGTCACAGAGTTGAAAGTGATGTTCTGTGGATAAAAGAACTCCACTTTGCCCGTAAAAGATGCAACGCACAAACTTAGACAGAATCTGTCAAAAACAGAACAGAACGGAAAGGTGATTTTTTTTGAGCTACTAGGACACCTCGAATCAGAAAACTCAAAACTAACGAAAGGTAGAAAAAACCCAGATGCTTGCTGTAAAAACTTTACAGCTCCAGATCACGTTCTGTGAACTTTTGGATTTTCGTACGGTGAGGAACAGAAATCTGTTTCTGGACAGCAAACTTAAAATTTTACTTTCCTCTCATTAGAGGTTATTCTTGTGTCACATCCCAAATTTAGAAACTAAGAAAAACTTAGTTTCACAAGGCCCAAATTTCAGAACCAACAAAAACTTTTTGAAATGTTTCACTGATGATTGTGTTTTACTTCCCATTGCTATGTTTGACCTTGTGTGGACTTGATTGTGATGTTGATCTTGTTGTGTCTGTTGCTTGTGAGGACAATTCCTCAGCAGTGCCTAACACTAAAATAAAACCCACTGGTCACAAATTTGGAAAGTGACTTGAGAACCAAAACAAGACCCCTATGATTACTCACCACCCTCAAAATACAATCATGATTAAAAGAAAGGATCTTATTTAATTTCCCTCTCTACCTATTCTCTATTTTGTTATAACAATTATTTTATCTTATAAAATCCAGGAATGAGATGATAACCATCTCATTATCCTATTACTCTCTCCTCAAAGTATCCAATCTCCAATTACAAAGTTATTTCAACTTGTCAAATTAGAATTACCAAAACTAACATATTTAAACTCTATGAGCAAATATAGTTCAAAACATTTTATTTTGGCACACCTATTTTTGTGGAGCCTCTACATGTATTGGGGAGGCTACATGAATATTTTCAGATTTTTGTAAAATGTTTAGTACCTCAAATAAATCCCTAAAAAGCTACTGTTTTACAAAGGGAATTAAAGAGAAATTAAATCAGAGGAATACAGGGAGGTGTAGGGGGTTTTCTGCAAAAGCTTCATAGCCATAGCCTCCCTGTAGCGCGACAGTGCTGCGCACCGCCGTGTCGTCGTCCTGCATCGCGCCGCCCGGACCCCCCCTTGCTCCCCTCTCCCCTGCGACAAGGATAAGAGAGCACCGCACCCCTCTGCTCTCCTTACTTCCCCAAAATATCTAGCTCTCCCTCTCTCTGTTTCTTCCCGAACCCTGGCCGTGTCCGAGCCGAGCGCGCCGTCACGTGTCGCCGTCGATTGAGAGCTCCCCGAGCCAAGCCAGGACCGCCAGAAGCTCCGCCTCGTCCACCTCTTCTTCTCCGTGCAAAGAATCGAGCCGGGGCGTCGTCGTTGCGGAGATCGACGCCATCTTCTCCGCTTCCGGCCGCCAACCTTCGAGCAAGCTCGCCGCCGTTCCCGTCCACCTCAGCACCAACGGAACGCACTCACGCATCTACGGTGAGCAGGCGCACCTCCTGGACATCTCCGTCCCCCACCTCCCCGGCTATTTTGTCGCGTAGAAGTAGCTCCGCCATTAGGCCGTAGCACGCGCCGCCGTAGCTCGTCGCCGGAGCTTCTCCCGGCGACCATTTGGGTCGTAGCGCCGCCCCTAGCCTCCGCGTACACGTATGCGTCGATGCCATCCAGTAGATCGTCCCCGCGCGTCCTCTGCCTTCGATCCCGTGCGCGTCGCCGCCGGTGGTCACCGCGGAACGCGCGACGTCGCGGTGCACGGCCGTCTGTTTATTAGGGATCGCGCCCTTATCCTAGCAGGATCCACCGCACAGCCCAGTGGCAACGGCCACGATCGCGCTCGCGCGCGTCGCGAGTTCGATTCGCCGCAGCCGCAGAGGCGCTGCCCCTTTTTCCATTTTTATTCGCACTGACAGGCGGGCCCCACCGGTCAGTGACCGTGGCAGCCAGCGCAGCCACACGCAGCCCAGTCGGCGCCAGCGTGGCGCTAGGGCCCCACACGTCAGTGACTGGGGCTAGGCAGGGGCTCGGTGCGAAACGTTTTCGCTGGAATTCCTGGAAAATGAAATAAATAGACAAATTCAAATAAAACTTGTAAATTCAATATCTCGAGATTTAAGAATCCAAATAAATCAAACTCAATTGTTCTGAAAATCTTATGAAATTGTTTAACCAACCCAAGTGGATTCAATTCATTTACATAAATGATAAAAATGTATTATTAAAAATACTACAGAAGGTTTAAAATCTAAACTTGTTTGTTTCTGATACTCTGTTAGTCCAAATAATTCCAAACCAATTTTGTTAGCTTAGTACTACCATGTATTAGCTTCCCTAATTTTGGTAGAGTTATTTGTGCAGTAGGAATTGTTTAGTATAAAGTTGAAGTTACAGAACCCTTCTGCACTAAAACATTTAAATATGTTTATTGGTTAACCCAAATGAATTAGGACCAATTTTGTTAGATCACAATTAGTCATGTTTAGTTACCCCTAAAAGGATTTAATTTTAGGAGCAACAGAACTTAATTGGTAGCCAAAACTTGATTAATCACTCACTGGATTAAAACAATTGTGTAGGGAGTTTGGTAACTCCAATTAGTCCAAATCAAATTGGGTTGTCCTCTACACATCAGTAGCTTTCCATATAAATTTAGTTTGTATTTTTGTGCCCAGCAGAACTCAAGTTATGCAATTAAACATGTTCCACAAGTTCCTGCCATAATTTAGACATAAGGAAATAATGTTTAATTCAAATAAATTGAAACCAAATTGTATTGTTTGATGTATTCAGTGGCTATTTAGAGCATTTAGGATTGTAATGTTGCGATGTTGCTTGAGTAATTTAGTGATTGTTTGTATTGTTTGTTTATTAATTAGACGAGAACGCTGTCAGAATTATCGAGGGGGAATTTGTTGAACCTGAAGATCAAGACCAAGGTCACTTTGCCGAGCAAGGCAAGCTACTCCCTGAGCTTGCACCTAAATACATATGCATCTACTTTTGATCAAATGATTTACTCTAAAGGTATTGGTTTACAAAACCTTTTCAAAAAGTATATGGATATTATTTTGCCACCCTACGTAGAATTATAAGGTAGTTTATATAAAACTATAGGATAGGAAACAATGTTGTTTATTCAAAACTCTTTTGAAAATACTTTGATGAATTATGGAATGCCGAGGTGTCGGTGTTGAAGTGGAGAAATGGAGAATGGTGATGTTTACGAAAAATGCACAGTGTCCTAGTACTATGACGACCAATCTTACCCTGTGCGACCACATTTACCCACATATGGGAAAGGGCTTAGTCATATAATTTGCTCTTATTAGTATGGGATGCCTCATCGATGGGGATGACTCCGTTATGCATGAGGGGATGGTCTAAGGACCTACCCTGACCTGGGTCCTCGCTCAAACTCTATGGAAAGATAAGGAGGAGGATAGAAGGATGACCCTATACACCGCCAGACAAAACATATGAGTCCTCACACTTAGGGTTTCCGACGGGAAACTGGACTGAGTGTCGATGGAAAGTGTCATATGGGCTGGGTCCTATACTAGCATGAGCAAAGGAGAGGCTATGGTCGGTGGCTCAACTTCGCATACACCTGGTATGGCGGGACGTGGCTGACACGATGAGTTACCGGATGGGTGTGGGCAAAAAGCGTGCTACCTCTGCAGAGGATTAAAACTATTCGAATAGCCGAGTCCTCGGATATGGACAATTGGGAGACTGTTCCTAAGACTATGTGCAAGTTTTGAAAAGCTTTGAGTTTAAAAGGGAAATGAAGCGGAGAAAGTGTTCCACAACTATACCAATGAGTTGGTATGATGTGTTGGAGTTAATTGGACCTATGGCGAGCCATGGTCAGAAAAAGGAGGAGTTTTGGAGAAACAGATAAAATGGTGATTTTCCGGGAAAATGTTTTAAAAGAGACTTCTTATCATTTTTCGACAAAGATATATTTCGGGAAAAAGTTTTAAAGAGATTTCTTACAAAGATGGAATTATGGGAAAAAGTTCTAAAAGCTTTCTTTCCTTTTTCAACAAGGATATAGAGTTTTCATAGCAAACGAAGTTTTATTTAAACAATAAAAAGAGTAGTGCATGCTCATTTCGGGGATAGTTTGCGAGTACAATCAAATGTACTCATATTGGTTTCGTCCCTGGCTATTGTCTTAGCCAGATTCTGAAGAGGAGCAGTTCGAAGGAGAAGTTTTAAATGACGTCAATGCGAACTAGGGCGCTTCCCAGTCAGTTGCCTGTGGGGTTGTGGCATTTGACTTGGGCTCCACGTTGTTTGATGATTTCCGCTGCAAGTACCTGTTGAAGCTTATGGCTCCAATCAAGTAAGTAATTTCCTTCGGTATTTTTGGATGTTCTTTTGATACCAGTTTGATTGTGCTCAGCGACAGACTGATCATGGGATCGCTGATGTTGTAGGCACAAGGGTATTTCGGACAGCTAGTCCGGGGTCCCCACAGACTTGGTATCAGAGCCATCCTGACTGTAACAGACCTTAGTTAGCATGGACGTTAGTTAGGAAGGGAAATATTATGTTAAAAATATATATTACTACCAAAATACATTTTTATCAAAGGAAGCCCAAGAAAATAGCTTCCACTCTTCTCACCTTCTCAAATATTTCTGAGTCTTATCCCTCTATTTAAGATTTTCCAAGGATTTCTCTACTCCCTCTTACCCGTTCAAAATACTTGACGATGAACCCAAGTGAGACCTAATTAGGTAGCACCTACAAGAAGAAGCTTCCATCTCGAATATTCAACATTCAATATCAAGGTGATTGATCTGCAAATACCAAGATTGTCTAGGTCAACAAAGCAAGAGACCTCCGAAGACCTCAGCTCAACATCAACAACTCTACTCAAGAGGCAACTTCGACCATCTCAATTTCTCCAGCTGAAGACTAAGGCGACAAAACAAAGATTTCGTAAACCATGTTTAACCAAGGCCCATAGGAAAAACTTAGAATAGGAACTTTGGTTATACTACCCGATTACCACGAGTATTAGGCGTCCATTGGTACTAAGTGTGTTGTTTGTTCGTGAGTCTCTGCTTGTGTGTTGCTTCCCCTGTGTGTTTCGCAAATTGCGCCTTGGTTAACAAACTCCTAATACTTACTCCGTAAAAGTAATCAAGTATCCTGATCACGGTAGTCTTCTTGCGCTTTTTAAATTTTGTTTTAACTACCTCTACAAAATATGTTTAATTCAATTCCGGCAATCATAGTTCCCCAGACGGAAATGTCGCGGGAGCACTCCTACCTCGGTTCTGGTTTTGAAGCAACCCAAAGTCCTCCGCTCCATCAAATCGAAGCCGCCCCAGGAACCCACTCGACAACCTTTGAAAGAGAACAGTCCCCTACGTCTAAAGATCTGCCCAAGAAAATTAGAGAGGACGTCATCAGAGAACAACGTTGGTGCTACACTTGCAACGAACGCGGACATATGACCAGGAAGTGTCCCCTTACATACAAAATAAGGAAGGGACCACCCCAAGGAAAGGCTTGTAGTCAGTGCGGAAGGGGTGGACATCAGGCTAGTCAATGCCCTGGCCGCTGCCCACACTGTTTTAATTTTCATCCAACTGGCAAGTGCCCAACCGCTAGCGTCACTTGCTACCTATGCGAAGGAGATGATCATGTTCCGGCTAAGTGTCCTATGGAGTTCATAGTAGACGCAGTAAAAGATGCTCATGAGAAGATTGCTCAAGACGCCATCCACGCCCCGAGAAAGACGTCCACTAAAGCATCCAGCCCATGCCGCAATCCGAAGCGCCAGAAGGGGGGAAAACGCAAGGAGCCAACACCAACCTTAGAAACATATCACAAGTTGTGCCTACAATCTGGAAGGACCCTTCCCAGGAAGAAGCCCCATACTTTTCAGCAAGCCCCCAAGCCTGCCTGTCAACCCCCGCAAGCCCCACGCCCCACCTTTCCTAAACGCCCAAACAACTCCAACCGTGCCAATGTTGTCTGCTTTGAATGCGGCAACAAGGGTCACTACGCCAGAGAATGCCCCAATCCCAAGGAGACTGTTCAGCACCCTTCAAAGGAATGCAGCGTTTCCATGTCAAAGGAAAATTAGCACCAAGGAATAGTGGGCCTTTCAAGATCATTAGCCATCAAGAAGAAGTATGGGTCCTATGTAGTTAGCAGTATTGGGTTCAATGTAAGATCCGTCACTTTTAATGAAATCTTTTTTTTAGACTCTTAAAGACGAGAAATGTTAACATGTCTAACACGAGCTTCACACCGTATAATTAATATGTGAAGGAATACTACACCAACGGATCGTACCTAACTTAAGAATGACACCTGACTTAAGTAACCATGATAGTACTAACTTGTAACTCATTGCTGCATGCCTTAACAAGAAGCGAAGACATAAGGAGACTCATTTAGGATTAGTAACTAGAGGAACTGAAGGAGTGTATAAGAGTTGCTATAAAGATTCGAGCTCAGAAACCGCAAGACGGAGGAACTACGACAAGAAGACATTGAATAGAGATTTCTTAGGTTGGCAAAGAAGTAATATACCCGACTATCATGGAATATTTGGAAACTCATATATCAGAATCTACTATTATAAATCTCTCTAGAAATAGTGTGATATTTTAATGTTCGTGTTATATAGAAGTAGTTTGGTAACAAGCCTCATGAACTTGTTAACAAATCGCTTTTGTATGCTCAAACAATTGAGTGTCATATACAAATAAACGGAACCTCAGATAATCCAGTCCACCTCAGCCTCTGGAATATGAAAAGTAGTTTGATGACAAGACTAGCTACCTTGTTAACAAATTCTTCTCGTAAGACTAAGGCAATTGATGTTATAAAAGACCTCCACAATTTTATACAACTAACTAATGGAAAGCTTGCCCGGACTAAGTGGGTGCCTTCACCACAGGGGTGAAGCAAATGATGTTAGAACTCAAATCAAGGACAATAATAATTTTCTTAAGTCAAGTGTATACCTTAGGAGTTACTCAAGTTCTAAGTAAGAAAATCACACGAAGGTTTATAGTGTTTCCCCAAGGATATGATTTCCGAAAACAAGAAAAGAAAGAGGTGCCAGTGGACGACTCAAAACTAGTTGGTAGAAAGGAGACTTTAGGGAGATATAAGGGTGTTGAATTGTAAGTTATTAGCCAAAAGTATCTCGATGAGATCAAAATTTTGGGGTTTAGAATAGAAGTGAAAACTTGGAGTGGATCGATAAATTAATTGGGATTGGACAGATGATATATTTGATTAATACACTGGGGCTAACCAGTTGTGGTCCCCAACCATTGGTGGTTATCTGGAGCTAGAAGACGTGACCCTTGATTTAAGGTTTAGAAACAAAGGTGAAATTTATTGGATATTTAGGAAGCACTTGCTGATAAGATGATGTTTGGATTGGTTAGAAGCAAGTAAATTAAAAAGAATACTCCGGTGTTGGAATGTTTTAGGGTGATTCTTAGCGCAAGTGATCTTTGTACTAAATTCTTATAGGATTATAGGAAGTGGTCAAAGATGAGTTAGCGAATGAGTAGATCGTTGTATGCAAGGAATAATTGGTGGAGGATAAGTGAATGTTTATCGGATTCTAGGAATCAATATGACTGCGTCTAGTAGCAAGACATTCTAGGTGATAGAAGTTTTCAGAGCTTGTCACGCTCTGTTTGGATTATTCTTAGAAAGATCATTTATCCTTGGACATGAGATCAAGGCCCAAAGGTGTTTAGGTAAAATCTGGATTTGGTTAGAAAAGGTCAATTCTTGATGATATGATCACATGTTTGTTGGATGCTTTATTTAGCTTTAATGAGATGATCGTGGGAAAGTAACCACCTGAAGGAGTAAGATAATATGAGATATGCCTATCTAGGGAGAATAATCAATCAAGAAATAATTGGTGGACCACTACGATTTTTGTGATAGAATGTAATGGCAAGACTATGCCTAAAAGGTTTGATGGGTATCCGATAGATTGAGCAATAATATGATAAAGAGTTCATGTCCGAAGAAGATGATGGTGGATTAATAATTTTTAGCTTGGGCAAAGACCATGTTTCAAATTAACTAGTTGATAGTAGTGGCCTTACCAGAGATATTGGAATGGTATTTTGAAGACTCGAGAATTATGGGCCTATGTAAAGTTGGTTGTTTTGGATCTTAGGTATAAAAAGATTGATGTTCAGAGTATAGCACCCAACTCCCTTGAAAGCTAACTTAAGCCCCTCAACCAGAAAGTTTTCCCGGAAACCCTAACTATTCTGGTGCACTCTAACTTACTTGTGAAGACCACTGCGAAGCTCCGTAAAGACCCAGAGCCAAAGAAGTCTTTTAGGATCAGCCTTTTTCCTGCCAAGCCGAAGGAAGAAAAGCGTGAAGAAGATCTACCGGAAGTCACAAAGAAGAATCAAACAACAGAAGCACTTACTGTAAGCAACATTAACCATCAATCAAGTTCAGACGCCTTTAGGAGTTTATAACATCCCTCTACTAACTAGAACCCAGAGAGAGTCAAGTACCCAGACTTGACGCATCCTGAAAACAACGCATCCCCATCTGCGACCCTCGTAAGGAGAAGATATCAGGAAGTGATATCTGCACCAACCAGGCACTAAGGAATGACACCCAAGACGAAGATTTTCAAGCTACCCAAGAAGAACAATGCCTCCAAGTCGACCCCAGATGCAACCCTCAGCATGACCATTCAAAAAACCCTTTTTAAGGGGGGAAGACCTGCAATAGGTATACCAGAACGTGGTAATAATTAGATCCGTGCGCTTTAGCCTTGTAGAATCTGGAAATAGCCAACCAGGACTCTCCCTCGGAGTCGATCGTTAAGTCAACCCTACCGTCAAGGATCTGAACCTAGCACATAAGTTATCCACAAAGAAAGCCTCGCAGCATCAATTTGTCAAGATCTCACATGGCAACCTCACTAAAGAAGCAACGACCTCGGAAGAATAGCCAGCCAAAAACCCATGCCCTCGTACTCCCCTGTTACCACCCGGTAAATCTCGAGGACGAGATTTATTTTTAAGGGGGGTAGAGCTGTCACATCCCAAATTTAGAAACTAAGAAAAACTTAGTTTCACAAGGCCCAAATTTCAGAACCAACAAAAACTTTTTGAAATGTTTCACTGATGATTGTGTTTTACTTCCCATTGCTATGTTTGACCTTGTGTGGACTTGATTGTGATGTTGATCTTGTTGTGTCTGTTGCTTGTGAGGACAATTCCTCAGCAGTGCCTAACACTAAAATAAAACCCACTGGTCACAAATTTGGAATGTGACTTGAGAACCAAAACAAGACCCCTATGATTACTCACCACCCTCAAAATACAATCATGATTAAAAGAAAGGATCTTATTTAATTTCCCTCTCTACCTATTCTCTATTTTGTTATAACAATTATTTTATCTTATAAAATCCAGGAATGAGATGATAACCATCTCATTATCCTATTACTCTCTCCTCAAAGTATCCAATCTCCAATTACAAAGGTATTTCAATTTGTCAAATTAGAATTACCAAAACTAACATATTTAAACTCTATGAACAAATATAGTTCAAAACATTTTATTTTGGCACACCAATTTTTGTGGAGCCTCTACATGTATTGGGGAGGCTACATGAATATTTTCAGATTTTTGTAAAATGTTTTAGTACCTCAAATAAATCCCTAAAAAGCTACTGTTTTACAAAGGGAATTAAAGAGAAATTAAATCAGAGGAATACAGGGAGGTGTAGGGGGTTTTCTGCAAAAGCTTCATAGCCATAGCCTCCCTGTAGCGCGACAGTGCTGCGCACCGCCGTGTCGTCGTCCTGCGTCACGCCGCCCGGACCCCCCTTGCTCTCCTCTCCCCTGCGACAAGGATAAGAGAGCACCACACCCCTCTGCTCTCCTTACTTCCCCAAAATATCTAGCTCTCCCTCTCTCTGTTTCTTCCCGAACCCTGGCCGTGGCCGAGCCGAGTGCGCCGTCGTGCGTCGCCGTCGATTGAGAGCTCCCCGAGCCAAGCCAGGACCGCCAGAAGCTTCGCCTCGTCCACCTCTTCTTCTCCGTGCAAAGAATCGAGCCGGGGCGTCGTCGTTGCGGAGATCGACGCCATCTTCTCCGCTTCCGGCCGCCAACCTTCGAGCAAGCTCGCCGCCGTTCCCGTCCACCTCAGCACCAACGGAACGCACTCACACATCTAGGGTGAGCTGGCGCACCTCCTGGACATCTCCGTCCCCCACCTCCCCCGCTATTTCGTCGCGTAGAAGTAGCTCCGCCGTTAGGCCGTAGCACGCGCCGCCGTAGCTCGTCGCCGGAGCTTCTCCCGGCGACCATTTGGGTCGTAGCGCCGCCCCTAGCCTCCGCGTACACGTATGCGTCGATGCCATCCAGTAGATCGTCCCCGCGCGTCCTCTGCCTTCGATCCCGTGCGCGTCGCCGCCGGTGGTCACCGCGGAACGCGCGACGTCGCGGTGCACGGCCGTCTGCTTATTAGGGCTCGCGCCCTTATCCTAGCAGGATCCACCGCACAGCCCAGTGGCAACGGCCACGATCGCGCTCGCGCGCGTCGCGAGTTCGATTCGCCGCAGCCGCAGAGGCGCTGCCCCTTTTCCATTTTTATTCGCGCTGACAGGCGGGCCCCACCGGTCAGTGACCGTGGCAGCCAGCGCAGCCACACGCAGCCCAGTCGGCGCCAGCGTGGCGCTAGGGCCCCACACGTCAGTGACTGGGGCTAGGCAGGGGCTCGGTGCGAAACGTTTTCGCTGGAATTCCTGGAAAATGAAATAAATAGACAAATTCAAATAAAACTTGTAAATTCAATATCTCGAGATTTAAGAATCCAAATAAATCAAACTCAATTGTTATGAAAAGCTTATGAAATTGTTTAACCAACCCAAGTGGATTCAATTCATTTAGATAAATGATAAAAATGTATTAATAAAAATTCTACAGAAGGTTTAAAAAGTAAACTTGTTTGTTTCTGATACTCTGTTAGTCCAAATAATTCCAAACCAATTTTGTTAGCTTAGTACTACCATGTATTAGCTTCGCTAATTTTGGTAGAGTTATTTGTGCAGTAGGAATTGTTTAGTATAAAGTTGAAGTTAGAGAACCCTTCTGCACTAAAACATTTAAATATGTTTATTGGTTAACCCAAATGAATTAGGACCAATTTTGTTAGATCATAATTAGTCATGTTTAGTTACCCCTAAAAGGATTTAATTTTAGGGGCAAAAGAACTTAATTGGTAGCCAAAACTTGATTAATCACTCACTGGATTAAAACAATTGTGTAGGGAGTTTGGTAACTCCAATTAATCCAAATCAAATTGGGTTGTCCTCTACACATCAGTAGCTTTCCATAGAAATTTAGTTTGTATTTTTGTGCCCAGCAGAACTCAAGTTATGCAATTAAACATGTTCCACAAGTTCCTGCCATAATTTAGACATAAGGAAATAATGTTTAATTCAAATAAATTGAAACCAAATTGTATTGTTTGATGTATTCAGTGGCTATTTAGAGCATTTAGGATTGTAATGTTGAGATGTTGCTTGAGTAATTTAGTGATTGTTTGTATTGTTTGTTTATTAATTAGACGAGAACGCTGTCGGAATTATCGAGGGGGAATTTGTTGAACCTGAAGATCAAGACCAAGGTCACTTTGCCGAGCAAGGCAAGCTACTCCCTGAGCTTGCACCTAAATACATATGCATCTACTTTTGATCAAATGATTTACTCTAAAGGCATTGGTTTACAAAACCTTTTCAAAAAGTATATGGATATTATTTTGCCACCCTATGTAGAATTATAAGGTAGTTTATATAAAACTATAGGATGGGAAACAATGTTGTTTATTCAAAATTCTTTTGAAAATACTTTGATGAATTATGGAATGCCGAGGTGTCGGTGTTGAAGTGGAGAAATAGAGAATGGTGATGTTTACGAAAAATGCACAGTGTCCTAGTACTATGACGACCAATCTTACCCTGTGCGACCACATTTACCCACATATGGGAAAGAGCTTAGTCATATAATTTGCTCTTATTAGTATGGGATGCCTCATCGATGGGGATGACTCCGTTATGCATGAGGGGATGGTCTAAGGACCTACCCTGACCTGGGTCCTCGCTCAAACTCTATGGAAAGATAAGGAGGAGGGTAGAAGGATGTCCCCTATACACCACCAGACAAAACATATGAGTTCTCACACGTAGGGTTTCCGACGGTAAACTGGACTGAGTGTCGATGGAAAGTGTCATATGGGCAGGGTCCTATACTAGCATGAGCAAAGGAGAGGCTATGGTCGGTGGCTCAACTTCGCATACACCTGGTATGGCAGGACGTGGCTGACACGATGAGTTACCGGATGGGTGTGGGCAAAAAGCGTGCTACCTCTGCAGAGGATTAAAACTATTCGAATAGCCGAGTCCTCGGATATGGACAATTGGGAGACTGTTCCTAAGACTATGTGCAAGTTTTGAAAAGCTTTGAGTTTAAAAGGGAAATGAAGCGGAGAAAGTGTTCCACAACTATACCAATGAGTTGGTATGATGTGTTGGAGTTAATTGGACCTATGGCGAGCCATGGTCAGAAAAAGGAGGAGTTTTGGAGAAACAGATAAAATGGTGATTTTCCGGGAAAATGTTTTAAAACGGACTTCTTATCATTTTTCGACAAAGATATATTTCGGGAAAAAGTTTTAAAGAGATTTCTTACAAAGATGGAATTATGGGAAAAAGTTCTAAAAGCTTTCTTTCCTTTTTCAACAAGGATATAGAGTTTTCAAAGCAAACAAAGTTTTATTCAAACAATAAAAAGAGTAGTGCATGCTCATTTCGGGGGTAGTTTGCGAGTACAATCAAATGTACTCATATTGGTTTCGTCCCTGGCTATTGTCTTAGCCAGATTCTGAAGAGGAGCAGTTCGAAGGAGAAGTTTTAAATGACGTCAATGCGAACTAGGGCGCTTCCCAGTCAGTTGCCTGTGGGGTTGTGGCATTTGACTTGGGCTCCACGTTGTTTGATGATTTCCGCTGCAAGTACCTGTTGAAGCTTATGGCTCCAATCAAGTAAGTTATTTCCTTCGGTATTTTTGGATGTTCTTTTGATACCAGTTTGATTGTGCTCAGCGACAGACTGATCATGGGATCGCTGATGTTGTAGGCACAAGGGTATTTCGGACAGCTAGTCCGGGGTCCCCACATCTTGGCACACAAAAACGAAAATAAAAGGATACAAAGGAAGTGTTACCAAAGTAACAGCAACCTTGACTCAAAGAAAAATAAAACAAACTGAAAGTAAAAACAATTGGTTGCCTCCCATAAGCGCTTTTCTTTAACGCATTTTAGCTAGGCACAATGGCAAAAATCAAGTATTATCAATATTAGCAATATTAAAATCATCAAGAATATCTTCAGTGGAACACTCATTATCATCTAAGGTACTCTTAGCCGGTTTCTTATCATCTAGATTTTCAGAAGCAAGAGTAGGGATTTTAATCTCATCAGTACCTGTTTCACTAACAAGGTTTTCAAGAAACACTTTAGAGTTTGGATCATGAGATGGTGCAAATTTCGTTCGAGAAGTCTTTGGCACATACATCAGATTTGGTCTCCTCCCTACTGGAGTTTGTCGCTTTTTGGCATTGAACGAAGAAAGAGTGTTTCCCAGAGTGTCCATGACTTCTTCTAACTTATCAATTCTTGAGGCTGATCATTTTTTATTTTGATAGACTCTAATATATTAATTCTTTTAGTAACATGCTTCAAGGAACCGTCAAGTCTATCAATATTATTAAGGAGCTTTTTGTCTATCTCATTTATCTTATCTAAGCATGGCAAGTTTTTCTCTATAGAGTCTAATCTTTCCATAATGTGTTCCAAGGTAACTTCAGTTTTAGCATCATTAATAGGTGGAGTTCCAACCAAATTTTCTATTATATTGTATGCTTCCAAGGTGTGAGTGCCTAAGAAGTTACCACCTGTTAAAGTGTCAAGAACATACCTATACCAATGTGTAATGCCAACATAAAAGTTTCTAAGAAGAATAGTAGTTGACTGTATTTTAATGGATTTGTATTGAGCATCATTAATTCTATACCAAGCATCTTTCAAACTTTCTCCACCTCTTTGTTTAAAAGTAAGAACTTCAATTTCAGGTGACATAGCAAACGAAGTAGAACTAGACATGATAACTAAACAAGGGATACAACTAGACAAATCGAAATAAACTACTTGCTGGATTTTTTTTTGTGTTTTTGAGTTTTAAAGCAAACGAAAAGCAAAACAAGACTAATAAAAAATATACTAAGCAAGACAATAACAAAATAGAGTGTAAGGATGTGCGAAACTCCCCTCGCTGAAGCTTCCAAATCCCCGGCAACGGCGCCAGAAAACTTGCTTGATGACGTGGAATGACACGTTCGGTGGGAGACCCCCAAGTGCAAGGAATGATGCAATGTAGCAGCAAGTTTTCCCTTGATTACAAAACCAAGGTTTATCGATCCAGTAGGATTTGGAGAAGGCTTCGGAAAGGGGACAGCGGCGCCATTTACGATTACTGACGTGGACCTGCGCACACACGAACAAACTAATTTGCCCCAACGAAACAGAGAGGTTATCAATCTCTCCGGCCTGCCGAACACAAAGTATTAAATGTATGTGTGTAAAATATTATGAAAGCGAAAATGACCAGCGAGCAAATGACTAGGAAAAGCTATTAAAACAGTTGTATGCAATGTAGGAAAATAGGACCGGGGTCCACCGTTCACTTGTGGTGTCTCTCCAAAAGATAAACGTGTTGGGTGAACAAATTACAGCGGGGCAATTGACAAACATGGGCGCAACACAATACTATCATGACACAAAGTTCACCGTTTCATTTAATATGGGCATTACGTCCAAGTACATAGACCGTTATCCAACTGCATCTATGACTAATAATCCACCCCGGGATCGCTATCCAGCATGTCTCCTGAAAGTATTAAGTTGCAAGCAACAGATAATTGCAATAAGCATGGTGCGTAATGTAAGCAATGAGTACAACATAAAGCAATAAACATCGCTGTTTTATCCCTAGTAGCAACAGCACATCTCAAGTTTTAAACATTTCTGTCGATCGAGCTCAGATAAGAGAGGCATGAACCCACTATCTAGCATAAATACTCCCTCTACTGACACAAGAAATTACTTCGGCCAAAGCATACACAAGCATCGGAGAGCATGCAAGATCATAAATAAAACACATCATAGATAATCTGAACAATAATGTCATGACTCCATAATTCATCGAATCCCCGCAAACACAACACATAGCATTACATAAAGATGATCTTAATCATGCAGGCAGCTCATAAGATCTAAACAATGGAGCACAAGGAAGAGAGACAACCATCTAGCTACTACCATGGACCCGTAGTCCCGTGGTGGACTACTCACGCATCACTCCGGAGGCAGGCATGGTGGTGTAGATGCCTCCGGTGACGATCCCCCCTCCGGCAGGGTGCCGGGAAGAGCTTCAGAACCCTCCCGGTCTAGGGTTGGCGACGAAGGCAATTTATAGGCGAAAGGGCAACTCGAGGGTCTCCGAGTCACCCAGGTGGGGCCCAGGCGCGGTCCAGGGTTGACCGCGCCTAGGGGTCGTCTGGCCCCTGTGGGCCCCCTGCAGGTCTCCTTCTGGCGTAGTCTTTATTTCTTCGTGAAAATAAGTCATGTAAATTGGTAGCTTATTCCGAGAAAATTCCCTGACTAGTTTTTCTGAAACAAAACGACAGCAAAAACAGGAACTGGCACTGGGCATCTTGTTAATAGGTTAGTTCCATAAAATGTGCCAAAATAATATAAAAACATTATAAAAGCATGTGGCAATGATATATAATAAGCATGGAACATACAAAAATTATAGATACGTTTGAGACGTATCAACTAGTAGTTAGAGGAATATACCATGTATGAACCCCATGACAATGGTCGTATCTCCTCTACCCTCACGTAGTTCGCACGCAAGAGGCACTAGACACTGATAATTCATCCATGAATCATCAACTTGAAGAGGCATCATGCTTCTTCATACTTAATAAACTAGACCCAGCATAAGCTCTACTATTGTATCCTGTTCTACTTCATGGTTCTGATTCATATTCTCTCAATATAAGCTCTATATTCGCAGGTTTAACTACTTCATGTTCAAGCTTGATTTCACATAACCTCTATTGTTAGGGCATCTCCAGCTGCTGTGCCCTCCCAGGCCGAATTTCGGCGCTAAATTGGGCCGCCTGGGGGTGCATCGGCGCTAGTTTGTGTCCTGGGGGCGACTTTTTCCCAGCCGTGATGAAACCCAGGAAGAAGCCCAACATTTAAAAAAATACAAATTTAGGCCAAACTACAAATTTAGGCGAAATTCATACTTTATATAGGCGAAGTTCTCATAGTTTAGGCCGATTACAATATAAAGACTTAAAAAACATAATTAAACTAAACACGCCACTCTACATGCTCAGCTGGCTATACAACTGCGTGTAGTCGCCGCCGTCGTCGTCGTCGGAGTCGCTCTCGGCGAAGCACGGGAGGATGGGCCTGCGCCGTCGTCGCCGCCGTGCCACCAGCTCGGCCTTGGCATCGTCGGTGCCTCTGATTGCGTGGATCACACGTTCGTTGGGAGACCCCAAGAGGAAGGTATGATGCAGTGTAGCAGCAGTTTCCCTCAGTATGAAACCAAGGTTTAATCGAACCAGTAGGAGCGAGAAATCACTTCTGAAGGTTGTTGGTGGCGGAATATGGCACGGCGCAGCACCAGGGAATCCGGCGACCGACGTGGAATCTGCACACAACACAATCAAACTACTTTGCCCCAACGAAACAGTGAGGTTGTCAATCTCACCGGCTTGCTGAAAACAAAGGATTAAACGTATGGTGTGGAAAACAGTAGTAAATTGCAGAGAATGAAAAGGAACAATGTTTGCAGTTGGTTGTATTATTAGTGTAAAAGAATGGACCGGCGTCCACAGTTCACTAGTGGTGTCTCTCCATAAAAGATAACTAACATACTGGGTGAACAAATTACAGCTGGGCAATTGACAAAATATTGAGCGCATGACAATGCATATATATGACAAGATGATTACTATGATATTCATGTGGGCATTACGACAAAATACATAGACCGTTATCCAACAGCGTCTATGACTAATAATCCACCGCCAGGTTGTCATCCGAGTTCCCCGTTGATATTAAGTTGCAAGAAACGGATAATTGCATTAAGTAATGTGCGTAAAGTAAACAAATGCATTAGACCTAACGGCGCACCCTTAAGCTAAGTATAGGTTATTTTATCCCTAGTGGCAACAGCACATCCACAATCTTAGAAGTTGCTGTCACTCTCGCAGATTACCGGAGGCATGAACCCACTATCTAGCATAAATACTCACTATTGGAGTTACAAGCATCTACTTGGCCAAAGCATCTACTAGTAACGGAAAGCATGCAAGATCATAAATAACATATAAGATAGATTAATAATCAACTTGACATATTATTCAATATTCATCAGATCCCAGCAAACACAACATGTAGCGTTACAATAAGATGATCTTGACCATGATAGGCAGCTCACAAGATCTAAACATGATAGCATAAAGAGGAGAGACAACCATCTAGCTACTGCCATGGACCCGTAGTCCAAGGATGAACTACTCACGCATCACTCCGGAGGCAGGCATGGTGATGTAGAGCCCTCCGGTGATGATTCCCCTCTCCGGCAGGGTGCTGGGAAGAGCTTCTGAACCCTCCCAAGCTAGGGTTGACGGCGGCGGCGTCTCTAGAACTTTTCGTGGATAATGGCTCGGGTATTTAGGATTTTCGCGTCGGGAGGAATAAATAGGCGAAAGGGCGGCGGCTGGAGACCCACGTGGGCCCCACACCACCCCACGCCGCGGTAGGGGGGCCCACGCGGCCCCATGGTGTGGCTGCCACGTGGCTCCCCTCCGTCTCTCCTCTGGACTCCGTGTTCGTGTTGGAAAAATAGGAGGTTCTGTCCAAGTTTCGTCCAATTCCGAGAATATTTCCAGACTAGCTTTTCTGGAATACAAAAACAGCAGAAAACAGGAACTGGCACTGTGGCATCTTGTTAATAGGTTAGTCCCAGAAAATGCATAAAAATGATATGAAGTGTATATAAAACATGTAACAATTGGTATAATATCAACATGGAACATCAGAAATTATAGATATGTTTGAGACGTATCAGCCTCCTCCTACTCGTCGTTGTCGTCGAGGATGACGACGCCGGTGCGCGGGTAGGCGTCGTACCATGCCTGCTCACGAGCGGCGCGCTCCAGCAGCCGCGCCTGGCGCTCGGCCTCGTCCTGCTGGTGCATCTTGAAGGACCAAGCGCAGGAGAAGTCGTCTTGGTCCAGCAGGACGTCGTTGAGCGACATCTGCTCAGCGAGCCGCTGGCCGGGGAACTCCTCCAGGTCCTCGGGCGCCCCGAGTTCAGCGCCATGCGGACGTAGTCGCGCGGCGCCGACCACTCGGGCTCGGTCTTGGGCTTCTTGAGAGGAGCGCCGCCGGTGCCAGGCTCCTTCTTCGGCTTGACGAGGCGCAGGCGGCCCCGTGGCGGCGAGGGAAGGTGGCGGCCGGTGTTGAGGATGATGCCGCCGCTGGGCCTACGGGGCAGCGCGTCCTCCGGCTCAGACTTGACGCGAACAAACCCGGAGCGGGGCGTGGACCCCGAGATCGGCGTCGAAGAGGAGCGAGGAGTTGAGGAGAACCGGCCGGAGGAGGAGGAGGACGAGCCGCCGCCCATCCTCCTCGGCATCCATGACGAGCCGCGGTGGCGCGAGATGGCCGGAGGCCGGGGCGGCATCGTCAGGCAGGGGTTGTTGCCCCCGTCGATGTAGTCCAGGACGTAGCTCAGCGTATGCCCTAGCACGTCCCACCATAGCCTACGGCAGCCGCCGTTGTTCCTGCCAGAGACGGCGCCGTTGTTGTTGGTGTCGTCGAGCTCCCGCCGCTGCCGCTGGACGAAATACTCCGTCCAGAAGGCGAAGTTGGCGGGGTCTCAGCGTGGGTCCGCCGCCTGCTCCTCCATGAGCCCAGTGAGAACCTGCTGGATCTCGGTGTCTCGATCCGCTCCTTCTGGTGGCGGAGGCACCGGAACTCCTCCGGCGCTCAGCCGCCAGTCGCCGGGGATACGCATGTTGGGCGGCGTTGGTTAGCCCGCCTCGTATAGCATGCGCACCTCCCAGCCGTGAAGGAAGCTCCGGCCGAAACCGTAGGCCCCTGCGCCATCGCCTGGGTACCGCTCGGCCATTGCACTGCTCTACTGTAACATCCCAAGTTTTTGAAAAAGTTGAAAAATCAGAAAAATTTAAAACTTTTGAAAACTATTATGTATTTTGCTTTGAAAAGAAAACTCATGCACACATTCATCATCATATAGCATTGGTTGCAATTGGATATTTCAAAAGTTGGAATAATAATTCCACTTGAAAACATATTTAAGAAAATATATTAGTAGAGCAAAGAATGCTCCAAGTTTTCTTCTGATTTTTTTTATGAATGTTTTGTTCTGATAGAGTTGCTTGTGAAATTGTTTGAATCTGTTGCAATATAAATAATTGTAAATGTTTATCTTGTGGTATTTAAGATCTACTTAAGCCACAATTGTTTGTTCTAAAACCTATTTTAAATTTTGACATCAAGTGTCATATTGTTTATTAAAAACATAGTTTGGAAATCAAAATGATTTTCTATTTGAAAAAGTGTGTTTGGTTGTGAATTGTTTGTTTGTATGGAGAATTATTCTATTACTTACCCATTCTATATTTTCAAGTTTATATTACCTTTGAAGGAAAATATTTATTTGATTTATAAAATGAGTTTTGAATTCATTTTGAATCATCAAACCCTTTTTAAACAAAAATATATAATCTTATTACTCATATTTTGCTTTGGTTTAAAATATAAGTTTAAAAGGACTTTATAAAACCCTATAGTTTTCAAATGGCATTCATGTGTCCAAAATTCATTTAAACACATTTCAAAAATTTAGTTTACAAAATGTTTTGAAAATATTATTTGAGGTTTTCAAATTAAAGAGTTGGCTTTTACAAAACTATAGAAATTGGTTTGAATCCAAAAGGATTCATAATTTAAAAGTTATGAATAATTGAAAGATTTTCAGAAAAGAAAAGAATCAGAAAAAAAATGCGAAACCCTAGCTACTGGGCCGAGCCCATCTATCCCTTAACGCGTGCGCGACAGATAGCAGCCCAGCAGCCCAACCCCTCTCTCTCCCGCTGCCACCCTGGGCCCACCTGTCACCCCCTTCCTCGCGTCGCACCGGACGAATCCGTCGTGGACTCCGACCCGCGCCGCAGTGCGTCGCCCCGGGTCCGCCTCTGCCTCGACGTCCGGGCCATAAATAGGCGCCCTCGACGTCCGCAACACCCCCCTCGCGAAACCCTAACCCTAAACCTCCGCCGCCGCCTCGATCCCATCTCGCCGAGATCTGCCGCCGCCGTCCGTCCTCGATTCCGGTGAATAGAGCAAGCCACGCCGCCTCCTTTTGGTCACTTTCTACTCCCCACCTCCTAGCGCACCCTTCTGACCCTTCTTTAATTTTATTTGCACGCAGCAAGGCGACGCGGCCGTGCTCGACTACCTTCGCCGGCTCCCCGAGCTCTCCATCCGCATCTCGCCGTCGCTGCAAGACGCTCGAGCCATCTCCATCATCCCCGTCGTCTTCCCCGTGCCGCGCCTCACGTCGTCGTGACCTTCGCGAGCACCACGGGAGCAACGTCTGCATCAACCACCCGAGCCGCCGGCCGCCGCGACGCCATCGCCGGCGAAATACCGCCACCAGGTAAAGGTCAACGATCCAGAGCCGTCCGATCTGTAATGAACGCGTAGGATTAGATCCTCCTCCGAACAGGTATCGGCGAATCGTAGCAGGCCACGTCATCGCCAAGTCAGCGCAGCGTCATCTCCAGTCAGCAGCACAGTCAGCACGCCCAGCCAATCGGAGACCGCCGCGTGGAGAACTGCTCCCAGGATTTTCTGTTTTATTTTATTCCAGCGTTTTTGCAGATAGGTCCCTGTAGATTAGATCTATCACTACTTTTTATTGGCTCGGCCAAATTTTGCAAACTTTATATTTCTGGAAAGCTTATGACATGTATAAACTTTTGGCATAGTTAAATTTATGTTTTGACAAATTTAAATTGGTTCAAATTTTAAAATTTGTTGTTTAAGTAAATTTGACTTAATTTGAGTTTTAAAAACTATTTTCGGGCAAATCCAATTGCTTTAACTTTGTTTCATTAATACTTGGCCGTAGGAATACTGTACTATTTTTGTAAAAGTATTTTCTATGATTTTTGTAATTAATATTGATTATTTGCTTTTTAGGTGTTATTTTAATAATTAAAATTGTTTAAAATTATTTTTCTTCACCTATTCGGTTATTAAAATGACTTAGTCATATTTTGATCACTTTAGTTACAAAAAGTACTTAGAAATATTTTGCCTCTCCAAACAAAGTATTTTTCTTCCTTAGAAAATATTTGATAATTATTTTGACAACATTATATCCTTAGAAAAATTCCAAACATCTCAATAGTGCTAAATCTTCTCCTTAGAAAAATTTAGCATCTTGAAAACTTAGTTGTTTTATAATATTTTTCTAAGTGATATTGTTTAAGTGTTTGTCCTTAGAAATTTTATCAACTATTGTTTAAAAGTATTTTCCTTAGAAAATTTAGCAACTATGTTTTGTTTACTTTTCCTTAGAAATTATTTGGACTTGATGCGTTAGCTTTAGTCCTTAGCTAAATTTCGACACCAAGTGTTGTGACCTTGGTCCTTAGTCATTTTTGGACCATCTTGTTTACTTGCATTTCCTTAGAGCATTTACATAAGCATGGCATGCATAATTAAGTCCTTAGTATTATTTTATACTTTCACATGACTTCCTCCTTAGAAATTTTGAGGATGAATGTTAGCTCTTTTGACCCCTCAGTTAAAACCACTAAGTTAGAAATTAGTGGAAACAATCAAGAACCAAAGAAGGACTTAGCCAAGAAGACAAGACTCAGGAACATCTCCAAGAAGAAAAGTACTTAGAAGAAATCAAGAGGAAGTTCATGAAGATCAACCAACTACTTTTCCAAGTCTTCCTTCTCTTTCCCTCTTTTCTTCCTACTTCATGGTGGCTAAGTTACATTCAAGATCAACCTTCTGCCAACATCATCAAGTCTGTAGAACCATCAAGTCTACCAAATTAAATGAAGTCAAATACATCAAGAAGAAAGCTACAAGGAAGCCTGGAGAAGATTTTTGGAAGACCAACTAGTTCTTTCCTTCTATCTTCTCTTTTCCTAAGTTTTGTCTCACTTTGGACATAGACCAAGTCCTTAGTGATTAAGACTAAGTTCTTAGAGTTCTAATTGAAGACCATTGAAGAATACAAAGGAGTTGAAGATGTTTTGAAGATCAAACGTATGAAGATTTAAACTAACCTTGCAACTTTTCAAGTTGTTATTTCTTGCTCAAGCTTGACCTTGCCTTAGCCAATGGGATAGTGTTATTTTGTTGTCTCTCCCTTATTTTGTTTTGCCTGTCTTTCATACCACAATTCTTTGTATCATCCTGCATCTCATGCATATCATATTTTTCTAAGTGTTGCATTTATGATTGTATGTTTATTTGTGATTTGTTTGACTTGTTAGAATTTCCGGAGAGAGGCGAAAGTGGTTGCAACTGCTACTACTACACTCCTGTTTGCCAAGGCAAGTGGCACACCCCCATAAATTTCCTAAGTATTTTTATATGCATTACTTAGTGTATTTCTTTATATGCATGTGTTGGATAGTATTATGGCTATATGCTCAACCCACCATACCTTTACACTAGTTGTGTCTAGAACCCCTTTGATAACTTAGTAGATTATTTGATGCTATGCAAATGTGTTTTCTTTAAAGTTTAATTCTACTAAGTAATCTATCACCTGGGTGGACTTGGTTATGAAAAGATGATGGAAAGGTTGAGTTTCATCTCTTAGGGGTGACCTCTAAGAGATGGTCACTTGTGGTTGCCACCCAGGGTATTAAAGGGACCAATGTTTTGTCTAAGTGAAGAAGCTTCCAGTGCAGCCACTTGGTATTATGGCTCTGCCTTGACTAAGTTATAGGAACCTGATTCCGGCAGGTCTTAGCGGATGAATGTCTGTATGGGTCTGCCAGAGGAACAGGGGACTGTTTCCCAATGGTCTCGTCTCAACTCTCTCCTTTTCCTTAGCACAAATTGAGTGCTTGAGGATAGTTTGGGTTTGTTGGGTCTCGTGGTGAAAGTGCACAACCTCTCGAGAGTTAAATCTAAGTACTTAGCCGTGTCCCCGGTTACGGACAATTTGAGCAGCTGATCAAGGATGACAACGGAGGCTCCCGACATTCCAATTTCTTAAGTTAAAATATTGAAGGTTGAATAAAGGTAGACAAGAGGGTGGTTTTCATGCCATACCTGTTTTGACAAAAGAAAAGTGTTTATAAAGAGATAGGAAAAATTGGCTTTATGCAAAATAGCCTTGAAACTCCACCAGCCAAATATGCATATAGGCTATAGAGTTATTCCATTAAGTGTCCACATAGTGTCACTTGCCAGATCCATTTTTAATGGTATCTGACCCACTCTGTTGCAAAATTTTATTTTGTTGCAGATTGTTCTGACGATGAGTTAGTTTCGTTAAGGTTTCGAGTCTGCAACCAACATGTTTTCGCCTGTGGCACATGCTAAGGATGAGGACTCCATGAAGATTATTATTTCCGCTGCTTTACTCTTTAAAGCTAGCTTCGGCTATGCAATTTGTAAAGGATATTTTCCTAAGTACTGGATCCGTGTAATAATGATACAATGTTGTGATAATTCATCTTAGACTGTGTGTGCAAATGAATCGATCCAGGGGTTTGCACTATACACAGGTACCTTGCCAATTTCTAAGTGCAGGTACGCTACAGATGGTATCAGAGCACTGTGTTGCCTGTAGATTCGAGACCCTAGACATGGATAGAAATAGGTTTAACCATAGGATTGAAAATCTATTTTATTCAATGTTCTAAAGACAAAAACTTTTCATTTTCCTTTCTTGTACTCTCATCTACTATCAACCTTCTAGAAAATTCTTATCTTATTCTAGATGACCTACCTCTTTGTATCCATGAAGACATGTTTGGTGATGACCAAGAGTAAGTCTGATACTTCATAGAGAAATGCTACGACTCAACATGAAGCACTACCTGCATGGAAGATCATTGAAGAAATCAGATTATGACTCAAGCACTTAGAAGATTTTGAAGAAAGCTGAAGAAGAACTTGAAGCACTCAAGATGGAGATAGACTAGAAACTACCACCTTATTAGAACAACGACATCGTGTTAGGGTATTGATCATACCAACTTAGGTTGTATGCCAATACTAGATTGTTTTTCTATGTTTGAACCTTGTGGCTTTTGTTGGTTAGATGTTGTTTGTAAGATGTTTTGTCTTGATCTGCTGTGTTGGGTAGATTTCTTCTTAGCATCTTTCTATCTTTACTCATCTATGCTAAACCCAAACAGATGCCTCGCCAAAGCACCAACGATGATGAGATGAAAAATGCAATTCAACTGTTAGAAGCTCAGAATCAGTTGATGCAACTCATGGCCCAGAATCAAGTCAACAACCACAACAAAGAGATACCCCAGGGAATGCAACAACTGTTGGACAACCAAACCCACATTGTGCAGATGATGTGTCACACCATGGCAAACAATAAGGTCAACCCACCACAGATTGACATTGGTAACAAGGAGTTCAAAGGAAGTACTTTTACAAAACCTCACGCCTGCAAAACGTGTGGAGAAATAGGACACACATCCAAGGAATGTCATGATGAATGGCCCCATGGTGTCTCAATCTATCCAATCAACGGATGCCCTTCAACCATGGTTACTTGCTTTTTGTGTGAGGCAACAAATCATGTCCCAACCCAATGTCAACTCTACCCCATGGTGCAAAAAGTCAGTCAACAAGCCAAAGAAGGAATGCAACAAATTCTCAAGAGGTCCTTGGAAGTACAAGAACAAGAGAAGGAACGCAAGCAGATACTAGTCATATAACATGTTTCACATGTAGGGAAAACGGACACTACACATGGGGTTGCGTAGAGAAGAAGGATGGTGATAGAGTCACGCCAAATCAGTATCAAAAGAGACTTACCTTTCCTGCTAAGGAGGATGAAGCCAGACTCCAAACTCATCCTCACACACCCAAAGTCACCACCAAGTGTTGTTATTCATGTGAAGAAGAAGGTCATTTTTCCCGAGATTGCCCCATCAAGCGAACCAGATCGTCAGCCTTTGCAATAAATTATGATAGACAAGAGATAGAAGACCTTCTGGCACTGGAGAAACCTAAAAAGAAGAAAAGGCTGGGTACCTATAAGCACCATTCTGAACTTTCTTTCAAGAATCACTTTGCTCATGATGTGAACCATGGTATTAAACATGGGAATCACCATAGTGCAGGAAGTCACCACAGACATCATGATCACAAGGGTGGATCCAAAGAAGCAATGGAGACCAGAAGGGAGATGGACATGATGGCCATAATCATAACAATGGACAGCCCCGCCCAAATCCAGAACTCAAGAAAGATATCAGCCAAGTGCTTTGTTTTAAGTGCAATAATAAGGGTCATTGTGCCAATAAGTGCCCGGAAAATAAACCCCAGAACAACCCCCACCAGAAAGACATCAGCAAGGTGATGTGCTTCAAATGCAAGAACAAGGGTCATTACGCCAATGATGCCCAGCAAAGAAGAAGGCCGAAGAAGCTGCCAAGTCAAAGCCTTTTGAAAAAGGATATGTAAACCACATCAATGTGGAAGAAGTGGTTGAGGAACCTAGCTTGGTGAATGGTATGTTATCAATCAAGTTTACATCTTGAAGTTGACTGCCAACACAGATTTTTTTCTTTTAAGGGTGGTAGCCACCGAGTTATCCCAGTCACAACCTTTTGCTAGCCTTCCCGAATCTCGGGACGAGATTCTTTTAAGGGTGGTAGTATGTAACATCCCAAGTTTTTGAAAAAGTTGAAAAATCATAAAAATTTAAAACTTTTGAAAACTATTATGTATTTTGCTTTGAAAAGAAAACTCATGCACACATTCATCATCATATAGCATTGGTTGCAATTGGATATTTCAAAAGTTGGAATAATAATTCCACTTGAAAACATATTTAAGAAAATATATTAGTAGAGCAAAGAATGCTCCAAGTTTTCTTCTGATTTTTTTATGAATGTTTTGTTCTGATAGAGTTGCTTGTGAAATTGTTTGAATCTGTTGCAATATAAATAATTGTAAATGTTTATCTTGTGGTATTTAAGATCTACTTAAGCCACAATTGTTTGTTCTAAAACCTATTTTAAATTTTGACATCAAGTGTCATATTGTTTATTAAAAACATAGTTTGGAAATCAAAATGATTTTCTATTTGAAAAAGTGTGTTTGGTTGTGAATTGTTTGTTTGTATGGAGAATTATTCTATTACTTACCCATTCTATATTTTCAAGTTTATATTACCTTTGAAGGAAAATATTTATTTGATTTATAAAATGAGTTTTGAATTCATTTTGAATCATCAAACCCTTTTTAAACAAAAATATATAATCTTATTACTCATATTTTGCTTTGGTTTAAAATATAAGTTTAAAAGGACTTTATAAAACCCTATAGTTTTCAAATGGCATTCATGTGTCCAAAATTCATTTAAACACATTTCAAAAATTTAGTTTACAAAATGTTTTGAAAATATTATTTGAGGTTTTCAAATTAAAGAGTTGGCTTTTACAAAACTATAGAAATTGGTTTGAATCCAAAAGGATTCATAATTTAAAAGTTATGAATAATTGAAAGATTTTCAGAAAAGAGAAGAATCAGAAAAAAAAATGTGAAACCCTAGCTACTGGGCCGAGCCCATCTATCCCTTAACGCGTGCGCGACAGATAGCAGCCCAGCAGCCCAACCCCTCTCTCTCCCGCTGCCACCCGGGCCCACCTGTCACCCCCTTCCTCGCGTCGCACCGGACGAATCCGTCGTGGACTCCGACCCGCGCCGCAGTGCGTCGCCCCGGGTCCGCCTCTGCCTCGACGTCCGGGCCATAAATAGGCGCCCTCGACGTCCGCAACACCCCCCTCGCGAAACCCTAACCCTAAACCTCCGCCGCCGCCTCGATCCCATCTCGCCGAGATCTGCCGCCGCCGTCCGTCCTCGATTCCGGTGAATAGAGCAAGCCACGCCGCCTCCTTTTGGTCTCTTTCTACTCCCCACCTCCTAGCGCACCCTTCTGACCGTTCTTTAATTTTATTTGCGCGCAGCAAGGCGACGCGGCCGTGCTCGACTACCTTCACCGGCTCCCCGAGCTCTCCATCCGCATCTCGCCGTCGCTGCAAGACGCTCGAGCCATCAACATCATCCCCGTCGTCTTCCCCGTGCCGCGCCTCACGTCGTCGTGACCTTCGCGAGCCCAGAGCGCCACGGGAGCAACGTCTGCATCAACCACCCGAGTCGCCGGCCGCCGCGACGCCATCGCCGGTGAAATACCGCCACCAGGTAAAGGTCAACGATCCAGAGCCGTCCGATCTGTAATGAACGCGTAGGATTAGATCCTCCTCCGAACAGGTATCGGCGAATCGTAGCAGGCCACGTCATCGCCAAGTCAGCGCAGCGTCATCTCCAGTCAGCAGCACAGTCACCACGCCCAGCCAATCGGAGACCGCCGCGTGGAGAACTGCTCCCAGGATTTTCTGTTTTATTTTATTCCAGCGTTTTTGCAGATAGGTCCCTGTAGATTAGATCTATCACTACTTTTTATTGGCTCGGCCAAATTTTGCAAACTTTATATTTCTGGAAAGCTTATGACATGTATAAACTTTTGGTATAGTTAAATTTATGTTTTGACAAATTTAAATTGGTTCAAATTTTAAAATTTGTTGTTTAAGTAAATTTGACTTAATTTGAGTTTTAAAAACTATTTTCGGGCAAATCCAATTGCTTTAACTTTGTTTCATTAATACTTGGCCGTAGGAATACTGTACTATTTTTGTAAAAGTATTTTCTATGATTTTTGTAATTAATATTGATTATTTGCTTTTTAGGTGTTATTTTAATAATTAAAATTGATTAAAATTATTTTTCTTCACCTATTCGGTTATTAAAATGACTTAGTCATATTTTGATCACTTTAGTTACAAAAAGTACTTAGAAATATTTTGCCTCTCCAAACAAAGTATTTTTCTTCCTTAGAAAATATTTGATAATTATTTTGACAACATTATATCCTTAGAAAAATTCCAAACATCTCAATAGTGCTAAATCTTCTCCTTAGAAAAATTTAGCATCTTGAAAACTTAGTTGTTTTATAATATTTTTCTAAGTGATATTGTTTAAGTGTTTGTCCTTAGAAATTTTATCAACTATTGTTTAAAAGTATTTTCCTTAGAAAATTTAGCAACTATGTTTTGTTTACTTTTCCTTAGAAATTATTTGGACTTGATGCGTTAGCTTTAGTCCTTAGCTAAATTTCGACACCAAGTGTTGTGACCTTGGTCCTTAGTCATTTTTGGACCATCTTGTTTACTTGCATTTCCTTAGAGCATTTACATAAGCATGGCATGCATAATTAAGTCCTTAGTATTATTTTATACTTTCACATGACTTCCTCCTTAGAAATTTTGAGGATGAATGTTAGCTCTTTTGACCCCTCAGTTAAAACCACTAAGTTAGAAATTAGTGGAAACAATCAAGAACCAAAGAAGGACTTAGCCAAGAAGACAAGACTCAGGAACATCTCCAAGAAGAAAAGTACTTAGAAGAAATCAAGAGGAAGTTCATGAAGATCAACCAACTACTTTTCCAAGTCTTCCTTCTCTTTCCCTCTTTTCTTCCTACTTCATGGTGGCTAAGTTACATTCAAGATCAACCTTCTGCCAACATCATCAAGTCTGTAGAACCATCAAGTCTACCAAATTAAATGAAGTCAAATACATCAAGAAGAAAGCTACAAGGAAGCCTGGAGAAGATTTTTGGAAGACCAACTAGTTCTTTCCTTCTATCTTCTCTTTTCCTAAGTTTTGTCTCACTTTGGACATAGACCAAGTCCTTAGTGATTAAGACTAAGTTCTTAGAGTTCTAATTGAAGACCATTGAAGAATACAAAGGAGTTGAAGATGTTTTGAAGATCAAACGTATGAAGATTTAAACTAACCTTGCAACTTTTCAAGTTGTTATTTCTTGCTCAAGCTTGACCTTGCCTTAGCCAATGGGATAGTGTTATTTTGTTGTCTCTCCCTTATTTTGTTTTGCCTGTCTTTCATACCACAATTCTTTGTATCATCCTGCATCTCATGCATATCATATTTTTCTAAGTGTTGCATTTATGATTGTATGTTTATTTGTGATTTGTTTGACTTGTTAGAATTTCCGGAGAGAGGCGAAAGTGGTTGCAACTGCTACTACTACACTCCTGTTTGCCAAGGCAAGTGGCACACCCCCATAAATTTCCTAAGTATTTTTATATGCATTACTTAGTGTATTTCTTTATATGCATGTGTTGGATAGTATTATGGCTATATGCTCAACCCACCATACCTTTACACTAGTTGTGTCTAGAACCCCCTTTGATAACTTAGTAGATTATTTGATGCTATGCAAATGTGTTTTCTTTAAAGTTTAATTCTACTAAGTAATCTATCACCTGGGTGGACTTGGTTATGAAAAGATGATGGAAAGGTTGAGTGTCATCTCTTAGGGGTGACCTCTAAGAGATGGTCACTTGTGGTTGCCACCCAGGGTATTAAAGGGACCAATGTTTTGTCTAAGTGAAGAAGCTTCCAGTGCAGCCACTTGGTATTATGGCTCTGCCTTGACTAAGTTATAGGAACCTGATTCCGGCAGGTCTTAGCGGATGAATGTCTGTATGGGTCTGCCAGAGGAACAGGGGACTGTTTCCCAATGGTCTCGTCTCAACTCTCTCCTTTTCCTTAGCACAAATTGAGTGCTTGAGGATAGTTTGGGTTTGTTGGGTCTCGTGGTGAAAGTGCACAACCTCTCGAGAGTTAAATCTAAGTACTTAGCCGTGTCCCCGGTTACGGACAATTTGAGCAGCTGATCAAGGATGACAACGGAGGCTCCCGACATTCCAATTTCTTAAGTTAAAATATTGAAGGTTGAATTAAAGGTAGACAAGAGGGTGGTTTTCATGCCATACCTGTTTTGACAAAAGAAAAGTGTTCTATAAAGAGATAGGAAAAATTGGCTTTATGCAAAATAGCCTTGAAACTCCACCAGCCAAATAAGCATATAGGCTACTAGAGTTATTCCATTAAGTGTCCACATAGTGTCACTTGCCAGATCCATTTTTAATGGTATCTGACCCACTCTGTTGCAAAATTTTATTTTGTTGCAGATTGTTCTGACGACGAGTGGGTTTCGTTAAGGTTTCGAGTCTGCAACCAACATGTTTTCGCCTGTGGCACATGCTAAGGATGAGGACTCCATGAAGATTATTATTTCTGCTGCTTTACTCTTTAAAAGCTAGCTTCGTGCTATGCAATTTGTAAAGGATATTTTCCTAAGTACTGGATCCGCGTGTAATAATTGATACAATGTTGTGATAATTCATCTTAGACTGTGTGTGCAAATGAATCGATCCAGGGGTTTGCACTATACACATGTATCTTGCCAATTTCTAAGTGCAGGTACGCTACATCTACTGCTCTTTTTGAGTGAGGGAGAAGGTGAGAGTGGGGAGGGCGAGGGCGAGTCTATGTTCGGTGTGGCGGCGAGAGGGCCTTTTACTGCGGCGAGGGAGGCGAGCGGGCGGGGCGGTGGAGCGCCATTACTGCGCCGCGTGCCAAGTGATTGGATGCGTCGCCGCCCGCGTGACCGGCGCGACAGGCTTTTGACCGGCGCGAGAGCCGAGAAGATCAAGATGGCGGGTTTTTCATTTCCTTCGCGCCATTTTCGCCCAAGTCGCTGACAAGACGGGCCCGCCAAGTATTCGCGCGCTTTCGGTTCACGCCGGCGCCCCCAGTTGCCCCCCAACAGCCTGGGTTTGGCCTTGGTGCGCCGGCACTAATTTTGGCCCAAACGGCGCTATTTGGTCTTCTGGGGGCGACTGGGAGGATTCAGCGCTATTTTGGGCGATTTGGCGCTATTTTGGGCGCTGGGGGACGGCTGGAGATGCCCTTACCACTAGTAGAAACAGGACCTTTGGTCCCGGGTGGTAGGGGCCTCTGGTAACGGAGTCCCACCCGGGACGCTCAAATCGGGACTAGAGGCCCCCCCCTCTAGTACCGGGTTGCCTACCACCCGGTACTAGAGAGCTCCACGCGGGGCCTGGGCAGCGCGCGTGGCAGAGGACCTCTAGTCCCGGTTGGTAATACAACCCGGGACTAGAGATTCTCCCACGTGGCGGCTTCTGGTTTTTTCGTTTCCTTGTTGAAAAATACATATAGCATATCAAAATATTCATAAAAGAAAGTTTTATGAGAATTCGATCATTTTTAATTGATTAATAGAGATCACAACCGGGACTAGAGCCCGTATATTCGATTAATTACATAGAGATCATATATAACAGAGACTAGATCCCGTCATCTATTCGATTACATGGAGATCATCGCCAGGACTAGAGCCCGTCTATTGATCGGTGGCATTGTATTTTCCCTTTTTGTCTATGACATAGTTCATCAAAAATCCCGCAGTTTTCTCGCTAATTGGTCGAAAGCGGTCCTTTAGTTGCAGGTCCCTCCGCATTCCATCCATCTATAAAAGAAGTGAGATCAATATGAATATCAATCATCATAACAGAAATTATGAATGACACTCAACACAATTGATGGTTATAAAATAAAATTGTGAATATATTTGTTCACTTACTTCGATAAATGTCTATGGGTTCCGCTCAGAGACCTAGCTCGTACTACTTACTTTGGGGTAAACAAAACTAAGCTCCTCTTTAAAATCACAAAAATAAAAGGACACAATCAACATATACAGCAGGACAACAACATATCAAACAATTAGCAAGCAAGGCAAGCATTCTAAACACACTTCTAAACAACCAGCAGCTAAGAATTTAGTTCATTAGGGTTATTTTAATTATTTCTTTGTTTTTAAACACTCAAGCATGATTAACAAGTTTTATTCTACTTAAACATAAATCAACACTTCACTAACAACTCCAATTAAGCTTTACTTACGCACTAACAGTACTAACATATTAAAACAACAACAAACAGTGAGCTACAGTACCACAACAGAGAAAAACGGGAAAGACAACAGAGAAAAACATTAGATGGGCCAGATCTGGTACTGCTCACGGCCCAGCAGCCAATTCCAGCCAGCACTGGGTCGACGCGCGCCCCTGGCCACGCGTGGTCAAAGCTGGCCCACCTGCCAGCGCCTCACCTGCCAACCGGTACTAGAGGTCCCTCGGGGCCGCGAAATTTTGCGCGCGAAGCCCAGCGGACCTGTAGTCCCGGTTGGTGTTACTAACCGGTAATACATGGGCTTTTGTTTTTTTTTCTTTTCGTATTTTCATATTTCTTTATATCTTTTGATTTAATCGTCCAAATTAAGTAAAATTTGTTTTCTTTCTTCTGTTTTGGTAAAATCGTCCAATTTTTTTTGATGTCAAACCTAAGTTTGACCAACATTTAGACAAGTTTCAAACATGAAAATAAAAAACCAAACTTGGATCCTTCTTAGTCACTCCAAAATGAAGCTTTTGTGAGTTTTTTGAAAGTTTCAAGTTCCACACCCAAAACCACTTCTCTTCACACATGAGAGTTCATACTTTGAGATTTGAGATTTCACACCACATTCAGGCATATTTTGTTTGAATGTATCTAGACCTTGTTTATCAATTAGAGTTGTTACTATATGACAAACTAAGAACATGTGCACTGGTTTTCCATTTTTTGGTTTTTTTGAATTTTTTATGCTTATTTTGAATTCGTTCAAACTAAGTTTGACCAACATTTAAACAAGTTTCAAACATGAAAATGAAAAACCGAGCCTGGATCCTTCTTCCTCCAAAATGAAGATTTAGTGAGTTTTTTGAAAGTTTCAAGTTCCACACCCAAAACCACTTCTCTTCACACATGAGAGTTCATAGTTTAATTTGAGATTTCACACCACATTCAAGCATATTTTGTTTGAATGTATCTAGACCTTGTTTATCAATTGGAGTTGTTAGTATATGACAAACTAAGAACATGTGCACTAGTTTTCCATTTTTTTATGTTTTTTGAATTTTTTATGCTTATTTTGAATTCGGTCAAACCTAAGTTTGACCAACATTTAAACAAGTTTCAAACATGAAAATGAAAAACCAAGCCTGGATCCTTCTTATTCACTCCAAAATGAAGATTTTGTGAGTTTTTTGAAAGTTTCAAGTTCCACACCCAAAACCACTTCTCTTCACACATGAGAGTTCATAGTTTGAGATTTGAGATTTCACACCACATTCAAGCATATTTTGTTTGAATGTATCTAGACCATGTTTATCAATTGGAGTTGTTAGTATATGACAAACTAAGAACATGTGCACTGGTTTTCCATTTTTTTGATGTTTTTTGAATTTTTTATGCTTATTTTGAATTCGGTCAAACCTAAGTTTGACCAACATTTAAACAAGTTTCAAATATGAAAATGAAAAACCAAGCCTGGATCCTTCTTATTCACTCCAAAATGAAGATTTTGTGAGTTTTTTGAAAGTTTCAAGTTCCACACCCAAAACCACTTCTCTTCACACATGAGAGTTCATAGTTTGAGATTTGAGATTTCACACCACATTCAAGCATATTTTGTTTGAATGTATCTAGACCTTGTTTATCAATTGGAGTTGTTAGTATATGACAAACTAAGAACATGTGCACTGGTTTTCCATTTTTTATTTGATGTTTTTTGAATTTTTTTTGCTTATTTTGAATTCGGTCAAACCTAAGTTTGACCAACATTTAAACAAGTTTCAAACATGAAAATGAAAAACCAGGCCTGGATCCTTCTTATTCACTCCGGATCAGAATACCCCCAAGCATGAGACCCATGGGGCACTAGTGGCGGTACGAGGTGACGCTGCCCATAGTTGATGATTCTAATCTTGCGGTACACCTCGTATGCAACGTACGCATCTATTGCTGCATACTCAATGTTGGAAGCGTCAAGTGGGGTCTTCTCCATAATTTGTGCTGCTCCTTGGGGAATCTTGTCTTCATATCAGCGTACTCGTCCTCGTCGAGCACGGCGGCTGCCATATCAGCCATTCCAGTCTTGACATGGTCAAGCCTGAACACGTCCTGGAGATCAATGTGGCAGGCAGATGGTATCTCAAGACCCCAGGTGCACCTCATCTTGATCTTGTCATTCGTTATATCAACGCTAGCAAAATGTATGCCGCTGCGAAGAAAATCCATGAGTATTGGACATTGCTTGTCACTACTGCAACAACAAATGGAACAAATGTTAAATAGTGCTGCAACAAAGTATAATTTAGAACAACAAGTATAATAAGAATAATAACAAGTATATTTCGGCACAAGTATATATAATTTTCCTTCATTTCCTATGAATCAACAAGTATAATAAGAATTAATCATAACAAGTATATACTAAGAATCATAATAAGTATAATTTTAGATCAAGTATAATAAGAATTAATCATAACAACAAGTATAATAAGAATCATAACAATTATAATTTAGAACAAGTATAATAATTAAGAATCATAACAAGTATATTTCGGCACAAGTATATATAATTTTCCTTCATTTCCTATGAATCAACAAGTATAATAAGAATTAATCATAACAAGTATATATTAAGAATCATAACAAGTATAATTTTAGATCAAGTATAATAAGAATTAATCATAACAACAAGTATAATAAGAATCATAACAATTATAATTTAGAACAAGTATAATAATTAAGAATCATAACAAGTATATTTCGGCACAAGTATATATAATTTTCCTTCATTTCCTATGAATCAACAAGTATAATAAGAATTAATCATAACAAGTATATATTAAGAATCATAACAAGTATAATTTTAGATCAAGTATAATAAGAATTAATCATAACAACAAGTATAATAAGAATCATAACAATTATAATTTAGAACATGTATAGTAATTAAGAATCATAACAAGTATATTTCGGCACAAGTATATATAATTTTCCTTCATTTCCTATGAATCAAAAGACATGTTTTCTGCCATGACGATATGGGCAATATGCAACTTTCATTTTCGGCACAAGTATATTTTGGCACAATATATAATTCTTTCACTACAATCAAAGAGGAATTGCTATCCTATGCAATTTTCCTATCCCTATGAATCAACAAAGAAAATAAGCCCCAATTTAAAACTAAGACAAGTTTTTATATTAGCGTGCCCACTGGAAGACCATGACATGTTTCTTGAAACAAAGTTGGATGACGGCAACATCTCTTTGATCGGCCGTGTACTCGAGATCAAGGCCCATGAACTTGTCTTGCCCCCGAGCTTCGTCAAGCCAATACTCGAAATCGGAAAGAAAACCCGGCACCTTAGCGCTGTCGTTCGTGTACACGACATTGAGATAGGTGTTGCCATGTGCAAGCACCTTTTCATAGCGAGTGATCGGTGGTGGATTCATGGTGGAGGGGATCGGATGGGGATCGAAGAAGAGAGGAGAGGGAGACGAATAGAAATGGCCGCGATTACTGTAGCAAATCGCGTTTTCCCGTGTGTTAAAATCGTGGGCGGGAGGCGAACGGGCGGGAGGCAAACGGTTTGGGACCTTTACTCCCGGCTTGAGCCACCATCATGGACTAAAGGTGCTTGCGCCATGCGTACGGTTGCCACCACCCCTCTAGTCCCGGGGTCTAATACGGCCCGGGACTAGAGGTCCCCTACGACCCGGTACAAGAACTGCGCGGCCTCGTAGCTTTTGAACCGGGACTAGAGTGTGCTCTAGTCCCGGTTCGTAAGCCACCCGGGACTAGAGCCAATTTTGGCTCTGGACGAAAGGCCATGTTTCTACTAGTGTACACCTAGTTCTGCTTCATGTTCAAGCTAGTTCTACATCTTCCCACACAGATGTGTAAGAGATTTCCAACTGATTGTTTTCTTAGTTAAGGAGTATAAATGATCATGCAATCAAACTTCACTTCTGTCTTAAGATATCAGACCTCTCTTAATAGTTCCTAAGACCCAAAAGCATAAAAACTGAAACACCTACTCTTTGTCTTCACGTTTCTAGACCTATAGTCCATCGCTCTGCTTTTTGAGTCCTCTTCATCTCGGGGCTTCATTTCCATGAATCCAAACTCATGAGCTCCGCACTGTCTGCATTCCACGTCTAGAGGGGCATCCTGAGGTTTTATCTTCTATGAATCCCCAACTTTACGTCTTCATGCTTCTTCATCTCTCGAGGCACCACAATTTCGCATCTTCACGTCATCTTTATTCTTGAGGCTTCTTGCCTCAACTCAGCGTCTCCACGTTTATTCTTAACATGAGGCTTCACCTCAAATTTGGTGTCTCCGCATCTCTTTATCATGTTGAAGGTTCATCTGAAAGGACAAGGATGTCGCCTAGAGGGGGGGTGAATAGGCGATTAAAACTTTTCCGGTTTAGGCTTGATAATTGCGGAATAATAAATTAACAAGCCAACAACCTAAATAAACTAGGCTTACCTATGTGCACCAACAACTTATACTAAGCAAGACAAGCAACAATGTGATAGCAATAGAATACTTCAAGCACGAAGGCTATCACAATGTAAGGTGCATAAGTAAAGAGCTCGGGTATAGAAATAACCGAGGCACGCGGAGACGAGGATGTATTCCCGAGTTCCTCCTTTTTAGGGGAGTACATCTCGTTGGAGAGGTGTGAACCAACACAATGGTTCAAGAACCACAAAGGTTTCACCTTCTTCTCCGATGAACCACACCACAAAGGTTTGGTTCACCTTCCACTACCGGAATCCTTCGAGGCGGAAATCCGGAGCCTTTCAACAACGATCCGGGGCACAACCCACAACGGGATTGGGGGCTCCCGAACAGCTACAAGTGACCACACAAGGGTCTCAACCACCACACGGGCGTCTAGGGTCCAAAGACCCAAGAGTAACAAGTTCACAAGCTTTCAACTTCCACGAATTCTCGTGGAGAGCACAAACCAATGCAATGAAGCAATGGCAAGAGCACAAGGCTCAAATCCTTCACTCTCGAATCCCACCACAAGCAACTAATGCTTATGGGGGGATAAGAGAGGAAGAACAACGAAGAACACAACAAATGGAACTTCAAGATCAAGATCTACTAGGTTCCCCTCACTTTGTGGAGGAATGGATTGGATGAATATGTAGATCTAGATCTCCTCTCAATTTCCCTCAAAGATATCCAAGAATCATGGAGAGAATGAGAGGAAGGCAAGCTTTTTCCAAAGATCAACAATGGAGGAGAGAGGGGAGAAAAACTTGCTCAAGAGATGTATCAAACAATGGGGAAGAAACCCCTTTAAATAGTCCACTAGAAAAAATGGCCGTTGGGGAGTTTTTCCGTGAGCTGGGCTGAGCGAGCCGGCCAGTGGCCCGGACTGGGCCGGCCAGGGAGCCGGCCTGCTCCCCGAGCCACCCGGCCTGGAGCCCGGCCTGGGCCGGCCAGGGAGCCGGCCTGCTACCCGAGCCGCCCGGCCTGGGCCGGCCAGGGAGCCGGCCTGCTACCCGAGCCGCCCGGCCTGGAGCCCGGCCTTGGCCGGCCAGGGAGCCGGCCTGCTACCCGAGCCGCCCGGCCTGCAGCCCGGCCTGGGCCGCCCAGGGAGCCGGCCTGCGCAGAAAAAAATTTCTAAAATCCATATCTTTTTCAATAAAAATCCAAATGCGATGAAACCAACTTTGTTGGAAAGATAACGGCGAGAGCTTTCCTACAAAAATGGAGGAGATATCACACATGGGAGGTGTGGATCTTATCTCGAGGAGGACCGGTAATATTTCCAACACCGAGAACGCAACAAGTTTTCCATCCGGACTCCGTTTTCAATGATCTTGGGCTTGCTCCGAAGATAATCACAAGCACTACAAGATCATGCATATACACATCATATTCCATCATGTGAGGAGGATAACACAAGAGGAGAGATTGACCTCTCTACAAGAGACGAACCGGTAAAACCTCCAACATAAAAAACACCACAAGATATCCAAATGAAATCCGTTTTTGATGAACTAGAGCTTGGTATGGAGATGAACACAAGCTCTAAATTCTCACATGAATAAAAGCCAAATAAGAACCAAGAAAGATGATATGCCAAATATGCAAAGGTTTGAGCTCTCCACAAAGGTGCGATCAAGTTACTCACTTGAGAGCCCCTCTTGATAGTACGTCGTCTATCCTATAACCCGGTCTCCCACTAAAACCACGAGACCGGTAAAATAGAAAACCTATCAAGATCATGCCTTTGCCTTGCGCATTCCACTTGAGCTCGATGATGACGATCTTGACTCTCTCAAGTTGGAACACCTTTCCTGATTGTGCTTGCTAGCACATGCTTGATGAAGACTTCTCCAAATACTCCCCCATACACCATTATGGGAGAGCCTTGCTAAACTCTGTCTTCATGAATCCACTTGCACTTCATCTTCTTATCTTGATATAGATGATGGCTTGGAGATAAACATGAAGTTCACTCAATCTTCTTTTCCAAGCCATGCTTGCAATAAGCTCAACTCTTCACATGACCATTCTTCATATAAACCCTTGGATGGAACCTTGGTCGTCATGTAATCTTCTAGAGTCCAACACATGAACTCCAATCTTTTCCTATGGACAAGATCTACAAGTATATCTCAATGCAAACATTAGTCCATAAGGATTGTCATTAATTACCAAAACCACGCATGGGGCAACACATGCACTTTCATCATCTCCTGGCGTCTCCACGCCACTTTCAACTCTTTGATATGGGTCAACTTTTAGGGTGGTTAAATCTATCACATAGGGATTGTTTTTGTCTATACTTAGTGAACATGTTAGTCCTCTTAACCATGTTTCATCTATCATCGAACAACTGCATCGAGGGTACTTGATGTTCCTTCAGAAACTTTGCACCATAAGTCGAGAACCTTCACGGGGGATAGTTCTGCTTGTGTTTGAATTGTGTATTGACTTATCCTCTTTACACCACCATTATATACACGTATTAGGGCCCCATGCAAAAGGGGGAGGGTTTATACCCTGACGACTTAAGGTGAAAATGTTCTGTGCGCCCGCACTTTACATACCTATCCAGAAGAATTGGATATTTCATGCAATTTTAATATTTATTCGTGTTACAATAAGTTGTAGGAACATAATTAGCCCAACAAAATAGGCCAAGTCCTTGCAAGAGCGGGGTCGATGGCCTTGATGTTGGAGTTTCACACTAATCCAGATTCTTTCTTTGCCATGGTTGGATAGTCCTGATTGTGAAGTAAGTGGCACACTTCGGACTGAAGCATTGGATTATCCTCTTCACACCATCATATGCACATATTAGGCCCCGAAGCAAAAGTGGGAGGTTTTCCAACCATTCCTCCCACGATTTTAAGCGAAACTCTATTCAGTGGGCCCACGCCCGCGACGGTTCCCCAATTTTTCACCTGACTGGTGATCTCATGTGACTTCACTATTTAATTGTGTTCGAATGGTTCACATGAACATGACCAACCCAAAACGTGATCAAATCCTTACCATAGTGAGGTCGGTGATCTCGATGTGGGGTTAAAAATGACAGGAAAAGAGAGGCGGAAAGAGTGGGCGGGAAAGCAAACAGGAGTATACCCTAGGTAGGAGGACAACTAAAAATATAATTCATTTTTTTGACAATAAAAAATAAAATAAAATAAAAAATGTTTGTCAAGTGGTATGCCGGGCCACACTCGGCATACACTGACATCGTGGTATTTGCCGAGTGTTGCTGTCGTGACAATTGACAACCTCCACGACACCGTCATTTTTCCGTCCCTTGTGGCGACATGGGATGCCTTGCATGGTATTTGCCGAGCCGTCCGTTCTTGCGGAATGTCCTGCACATGCACTCAACATACATTTCGACTTTGCCGAGTGCTTTTCAAAAAACACTCGGCATTCTACCCTTTTTGCCAAGTGTTTTTTCGATGTTCTCTGCGTATAAAGATTTTTGCTGTCTTCCCGAATTTTCACTTGGCAACCTCCAAGGCACTCGGTAACATGGGTGATTCCGGTAGTGATTGTCTACAAAAGATCTAAAGTACCCCAAAGTTTTTTTACAACCGTTTAGCCTATGAAGAGGGGAAAACCATATAAACCACATTTGCTATTTGCTCATGGACATACATGTGAACATAAAACTCATTGTCTGCATCGGTTTACTTTTGTTTGCTTAGCCCGAACGCGCTGAATTCACCTCTTTTGGAGTGTGTACATATATAACTCATATATCATCGGATGGTAGAAATATTCTTAATTATTGAAAAAGGTGATTCGAGTTGAATGGATGTGTATACACTAACTCGAACGAATTAGTGCACGGATGGTACTAGTAATCCACAGTACCACTGAGATCCAGCCTCACGTCGCACGGATTCGTTCTAAAAAAGGTAATCCACAGTAGTGTAGTGCCCTTGATTTTGTGAATGATATACATAAAGTGATACGTGCAGGGATAAACGAGGAGCTGTTGGCGCCCATGTCAACGACAACTAGTCTTGACTGCAGGGCTGCGTATGCACCTTTTCAGCTAGCGCTCCTTTCACCAGCTAGCCATGCATTGTGGACACGAGTGCAGATCGATCGGCATGCATGCGTACAGGTAAGGCTGTACAGGCTTTCGTTTCCATGCACTCTATCCATCCATGACCACAAGAAAAAATCCTTGTCGCCACTGCAGTTCATATACCTAAGCATGCACCATCCTACAATATGTCAATAAGAGCATCTCCAACCAGCCCCCAATATTTGGTCCCCAAACTGTCCGCGGATACGTTCGAATGTGTCCGCGGATAGTGACCGGATGGATCAAAATGGTCTCCTCCAATCGCGTCTCTCAAAATTGTGGGGTCACTTGCATGTGAGTGGTGGACAAGGAGAGAAAGAATAAAACAAGGACAAAAGAATGGAAAAGAAAGCAAAAAAATGGTCCAAGCGGACAGCTGGACATGTCCGGGCGCCCCAAACCCATCCTACATATATGGGGTGAATTTGGGGAGAGCCGGACAGACCGAACAAATAAACCAGTTTGGGGACCATGATTGGGTAGCTATTTTGCTCCCATAGTGGCTGTCCGTCCGGACAAATTAAACCGGTTTGGAGGCCATGTTTGGAGATGCTCTAAGATTCAGATGGAGGCAGTGGTCCCTAGCTAAGAGGTCCATCGGCACGTCATGATCCACACGAACATATGTAGCATGGAGCACATAAGGCATAAGGATGAATGTAACTATGTAACTATATGTAAGCGAGTGTGAATATACTGTAAGTAGTTGCACCGCACCCCGTTATTAGATGCCCCATTAGGAGTTTAAAAAAATGTGAAATAAATCGTGGACATGTATTATGTTGTGTCTTGTGCACCCATAAAGTTTTATACAACATATGACCATATGTGAGCTGTGCAGAAAAGAGAAAGACCTAAATGAATAGTATCATGTGCTATTAATTCGCACTATATTTGTCTTTTTTACACATGTCACATATAATCATATTTTTTATAAATTTTTTTTTTTTTTGCGGAGACTGAACATTTTTTATAAAATTTTGTGGGTGCATATGACACAACATAATCTATAGGCATGATTTATTTCAGGATTTTTGAAAACTCCGAACTGGGACATCCGACAATGGGTTACGGACGCAACTAGTTGCAAATCGCAGTTCTCTATGTAAGCGTGTTCTCTAGGCATCTCGAGCGATATGATGATATAATGGCGCCCGCGCTCGTCACGCTTTGCGGGAAAAGACGAAAAGCTACTTGTAAAAAGGAAGGCTCCGATTGAGTGGGAGACGCGCGCGCGAGGTGATGAGTTTCCGAAGCCTCCGCGCTCATCAATCTCGGCCGCTTTCCGAATTGGACAACGACGGCTCAGTGGCTCTCGAACGAGTGGATGGGCCAGGATACCCAGACCCGGTCCCCATCTAATCCACGCACTGACGCCGCGCCCATGGCCATGGCGATTAACCAGATGTCCAGATGACCGCGCCGCGGCCAGGGCCAAATCGAGCACAGATCGAGCAGCATCAGCTAGCGAGTGAAGAATTAAGTGGTGTCACGGAGAAGAAGAAGAAATGAACGCCGAGGTGCAGATGAATCCACCGATGGATCTGTTGGCCGTTAGAGCATCTCCAAGTGGAGGCCCCAAACCCACCCCAAACGTCCGGGCGGACAGCCCGGATTCGTTTTGGCCCAAAAACCGCGACCCAACGACGGCCCTCAAAGCCACCCCAAACGTCCGGGCTGTCCGGCACACCCCAAACCCAGCCCATATGTAGGGAGGGTTTGTGGGCGCCCGGACGCGCCCGGACGCGCCGCCACGTCGGACGCGGCCCAACAATACCCCACATATATCCGAAAATTCCCCACCCCGGTCGGAACCCTAGCTCTCACTCTCCTCCGATCCCCTTTCCACTCAACTCTTCTCCGACCACATCTTGCCAATGGCGGGCTCCGGCAGCGAATCCGCCACCGAGCTGTACTGGCATGCGTTCGCGGAGGCGGAGGAGGAGGAGATTGGGAGCTGCGTCGGGCCGGATGCCGCCGCGCCGTCTTCGGCGGCTCTGTTCAACGCCGCTGGCAGTTCCGCCGCCGCCCCCGCCGCCGCCCCATCCGACGAAGCAATGGAGGTGCTTCCGCAGGTTTGCCTCCCAATCTCCTCCTTCGCTTCCGGTTGGAATGCCCACATTATAGGAATGAGTAGGATGATTAGGAATTTGATGCCCGATGCACTCCGTAGTACTCCGTCGGCGACAATAGGTTGCTGTGCAATGCGTGGTTGTCCACCCCGTCGGATCCTCTGACCGGAAGACACCACCGTGGTACGTTCTGGGAGCGGATCGGTCAAGTGTTCAATGCAAACTCGGAAGTGTTCCGCAATGAGGGCTCCATCCGCCATAGATGGGGCACCATAGTGGCGGAAATCAACAAGTTCTCAGGATGCTTTGCTCAAATGGGTTCCGTAAGTTCTATTGTTAAATTTTTTACAATGTTGGATCCATTAGCACCGATTCATGGAGTGTCTATTTTATTTTTATAGATAGACGAAGCCGTCATGCTGTACAACGCACTTGGGGGGAAGCCGGAGACGACGGAGTGGAAGTTCGGCCATTGTTGGGACATGTTAAAGGATAGCCCTTTCGTGGACTACACGCCGAATGAGGAGAGGAAGGACATGATCCGCCGAGTGGAGACCCAAGCTCGACAGGCACGCCGTGCTCGGCAAAGGGAACGCGAAGCACACGAACGTGAGGAGGCCGCCGCCGCCGCTGCCGACCGGGAATGGCAACGTGCATCCGTCGCCGCTCACGCACGGGAGCTGGAGCGTGAAGCGGGAGCCCGCCGTTGCCTTCGCCGTCGCCAAAGGCGTGAAGCTGAACGTGCGGCGGCCGCCGCCCGGGGTCCTGTTTGAGCGCGCCTCCGATTTGATTTATGAATGTTTGAACTATGTTTGTGAATGTTTGAACCATATGATGTTTGAACTATGTTGATCATTTGATAATTTGATCTACGTGCATGTCCAATATGGGTTTGGGGGAGATTTTTTGAGGGTTATGGTTGTAGGACACCATTTTTGGGGGCTGTCCGGTCACCGTGCCCGGACGCGTCCGGACGCGTCCGGTCGCAGTTTGGGGGCCGGATTTGGGGCCTCCGCTTGGAGATGCTCTTAGGTGATGGAAGCGGTGACCAAGCGGCAGTGCACGCAGGCGAGGTGGTCTGCGGTCCTGTGGATGGGGCAGGAGGAGTGCAGAGGCCATGCCCATGCATGCACGGGGTGGGCGCGCCGGGGAGGGAGTTGGCGTTGCTTGCTTCCATGGCCAGGCCTGACCGGCAGCCGGCAGAGCTGACGGCGTCGCTCCCCCCATGCCTGCGCTAGCTACAACTCCATTGATGTTTGCGCTTGGACTGTTTAGGAAAGGAAGGGCCCAGCCGGCGTTGGCCGGACAAGGCCCAGGCTTTGCATGCCGCGTCGTCGAAGGCGCAGGCGCAGCAGACACCAGACACGCGCAGCAGTGGCGGAGTCCGCCGTCGTCTGTCGATCTCTGTCTGGACTCTTGCAGGCGGTAGATTTAACCCACGCCATGCAGCTAGCATGGCACGCGCGCGGTTAATTTGAGTGTTTCTCCCTTGGTTTTACTCTGGTTCTGCTGCTATTGGCACCACGTTGCTGCCTCTACCTCATGCAAAATATAACCACATGCATTAGCAACAGGTTTTTTTAACGGGCATTAGCAAACATTCCTTCTTGGCTCTTGACCGGCCATTGAACTCATCGATGTCGAGATTCCTTTTCTGTATTTCAAAGAAATCTTCATTTGCTCCTCTTTCTTACCGTGTTATCTCTTCCCTCTTCTCGTCTTTGGTGGCTATATATCAACTCATTCAATGTCTCTTGCAATTCGATTGTCAAATTCTCACCCTGCCCCTCTCGGCCTCTTCTCACTTGAGGTGCCCTCCTCGAGGTCAAGGCTCAGTGAACCGTTGCAACTTTTTTGATGGAGAGGAATCATTGCCCCAGCCTTTTTTTTGGTGACGCATAGAGCTTGCTCCACTTGGGACATTCCTTCATCTCCCTCTAACAACGAGTTAAGGTAAATGGTTTGCAGCCATGTTCGGCCTTGGAGGTAACCAAAGTTTGAAGGGGAAATCTAAGGAAAGGCGCCGCTCGCGCCTCGCTGCTGGCGGCGGGTCGCAGAGATTCGTGCGTGCGAATCGGCACGCACCGCGCACCCCGTACCCTTGCGTTGCGGGCCCGCTTGTAAGAGACACCCACGTCCACGTCTCGCGAACCGTCCATGCCGCACGTCCCGTTGGATAAGCATTCGGTGGGGCCCACCTGTAAGTGACACCGGGGACATTTTAGGAGTGGACCGTTTTGAATTTTGGAATTCGTGCCCAGGTTTTTTTCTGCCCGAAATTCCCCTCCCCTCTCCGCTCCAGCGACGGTGGTGGCGATCTGCCATTTCCGGCCGCGCTGACCGCAGTCCGTCGGTTTTTCGCCGGCGGAGAGCCTCGCAGTCGCATCCCCTGCCGTGGTGAGCCCCTCTCTCTCATGCTATGCTCTCTCGCTGTCCGCTCCCGTGATTTCATGGTCGATTTGGATTTTGCGGATGCGGTCGCTGCATTCCGGTGGTTCCTCTCCGGCATAGAGGCTCTGCGTCGTCCTCCAAGGTGTCGTGAACCACGTGCCCTCTGTGTTTCTGCTCGTTTATGTGGGGTGTTTTCGTCCGCGCGCGCAGTTTGGTCCGGAATCGACCACCGTCGCCGTCGATGTGAGTGGTGTAGTTGTAGAGTGGCTCGTCGGCGCATTTCTCGTCGCGGTGACGTTTTGTAGCCTCTCTATTTTGTTGTCGATGTAGTGGATTTGACCACCGTGCTTGTCTCCGTCAATGGTGTAGGGGACAGAGAGGCTTGGCGGTTCTGTTCCTGTTGTTTCTAGCCCGGCAACTTCAATGATTTTTGTGGGATTTTTGGCTGCTGCGTGATATTCAGTTTACTAGAACAGCATGGTTTAGGTATGGTTTTATTAGGGTTCCTGTGGGATTGGGCTGGTGCTTGTGTTTTTTGTACTCAAAAATATGCTATGTGCTATGGGTGTGAATGGTGTTGGTCAGTGTACTTAGCAATACTGCTGTTGAGGTCCTGTGTGTGATTCAATTTTGCTAGAACATCATAGTACATATGTGTTTTATGCTGGTGATGGTAGTGTAGAATTGCTATATTTTGTTTTGTTGTCCTGATAGCTGCCAGTAATCTGATAGATATCATGTTTTTAACCTGTTAGTTGTATTGTATTTATATGGTAGCTTAGACTGGTCGAACCTGGTGGTTTGCTGTTTTTTGTTTAGCTTGCTAATTTTTTAACCTGGTATGTATGATCAATTAACTTGATATATTCGTTCAAACAACCTGATAGCTAACTTGTTTGGAATCTGGTGGTTTGCAGTTTTTTGAACCTGGTAGTATTTTCCTCGTGTATCCTTTCTTGGGGGCCTGGTTTAGGGTATGGGTGATGTATGTGCTATTGTTGTTTTTGGGGGTGTTACTGGTTTTTTCAATAATTTGAAGCATTTTTTATTTAATGTAGCTTGCATGATGGTTTTTAATTTGTGCTTCTTTTGTTTTCTGTTCTATCAAGTTGTACACATGATGAATATGGTTCTGTTTTTTCCTAAACAGGGTTAGTGCGATGGGTAGGAGGAAGGGCAGCCGTAATAAAGCAGGTGGTGATGTGAAAGGAAAAAACCACAATGAAGAGGCGTCTGGTGAGTTGTTTCCCTTTTTTCTCACCTTTTGTTGGTGTGCAAAACTAGTGTAGTTGTCAAGTGGGTGCAAATGCACTGATGTAGTTTTATTTGTGGGTTAGAGTTATAGTATTATGTTGTTTGTGAGTTACAGAGTATATAATGTGGTGAGCATAGTTAATTTGCTTGGATTTTTTGAACTGGATATTGGAGTAACCAGTTAATTTACTTCTATGTTATATACCTATTTGTAATTAGCAGTGATTCTAAATTTTTCTGAACCTTTTTTTTACTAATTTGTTAACTACAAGCAATTAATTTGGTAGCTAGCAATGATCTAATTGATAACCAGACATTTTTGTTAGCAACAAATGCGTCAGCATTGTTTGTTAATTTGGTCACTAGCACTGAAATATGTTGTAGCTTGCACTTGATAATATGGTAACCAGTCATTTTTATGCTGCAGGCTAAGCGTGAAGACCGGAATAGGACTTCTCCATTTGCGGTCACGCAGCTCTATGCCGATCTGACCAAAGATCAGCGTGCAGCCATAGTGCTATGGGGCAAGGAGCTTTCCTGGATATCAAGTGTAATTCCCTCCACAACCCACTGAACAGTTGGTTTGCCAGGTGCTATGATCCAAAAAGGAGAGCATTCGTTGTTCCCTGTCGAGGTATTATCCCTCTTTCAGAAGAGTCTGTCGAGTTATTGACTGGGCTTCCGCGCGGTCCACTGGAGGTGAAGTACTATGTGGATGGCGCTTTGGAGGAGCAGATTTCCCGTCGCCTTTTCCCTGGTAAAGGCAGTAGGCCGAAAGTATCCGATGTTGCGAAGAGAATTTCCCAATACAAGGCTGCGGACAAGACTTTCAAGGAGCTATGGATGGTTCACATAGTGTCTGCTGTATTAGCACCTACTCTTGATAACCATATCAGCAACAGCTGCTATCCCATGCTGGTATTAAAAAATATTCAGTTTATTTTTTTCTCTTATTCCTTGTTGTTTTATTGCATCATCAAGCGCTTACAAGTCTGCTGTTTTTTGTTTCATCTGCGCAATTAAATAGATGGATATAGAACAAGCTTCAGAGATGAACCTTTGTAAACTTGTTGTCGACCAGCTGCACGAAAACTTCTCTAGTGGGAAATATGGAAGGGGTTGTCTGTTATTTTGCATGGTGAGCCTACCCTACCCATGTCTATTGCTTTTTTCTTTTTGTTTTGTTCATGTGCATTGTTTTTTATATCATATCGTTACTAATATGAAAATTCCTTTTAGCTGTGTAAATTTTTTGTAGCTGTGTAAATCATTGCAGCTACATTAATTTCTTCTCCAATGTTTGTTTTCTGTTTCTTCAAATACTGATATATGTGGGTTAATTTCCTGATATCTGTCTTTCGTAATCTGGTAGTTTGTGAGCTCAAATCACGGTAGCTGCATTTTTTATTTTCGTTTTCGGTGCTTTTGTTTTATGAAAACTCTGGTAGCTGTGCACTAATATCCTGATAGTTGTGTATTCATAATCTGGTATCTGTGTATGGAACATCTAGTATCTCTGACTCTTTTTTGAATTTTACCATGAATAGCTGCGATACATTACTGCTATCAACACTGATGATTTGGTTCTGGAGTTAGAAGATGCACCATTGGCTATTAATTCATGGACAAACGATGCAAGAGATGCGGTAGCTGCTTTAGATAAGCAGGAGTATGATTCAACCAGGTTTGGAGCAATGCAGGTTAGTCTTCCCTGGTTATGTGTAGTTCTAGCTAGTTAGCCATTTTTTTTGCATGCAATTATGGTACTAAATCTGTACTTTTCCTTGTTATGCAGCTCAGGGATGAGTTCAAAGATGTTCTATCTCGAGAGATGGGCCTCTTTGGTGGGCCAGATGGTTTCGAGTCTTGGATGAAGCTGAACCTTCATCCTACATGCACATATGAGGTATAATTGCATGCCTCTATTGTTGAATGTAGTATTTTACCTTTTGGTTTTTTGTTTCTCTTGCAGTGGGGGGATGCCTACCTTATACCTTTTTTCCTTCTTTTTGTTCCTGAACTGCAAAGCAAAAGAGCCCTCTCCCTTATGTTATCTTTTGCTTCGATGGTCAACGGCACCTTAATCAATCTCATTCAAGGGTTCACTGAATCGCTTCCTTGTGAGAGATGTGCAGAGGCAGATGCTCTGAAAGGTGGTGTGAATGCATCAGAGGTAGAGGCAGATGGTGTTGCAGAGGTAGATGCTATAAACAAGGGCAACAATGGATCAGATGTAGAGGCAGAATCAGAGGCCAATGATATTGGTGTTGGAAACAGGGCATCTGATTCGGATGCCGAGGCAGATTCATCTTCGTCTGAAGAGGATGAAGAAACTGAGATAGATGCATCTACTGTCGCAAAAGAAGACGCTGGGCCAAGTACTAGGGCATCCCCTCATGATCAAGCTCAAGAGGGTTCTAGCGCATCCCCACCTCACATCCACTCACAGATTTTTGTTCCATCAGATAGTGAACTTTACGGATCTGATGGTGGTGGATGTATTGGTGGCTATGTGGATGATTCTCCAACTGTGGGCAGCCAGCAAGTAGATGATCAGATCAGAGGGAGTGCAGCAAAGCTTGCCTCAAATCTTACCAGATCAAGGCTCTTGGGTAGAAATGAATGTGATTCAGAATTGATTAACACTAATGACGAAATCAAACGGCTTGTCGCAATGGAGCTGAAACTACCTTTAGCGGACCTGCTACACAAAAAAGATGACCAACCCAACCATGGTGCTGTAGGTGTTCGGCTCACGAGGTACTGGTTAAATAAAAGCCTGTTATTTTTTTTATTCTGATAAGTACTCATTTTCTACCTGTCAGCTTGTTTCTACTAATCTGATAACTGGGGTTAATCCATAATTTGTTGTCTACTTTTTTCTACCTCATAACTAACCATAGCTTTTTTTGTACCTGGCAACTCATCTTTAATTTGGTTTTATTCTCTCTGGCAGGAATGTTGAAAGCATTCCATCTGGTGGTGCTGGCATTGTTGATCAGCCCCATGGCGGCGACGGCACAGTAGTGCAATTTCAAACAGTTGATAAGCATGTTGCTGCCAAGCAGGCCGCCAGCGACAACGTCGCTGCAGCTGAGACGACGAAGGCGGTTGTAACTGTCGGTGATTTGCCACAGTACAATCCTCTGCACAAAAGGTTTGTTTTTTGCGCAACTAGGTTTTTTTAAAAAAAAAACTGGTAGCCAAGATAAAACAACCTCGTAGCTAGGTCGAATTAAACTAGTAGGTAGTTTTTAATTAGCCTGCTAGCTACTACCATAGTACTTTTTTATATTTTGTTTTTTGTACTAACTAGTTTTTTTGTATATTTTTCTTCTTTTTTTCTAGGAAACGTGTTGTTTCATCAACTTTGTCTCCATCAAGGAAGTCCCCCAGCAAAGTAAAGCAAGTCCAAAGTGGGTCCTCAAACTTGACTCCATCAAGGAGATCCCCCAGGTTTCAAGAAGTTCAGAGTTCCTCATCAACATTGTCTCCATCAAGGCTGTCCCCCAGGCTTCAGCAAGTTCAAAGAGGGAGTAACACCGGCAGTGTAAAGGATGCTACCATCAAAAGTGGCGATATACCTGAAGCAATTTTTGACAGCGCTACGAAGAAAGACAGGAAAAGGTACAGGAAAAGTGACTTGTCTCCATCAAGGCAGTCCCCCAGGCTTCAGAAAGTTCAAAGAGGGAGTAACATCGGCAAATCCGTACCCGATGGGACTACCGCCATGACTGCTTACGTTGTTTCACCTACTGTCACCATTCTGCCGAAGGGAAGCATGTCTGATGGCAAAAGTGCGAAGACTGCATTTGTTGTCTCGCCGACAGTTAGCAACCAACCCAAGTCAAGCTTGTCTGCTAGCAAGGTGGGCGCACTCAGTGATGGGAAAGTAGTTCCAGTGCGATTCCCATTTCACCGACTGTTGCTGAGCCCAAGAAAGCAGACGGTACCCCGGAGGAGAATAGGTGCAGGGATATTGTTGTTTCCCCACAAGCACTGCACAGTAATGTTAAGGGCAGAGGAACAAGCATTCATGCACATCTGCGGAAATTTGGTTCAGGTGGGGCCACACCGATTACCGTTACGCCAGAGATAGCAAACCTTGTTAAGGGCCTATCAGATTCATTCAACAAGGAAGAGATTGAGAAAGCAAGGACTAGTGGTAAAAAGCCTTTGTCAGATTGGACCAATTCTCGGAAAAGGAAACGTGATGAAAAGGAAAGAGATAATCGTCCAGGGATGTTCACTCCTCCTGGATTTGACCTCATGCTTAGCTCGCAGGAAACTTCTACCCCTGACGAACCAATTGACGCCAAACCATTATCTTGGGCAGCATCCCAAGGTATTTCCATCTTGGTAGACTCATTGGTGTTATCTGGTAGTTGTTTTTCTCTTTTTTGATAACTGGCAGTAAATTACATGGTAGCTTCAATCTGGTCTCACAATAGATTGATGGTTTTTTCCAAGTCATGGTGTCTTTTTAGTTTACTTGCTAGTTGCACCTCTTTTCAGCATGGTAACTGTGTAACTTTTATATGGTTTTTCTCTATATTTTTCTGAGTGTGTCCCTTTTTTCTGTTTGTTTGGCAGAAGAAGATGTCTCTCGAATCGAAACATCTGATGATGGCTATGAGGAGTTCAAATTGTCAGAGGAGCTACAAGAATTTATTGCGGGAATTTCATCAGAACTCTCTGCTGAAGGCGAGAAGGAGCTCATTAGATATGAGGAGGCCTGTCGAGCATTCTTGAAAAGAAGAACGCTATCAAAGAGAAGGCCAAACCAGGGCCCACTATTGGTGTTCTCAGCTTAACACCGAAGGTTAATCCACATAAAGCTAGAGTGAAGAGGGTGTCCCGTTTCAAGAGCTCACCATATGATTCATCATTGACGGTCACAGCGGATCAAGAAAGGTTTACAGGAAGATATTGCTCAGCAGCTCCCGTCATAGAGACGACTCATCAGAGTTAAAGAGGTGATAACCATCTACTCTTTGTTCTGTTCCCATTTTTTGTCACATTTTCCCTGTGTTTCTTTTTTGCAAATAGCTGTTTTGTTAGTACTGAATGTTCCATTCTTCCCCGTTGTTTGTCTAATTTGAAACAGTTTCCGGATAATTGTATACAAGAACTGCTGGGCTTTCACCGGTGATCTAGTTGATTCTATCCACGTCAGGGGCGAACTCTCCAACAGTTGCATGGAGGTTGGCATCGAGTACCTCCAGAAACAAACACAATCAAGGGAAAGACAATAATGCCGTACATGATATCAAAATATTTGATGGATCATGAGATGATGAAGCCTCTTGTAATTGATTCTTTCAAAAGGACCCCGACCTATTCACTGAGTGTCATGAAAAGAGTAAGGATAAGAATTTCTTCTGTTTTTTTGTAATACATTTTGCTTCTGCCAGATTTTTTTCCTTGTACATTCCATCAGCTATTTCCTGCATACCATATTTTTTGCTCTAGTTAACAGTTCAATTGGTTGTACTTACCAGATTTTGTTTGTGTTTCCTTCTTTTCACTAGATTCATTTCCCAATCATGCATGAGATTGCGAGAGGAGAACCATTTGGGAACCACTGGTACTGTTTGTGCTTGAACTTGGAGGCTGAAAGATTTGAAGCGCTTGACTCACTTCGTGGTGAAGGCAACGTAGGCCTTGTCGGTCATGCAAACGGTCTCGTTAATAGGATTAAGACGCTATGGTCTACCTATTATCATCATTCCAAGGTACAGATTGAGAATTACAAGCTCAAGATCATTGCTGCCCCTCGACAGTTTGGGAAGTACGTGTGCTTTTCACTCCCTGTTCGCCCTTTTTTGTTATCTGGTAGTTATAGCTGGATAAGCTAGTAACTGTGTAGTATTTATGTTGTAGTTGCACCAGAAATTACTTGGTAACTGTGTTTTTTCAATCCATTTTTCTATTTTTATGCGTGCAGCAAAGATTGTGGGTACCACGTGCTTCATAATATTGAGAAATGGGATGGGCAGAACATCCCCCAAATCAACAAGGATGACGTGCTCAAGATGAGGAAGCTGTTCCCCTATAAGTGGGCTACTGCCTCTTTCAACGAGTCGAAGAATTGGAGGTGGCATCTTGACAACAACAAAATGTGAGGTAAACACACATGCCACAAAAGGAGTACAATTTAAAACATGAATACAGAATATGTATTATTACACAATCAGGTGTCAATTAACTTAGGACCACAATAAGAATTTTTTTGGGGTTGACTCGTCTGGTCTCTATGTTGTTTTTTGTTCTTCATCCGGTAGCTCCCCTCTTTGCAAGCAAGTCCTGTAGTCGTGAGACGTTGACCCACATTGCTTGCAAGTCCTGACCTCTTTTGGGTTTATGTTCAATGGGTTCTGGAAAGCATGTTTCCTTTTCCTTCCTTTTGTGTTTGATTTCCGTGGATCACGGATGTCTGGAGCCTGCGATGAATCAGAATCTGCTTGCATGTTAGGAACTGGATAGCCATCTTGGTTTGATTCACTTGTAGGGCCAATGGGGCCAGGAGCAGTGTTTTGGAAGACCTTGTTGCAGCAGCTTTAGTCGAGCGCCTCCTAGGAGCTGCCTGCGGTCCTGATGCTGCTCGTCTCGTTGGAGCACTTGTTGTAGGATTTGTAGCCGGAGGCGGTCCATTTGGAGCAGTAAGCGGATCACTTGCAGCAGCGTGAGCATTTGCAGCAGCAGTAGCCTTCTTTGCCCTTTTTGCTGCCTCCCGCTTGAGATCAGCCAAGTCTTTCTTCAAACCTTTTAAGTGTGTCTTGACTAGCCTCCTGCCGTCTTCTGATTGGTTTCCTTGGATTGCTAGAGTCTTAAAATCGCGCACATCAGCGCCAGCGACATCAGCTTTTTTGATTCCTCTGGCATCACAGCTGGTCTACCTGGTCCTTCTTCGACCAAGTCTTCATCCGCATCCCATGTCCACCTTTTCAGAATGTAGGCATCAGGCATCTCCACCACCCCAAGCTGTGTCATTGTCTGCATTTTGTTCCAAAATAGAGAAAAGTTAGTGTTTGTGTTTCCTTTTTTTCCCCTGATAATAGTGCATGCATGGTAACTCAACACTTCTAATCTATCAACTATGATGGTTTATCTTGGCAACTGGTATTTTTTCATATTTTTGGACTTTTTTCTTTTTAACTCTATATAAGGTGGTAACTGGACAGTATCAAATAGGCAACTGTGTAGTATAAACCTGGTATATCCTATTTTTACTTCTTTTTTCTTACCCTTAGTATGTGGCAGCAGACGATACCATCTCTCTCAAATTTGCAGCACGCACATCTGTACTCCTTGTTCTCAGGATCTGCATAAACTTCATATGTGCGGTTGTAGTAGTTTGGCACATATTTCGTTATGCACTCAGCCTGATACGTCTTCTCGCCTGTTTGGTGTATGTTGTACGAATACTGACTGCATTTCGTACTGGAAACGGTTATGTATTTTGCGCGTGTACACCTTGGACAACTGGTTCTCTATGGGGTGGTAGCAAAATGCACGAGCCGTTGATACTGCACTGTCCACTTCCTCCTTGTTTTCAGACTTCATTATCTTTGCTTGGATTTCAGAGTATTGGTGAACAAATTCGAGGACAGAATTGGTTGGTTTCACATATTTCTTTAGGACAGCATTGAAGCCTTCACTCCGTTGAGTTGTTTGCATGAAAGGGTAGAAGTTCTTCATGAAGTAGGCTGGCACCCAGTAGCTTCTTTTGTCATACAAATCTGCTAGTTTTTATGCCCTTGAACACCGTACTTGTTGATCATGTCATTCCATTTTGTTTCAAATTCTTGCGGTGATAAGCTGTTGTTCAAGCAGTCATTGAATGCTTGCCGAAGTTGCTCATTTTTGCGAAGGAATGGCCCAATATCTTCTGCTACCTTCTCAACAATGTGCCACCTGCAATTTCGATGGCTTGCATTTGGGAAGACCTTGTCGATTCCTGCTCGCATCCCAAAGTCTTGATCTGTGATGATATTTAGTGGCGCCAATCCATCCATAGCCTCTAGAAATGCCTCGAAGAGCCAAATAAAATTTGCGCTTAGCTCCTGCCTCAGAAGGCCACACCCAAACTGAATTGATATACCGTGGTTATCTATCCCGATGAATGGCGCGCACGGCATTTGGTAGGCGTTTGTCAGGTATGTGGTGTCAAACGACACACAGTCATGGAACCTCTTGTAGGCTCTTCTGGCTACACCTTCAACCCAATACAGATTCACTACCCTTTTCTCCTCATCAACTGACATTTTGTAGAAGAAGTCAGGGTCAGTTTTCTTCATCAACTCAAAGTATGCCCTTGTGTCTTGCATGTCCGTCCATTTGTTGTCAGCCCGAAGTGAGGATCTGAAGTTGGCCACATCTTTCGTGGTGTAACCTAGGCCGTCAAGTGATGCGTGCAACTTCGTCATGATCTGCATCTGCCTGCTCGTCTCCAGGTTGCACGAATGCAGCAGAGTAATGAATTCCTTATCTTCTTCAGGGATATCTCTGTGACCTCTTAAGAAACCTGTCAATGACCACTTTTTGATGAGTGGGTGGTTGTGGTCGTCACTGAAGTCTGTCACGAGCCAGCTACCATCTCTGAATTTCACAGACATAGAGGGCAGTTAGTTCTTGGATGTGTGTTCCTCTTTCTTTCAGGCACAACCGGTTTCGGGTTCTGCGTGTCCTCTTTCTTTTTGGGCTGATGCCCTGCCCTGGTGCACACAATGCCTGCTCTAATGAATTCCCTGTAACTTCAGATGGTTTCCTGTAGTCATATCGTATGTCGAAGCCTTTCCTTCTTACATACCTCCTGTAGTGTTTCTCTGCTTCCAACAGTGTGTCGAACCTCATGTGGGGCGCTGGAGGTTGTGGTGTCGACATTGCTTCTGTTGCGCCATCATTTGTATTGCTCCCTTCAGCTCTGGGTGTATGAGTACTAGATGCAGCGTGGGTAGTCTCCATCAATAGTAGCTTCTGGTCCCAACTCCAAACCTTGTCCATCAGCACCAGTAGTTGCATTTCCTATAGTTAATAGCATGCAAATAGAGTTTGTGTAAGTAACTGTTCAAATAATAGGTGGTATCTGCTATCAAATTATGTGGTAGCTCCTAATAAACTACTTGGTAAAGCAAATAAGTATTCTGGTAGCTAGAACAGTCTAAACCTGCTTTGTTATTTTTTACTGCTAGCTAGCATGAATCAACATGGCATCTGTTCTCAGCTATTCTGATATGTATTACAAATTAACCTGGTAGCTACTATTTTTCCCTAATATCTACTGCCTGTCATTTAACCTGCCAGTGATTCAACAAGCAATTATTTAACCTGGTAGCTAGCATCAATGAAATTGGTATTGTCCTTCAAAATACATGGTAGCTAGCACATAATATACTTTTGCATTGATTTGAAACTTCTACATAGCATATTTTTTTACAACTAAGTTGATTCTGGTAGCAACCAAGAAGTAAATTGATATCTAGCATTCAACAATTTTGGCAACCATTGGTGTATCTGATACCTTGGTTGCTTGACATACTATTGCCAGAAATGGCAACGTTTTGTGCACCGATTGCTCTGTCCATATCTCTTTTACCTGCAGACATGAATTGTGAAGTCATGTTAGTATTGCTAACTCAAGCATTCTATGCTTTTTTCAGGCAACAGTATGTGAATGGAGATGTTTTGGATTCTTCTGTCATTAAAGAGTTGATGCCATTATGTTTTCTGGCTGTGATTGAAGAACCAAGCCTATGCTTTTTATGACTATGACTCTGCATGCATATAATCATGTATGAGTAACGAGGCAAGTTCGCACCTGCATGTCCTTTATGCTACCATGCTTCTGGAGCTAATTGTGAGCACGTAGCTACCTGTGTGTAGAAGTAGTATCTGTAATCTCCAATAGCTAGTGGTACTCTAAATTTGCTTGATTCCTATGGGAGCTATTTGTCTTGAGTAGATCATGTTCCTGAATTTCGTGAGGAGGAGAAGCAGCAATAGATGTAATACTAACCTGATCTTGCTTCAGAATTTTGTTTTGATTTGTCTCCTGTGATTTTCTGTGTGTTTCTCTCGGGTTACTTGCGATCTCTGCGATCGCCCAGGCAGAGCGCCGTGATCGTCGGCGGCTGTCTGGAGCTGTGAGGATCGTTGGTATTTACTAGATGATACCCCACGCGTTGCAGCAGGACCATGTGGCTAAAAGAACTAAGGATTACAATGCTAAAAAACTTGAAGCTTCATGAAGATGTGCATGATTATACAATTAAATAGTATGAAATAACACGGGATTCATAAGTTGAACTATCAACAAATGTCAAAATTACAAAAGAAACGTCACTACTCAGTATGAATAGTTCCACCAATTGGGGAATTTAAGTACAACAAAAAATGCATATGCTAATAGTTAGATGGTATCTTGAGTTCATAATCGGCAGATTAAGAAGTTCCATCAAAGTGTAGGTAGGTACAATTTATTTCCAACACCTCCCAGAAACTTTGAAAGCCAAATGGAATATTCGGCCAGAAGAGAAACACCTGCTAAATATATTAGACAATATGTCAGATGTTTAATATCAATGCAAGCAACAATTTAAATAATTAACAGGCAAACAATAGCATATGTAGTGGTAAATGCACATTGTAAAAGAAAAGATATGAGGTTATATGTACAAACACAGAGAAAAACTGTTGGCAACGTGAGTATTTTAGACCAAGATTGGAGAGGAAAAGCATGGTACAAAACGTAGTGAATGACAAACAGATGGCATGCAGAATTGGAAACCTGTTAAACAGAATTTTGGAGTTGAAGATCGGCACTGGACATGATTTGCTTTTCTTATTGCATGGCTCGGTGCTCACTACTCACCTGCTAGGCACACACATCTCAACACATAAGGATACAGTAGAACAACTCAGGTTAATGAAAGAACCCCTTACAAATTGTACATAGCTAGAACAGATGTGTAATAAGAAAAATCATGCGAGAGAATTACCTGTATGCATAGATTCGGGTGAGAGGAGAGAGAGAACAATGAGTGGGTACAGGAAATGATTTGTCTGCTGCTCCCCACTTCCATGGCGCTGCTGCCATGACTACCGGCAAAAAAAGGCGGCCGATAGCACCCTGAAAAGGTCAAGGACATAATGACCATCCCTGATCGATACTGAGTCGTCGGATGCATTCCTCGCAGGAACCAGCGCAGCGCCATTTTCAGGGCAGGGTTCGCTGCTCGTCAAGAAAGGACCCACTGAACATTTTCAGAGGAAGAAGAAGGGATCGAGTGAGGAGAATGGAGAATGGGTGAGGAGGAATTAATAAGCCAGAACGGAGAGAGAGTTAGTGAATAGGTGGAAGTTTCAGTTACCAATGATGATTAATGAATAATGATAGGAAATGGTATGTGGAGATCGTTGGAAGGGGAAGAGAGCGGTCATCGTGAAGATTTTCTAGGGAATACGAACCGTGGCTGCAGATGTCGCTCTGACTTCACAGGTCAATGGTGTAGAAAAATACTCCAGTAACGGACCGGTTTTGGCATAAACGCAATCGCAATAATTAGCCGCATGTGGGCTGTTAAATGGGCTGGTAGCGCAAGAAGTTAATGACCCAATGGTTTTGTGCATAGAGCCCACGTCGGATGGCAGCGAGAAGGAAAAGAGCGAAACGAATGATTTGCCGGACGCAACAACCACAGGTGTAATCTCTCGAGAATAAAAGGAGGTGACGTGGAGGCACGAGTGCAGAGAAATAAGGTAGTGGGTCTTTCCTATTTAGATATAGAAGATTAGGTCAGGCTCTGGAAACCCTACGAAACGGCCCAGCGACGGCCCGCGAAAACTATGGCTTCTGTGAATTTTGGTGATATTTTAGCACGATTGACGGTCCAGTTACGTATTGGGCTCGCGCTTGCGCGCCTCCGCGCGTGCGTTCGCGCGGGCTTGATTTCTCGGACGGGCGCGCTGACTCGGACGAGCGGGTTGATCGCCGCTGGAGACGACACAGCAGCGGCGCCGCTCTGTAGTCCGATCCAAGTTTGAAACACCTATAGATGAAATTATAAAGATACATTCATATATATAGAAGGAATTGAAGATATATACTCATATGTAGAAGGGAACGAGATATACCAAAATTTTGATGCCAATGCCACTCACGCCAGGTCTAATATCTATTTAGATTTATTAATTTATTTAGAAATATTTTACAAAAAAGTATTAAAAAACTCACATGTTAATGGACCGCGATAGTGCGGTCCATTAAATTTCCCTTCAGGTGGCACAAGGGGGCGCTAAATTTTTTTTAATAATACATTTTTTAAATAAGTTCGAAAAATATTACGCAGATTGAAACATTTGCAGAAATAATATAGCCTCGGTTGTGGGTAAGCCGACAGGACCCTATCGGCCGCGGCGTAGCCGATTAGACCCTACCGGCCAGGGCGAAGCCGAGCAGGTGGCATAGCAGGCCAGGCCTGCGGCCGACAGCCCTTTCGGGTCACGCATGGCCACTAATCGGCCACGTCATAGCCGATTACCCTATCGGCCAGGCCGTAGACGATAGGTCGCTGAGATAAATCGACGGGTCCTTCTTCCTCCTCGCGTCCTCTCTCTGTTCTTATTCATTTCGAAAACCTATGGCGATTTCCTCCCTCCCCGTGGCGATTTATACACCCAACCGCCAAATCTTAAGCCTAGAGCTGTTAGAGAGTTAGGGCAACTTGGATCTAAAGATGGGTTAGGTTTTGGTGTGATTTCGTGGTGTTTGTTTGGAGCAATGGTGGAGTTTCGGTGGAGGTTGGTGTAGGCCGAGCAAGGCATGGTGGTGGTGCTTCTGCTGCTCCAGCCGTGGTGGTGGTGCTCCTCCATTGAATCAAGGCACGCTTGAAGGGTATGTGGTTTTTGGCTAATTAGGGTTTAGATAAATTAGGTTTGCATTATTGTTTAGTTTGTCGTGCGATATTGATATAGCTAAGTATCCGGTATTAATTGCTAGGTATTTGTCGCGGTAGTAATAATTAAGTGTATACTATGTAGTTGTTCCGGTTTTAATGATTATTTCGTGGTACATTTTTAGGTTGCCGAGATGACTAATTTAGTCAAGTGTATTTTTACTACGGTCCTGGTACTGTTGAAATAACTGAGTTGGGAGCTGATCTGGGTCAGTTTCGATGGTCAGAGTTGGAACTGAACTCCCCACAAACATGGTCCATAAGTCAGCTGAAAGATTGGTTGGCAGGATGTTTAGTGCTAAATCCGGAAACAGACACCGTCGGTGTGCATGCATTGTGGACGAAGTCAAGGTCACCGGTGTTTTTCTATTTGAGGCCGATAGATCGGACCTCTCAGTTGGTGCGCTGGCTACAAGGTTGCGAAAGTAGGGGAACTACCCCTATCGCCTTACTGATTCCTGTCGCGAAGGAGGTGAACCCTCCTAAAGGCGAGGGTGGGCACGATCCTGGCCAGAGCAGCTAGGAGATGCATTTATATGGACATGATGATAGTCAGGAAGATGTTGGAGGTGGTGGTTACGATTCAGGGCAGAACAGTCAGGCAGAAGTAGGAGATGACGATGGTGTTGAGGCAGATGCGGACGAGGAATCTGGGCATATGCAGACCCAGATGGAAGAGGAAGATACAGATGGTGATAGTGGTTATGCTGATGATTCCGACGAGTCGGATGACGAACAGGAGGTGCCTAATCCTGCGTCATGGAGTCATGACTTCTCTTCGGCAATGAATGTGAACGATGCTCATGATTCTGCCTGGCAATACCACCAGAACCAGATTGCCGTGGGTGCTCTATATCCCGACAAGCAACATTTGCAAGACACAATCATTAAGTAGGCAATGTCGACGTGGAGGGTATTCAGAACCAATGTGTCAAGTAAAAAATATATGACAATGGAATGTGAGGTTGCAGGCTGTCCTGGAAGGGTGCATGGCTATCGCCCACAATTCGGCATAAACAGGAAAGTGAGCGACGTAGTACAGCACACATTTAAAATTGACTGTATCCCTCAAGATCATCGTAACATTTCGTCGATGCTTATAGCTCGGTTGCTATACTCGGGGATAGTGCAGGGCAAAGCGATGGAAGTGAAGGCTATTGAGCATAAGGTGTTTACTAGGTTTAAGTACAAAATTTCTTATGGGAAAGCTTGGAGGGCTAAGCAGAGGGCGCTTCAGATCGGATTTGGTTCGTTCCTGGACTCATATGACTCAGTTGTTCGGCTCCTCCACACATTGCAGGCCCGTAATCTAGGCACCTATGTTGACATCAAACACTTCTGGATGCCAGAGTTCCCAACTGTCAAGGTGTTGCATCGTGTGTTCTTCTCTCTCGGTGTATGCATCAAAGCTTTCAGTCATTGTCGACCAGTGATCTGTGTTGATGGAACTTTTCTTACTGGCAAGTACAGGGGACAGATCTTGACCGCCAATGGTCAGGACGACAACAATCAGATCGTGCCACTCACATTTGCTTTTGTGGAGAGCGAGAACACTGAAAGTTGGACGTGGTTCTTCAGGCATCTTAAAATAGCAGTAGTGCAAGATAAGCCGAATGTGTGCATCCTTCATGACCGGCATGCTGGTATACTGAACGCGATCGAGGCACTCACAAACCCTGGGCCTGAGGGACAAACGTCATGGCTAGACCTGCAGAGTCGTTGGTGCATGCGCCATCTGGGGGCCAATTTTTTCTCACAATTCCGAAATAAGGATTTGATGAATCTATTCAAAAAACTTTGCAAGCATAACCAGTTATGGAAGTACACTTATATACGTGGTAAGCTTGATGAATTCACTAACAATCATGTTAGGCAGAGGAGAGCTGCACGAACTGCAGCAGTAGCAGCACATGTACAACTTGTTGCTGCACAGGCAGCAACAGGACCTGCAGCAGCGGAGGACCAACCTGTTGGGCTTTGTGACTTGCCATGATTTGACCCGCCAGGTGTCAGGAGAAAGGTTGGGAGACAGATAAAAAACTTCCAACAGTGGATAGAGCACGAGCCTCTAGAAAGGTGGTCTTTGTTGCACGACACTCATGGAGCTAGGTACGGCGTCATGACTACCAATCTCGCTGAAACATACAACTTTGTCCTGAGAGGAAATAGGGCCTTGCCACTTACAGCCATTGTGGAGGGTATTTTTCAGGGCACAGTGAAGTATTTCAGAGATAGACGCCAGAAAGCCCATTTACATATCGTGAACAACCCTAACACACCTTACTGTCAAAAGATTATGAAGTACATGGATGAGAAGATGGAAAAAGCTCGGAATCACGCTGTGCAGGCCATAGGAAATCAAGAAAGGAGGTTTGAGGTGCGCTTACCATACGACAAATTTGGTTGTGGAAATCAGATCCGAACGCATGAGGTGAGAATTGGAAATGAAGCCAGGCCAACGTGTGAGTGCACATGCAACAAACCAAAGTTGCTTCATCTGCCTTGCTCCCATGTACTGGCTGCTTGCGGGCAGCTAGGGATGGCAGCAATCTCGTTCGTGTCCCCATATTTTTTGAAAGAGTCTGTCCTTAATACCTGGACAGGTGAGATGGTGGGATTTCGAGCTATGGGTAATTTCAACACGGTTGACCCTAATGAAAGGCAGTACATCCCCGACCCTAGGCTACTGCGTACTGGTAGAGGTGGACGGCAGTGCAAGCGTATCCGAAATGATATGGATGAATCTGAAGCCGGAGGCCCGACACAACAATGTTTTCTGTGCAACGATTTTGGTCACAGGGACACTGCTTGTACAAGATTCGGGACTGCGGGAGCTGCTCCACGTGGACGAGGCAACCGAGGCAACCCAGGACTTAGAGGGAGAGGAAGAAACTAGGCAACCGAGGACTTGTACAAGATTTGTACTATGATTTTAATTTGTAATAAGTGTGGAACAATGTTTAAGATTTGTACTATGTTTTTAATTTGTAATAAGTGTGGAACAATGTTTTAAATTTTTACTATGTTTTTAATTTGTAATAAGTGTGGAACAATGTTTTTAATTTGTAATAAGTGTGGAACAATGTTTTAAATTTGTACTATGTTTTCATTTGTACTAAGTGTGGAACAATGTTTTAAATTTGTACTATGTTTTTCATTTCTATTGTGTGCGGATCAATGTGTTAAATTTGTACTAAGTTTTTAATTCGTATTGCACAAATGGAGAGAGTATACTTGCTTAGTCCAGATGTGGATAGTACTCATAGAGCTAAGGTATTGCAGGAGCGTAGCCTCGAACCCCTCATCACTCGCGAACCGAGGGAAAACTGGCAGATGTTGGGTTGAGAGGTATGTGTTGAATTTATTTGTCCATTCGATATATATGATTACACATTTATATTTGTTTTCTGGACATGCAGGTTGAAGTGGGCTGGGCTTTTACCTTTCGCGCGTTTAGTTGACGCCACTCGTGAAACTCCACACACAAAGATAGACAATTGTCTGCTCTCTTTCTTAGTGGATAGATGGAGGCCCGAGACCCACACGTTTCACTTTCGTTGGGGTGAGATGGCTCCTACTCTGGAGGATGTGTCTTTCTTGCTTGGACTGCCGTTGGCGGGTCGGCACATAGGGCCGCTGCAGGCTCCGGATAATTGGGAGCACGAGATGGCACTCCGTTTTCAGGGTATTTATCACAATGCTGGGCCATTTACCTCAGAGGATCACGGACCCAAGCTTGACTGGTTGCTCGGTTTTCAGGTTAGTTCACCTTCCTCACATGTTTCACATGCATCGTTATTTTTAAAAATTTGTTTCCAGCTTAGCCTCTAATACAATTTCTTCGGTACATGCAGATACAGAAGTTTCCGGGTTATCCAAACATGCAGCTGAATGATGCACAAATCACTAGAAGCCTGGAAGCATATATCATGTGGCTACTCGGGAAGGTCATGTTCACCGAGAACCATGTCACCACTATTAGCGCGAGGTACATCCCTATTGCTCTGGAGATTGCGAGTGCTACAGAGCCAGCCCAGCTCACACAGAGGAGTTGGGGATCTGCTGTATTAGCGGCTACTTACCGAGGTATGTGCAATGGGTGCCATCTTGTGGCGCCGACGTCAGCCCTGCTTGGATGCCCTATATATTGTTGCAGCTTTGGTCGTGGGAGAGGTTCCCTATCGGACGACCAGACATACTTGCCGAGGAGGCTTACCCTGTGGACGCGTTGTTAGACGCTGATCACATAGACATGCCTACTTTCGGTACACTCCGGACACGTCGCAGGGTATGTCTAATCTAATAATTTAACGCATTTGTTACATTATACTTTGGCTTACACTAACTTTTGGTTTGTGCAGAGACGCTTTGCTCACGATCAGGTGAAGAACTGCTACCCGGCATTCAACGAGCATTTGGACGTTTTGAGCGCGGGTGCGGTTATCTAGGAGCCGTACACGGACGAAGCAAGGGAGGCTAAATACCCCGGTGGTATCTCTGAGCTCTACACGAGAGATCGCGCGTACTGGATGACAAAATCAAAGATTATCTTCGATGTCTACGTGGAGGAGATGGCCTGACAAGGTGTACCCTCATCAAATCTCATGGTTAAGGACCTAGGGTTGAGATTATGGGGAGAGAACGTGGTAGTACTGTTAGTTTCGTCGGCTGACAAACAGAGGCAAAGATTTACCCAGGTTCAGGCCCCTCGGGTGGAGGTAAAGACCCTACTTCCTGCTTGTCTGTTATTGATCGTGGGAGATTATCAGGTTACCAGGTGGCTCCGGCGAGACATCGATCTCGCAAGAGCTTTGGAGGTTCTGGTATGGCTTGCCCCTAGATCGGCACCCCTCCCAGCCTTTAAATAGGATGGGTCTCTGATACGTCTCAAACGTATCTATAATTTTTGATGTTCCATGCTTGTTTTATACCAATTGCTACATGTTTTGCATCTACTTTATATCACTTTTATACATTTTTTGGGACTAACCTATTAACAAGATGCCGAAGTGCCAGTTCCTGTTTTCTGCTGTTTTTGTATTCCAGAAAAGCTAGTCTGGAAATATTCTCGGAATTGGACGAAACTACACGGGGGTCCTATTTTTCCAGAACTCACCTGACGGAGCGAAAAAGCAACAGGGAGGGCCACCAGGGCCCCACACGCACCTAGGGCACGGGCCCCCCTCTGCCGCGCCCTAGGGTGGTGTGGGCCCCTCGGGGGTCTCCAGCCGCCGCCCTTTCGCCTACTTATTCCCCCCGACGCGAAAACCCTAAGTACCTGAGCAAATATCCACGAAAAGATCCAGAGACGCCGCCGTCGTCAACCCTAGCTCGGGAGGGTTCAGAACCTCTTCCCGGCACCCTGCCGGAGAGGGGAATCGTCACCGGAGGCTTCTACATCGCCATGCCTGCCTCCGGAGTGATGCGTGAGTAGTTCATCCTTGGACTACGGGTCCATAGCAGTAGCTAGATGGTTGTCTCTCCACTTTGTGCCATCATGTTTAGATCTTGTGAGCTGCCCTACATGATCAAGATCATATTATTGTAATGCTACATGTTGTGTTTGCTGGGATCCGATGAATATTGAATATTATGTCAAGTTGATTATCAATCTATCTCATATGTTATTTAAGATCTTGCATGCTTTCCGTTACTCGTAGATGCTTTGGCCAAGTAGATGCTTGTAACTCCAAGAGAGAGTATTTATGCTAGATAGTGGGTTCATGTCTCCGTTTAACCTGGGACAGTGACAGAAAGTTCTAAGGTTGTGGATGTGCTGTTGCCACTAGGGATAACCTAACGATGCTATGTCCACGGGCATATGTGTTTGTTTACATTACGCACTTTACTTAATGCAATTATCCGTTGCTTGCAACTTAATACCAACGGGGGACTCGGATGACAACCCGGCGGTGGATTATTAGTCATAGATGCTGTTGGATAACGGTCTATGTATTATGTCGTAATGCCCAATTAAATATCATAGTAGTCAACATGTCATGTATATGCATTGTCATGCGCTCACTATTTGTCAATTGCCCAGCTGTAATTTGTTCACCCAACATGTTAGTTATCTTTTATGGAGAGACACCACTAGTGAACTGTGGACCCCGGTCCATTCTTTTACACTGATTAAACAACCACAAACTGCAAACTGTTCCTTTTTCATTCTCTGCAATTTAATACTCATTTTCCACACCATACGTTTAATCCTTTGTTTTCAGCAAGCCAGTGAGATTGACAACCTCACTGTTTCGTTGGGGCAAAGTAGTTTGATTGTGTTGTGTGCAGATTCCACGTCAACAGTCCAGACTCCCTGCAACAGCTATTTTTCTGGCGCCGTTGACAACCTTCTGAAGAGTTGCTGCTCCTACTGGTTCGATAACCTTGGTTTCTTTCTGAGGGAAAACTTGCTGCTGACTACATCATACCTTCCTCTTGGGGTCTCCCAACGAACGTGTGTTTCACGTCATCAAGCTATTTTTCTGGCGCCGTTGCCGGGGAGACAGCAGTCTTCTGCAAGGGGAGTTTCACGCTTCCAATCTCTTTACTTTGTTTTTGTCTTGCTTAGTTTATTTTATTTTATCTTGTTTGCTTTCAATTATCAAAAACACAAAAAAATTAGTTACTTGCATTTAGTTTATTTTCGTTTGTTTCTGTTAGTTATTATGTCTAGCTCTTTACTTGCTATCAATGGTTACTTTCCTTGAAACTAGTCCTATGGCTGAAAACAACATGAGAGAGCTTTATGAAATTTATCTTGAGTTGGGACATGAAGTGTTTGAAGAGAAAATTAAAAAGCCTATGGAACTTTATTTGCATAACAATCATGATAGTAGCAATGTTATTAGCATACATTCTTTGAACACCATTATTGCTAATGCCATGGAAAGCTCTAAGCTTGGGGAAGCTGGTTTTGATAAAAATGATATTTTTAGTCCCCAAGCTTGGAGGAGGAAGAATGCTATACTGTTGAATGTCATGATTCTATTGAAATATCTCTTTTGATAAATTTGAAAAAACATCCTCCTTGACTCAGTAAAGGAAATTGCAGAAAGTAAAAATGTGCTCCCTAATGTTATATATGATAATGCTCTTGATGATGGTCCTATATTGCCTAATGATATTAATTATACTATTATTGTCAAAAGTGGGTTTGATAACCCCACTATTTTGAGCTTAATAAAAATTATGCGTTTGTAGATCATGAAAAGCATGCTTTATGTGATAGTTATATTGTTGAGTTTGTTCATGATGCTACTGAAAATTATTTTGAGAGAGGAAAATATGGTTATAGAAATCTTCATGTTATTAAATTTCCTCTCTTTATGATGAAAGTTTTGAGCTTTCTCTTGTGTTGCTTCTATATGATTTTTGCTTTAAGACCTAATGGTCCGTTGAAAGTTTTGAAGTTGCACTTGTTTTGCTTCCTATGCTAGTCACTTTGTGCTTAATTGACTTGTTTTCTTATAAGACTCCTATGCATAGGAAGAGTGTTAGATTTAAACATGTTTTATATATGCTCTTGATGCTCTCTTTTATGTTTCAACTCTCATCTTTATGTGAGCATCATAAAAATCACTATGCCTAGCTAAAAGGCATTAAAGAAAGCGCTTTTGGGAGGCAACCCATTATCTTTTATTTTCAGTTTAGTCAAGGAGTTTGTTTACTTCTGTAGCAACTCCTTTGTATCTTTATTTTCTCGCATTGTTGTGCCAAGAGTAGCCTCTAATGTTAAGATGATGCTTAATTTTGATTGCTGCGCAGAAACAGATTTTTGCTGTTCACTGTACGAAATTCCTAAAATCACCAGATTGTTAATTAAATCTGAAATTTTTGTGCGTAATCTTTATGAATGTCTGAAACTTTCATTAGTTCAGAGTTTCTCGATCTGAGCGTCGTAAGTGCCTCGAAAAAATTCGTCTTTGCGGACTGTTCTGTTTTAGACAGATTATGCCTTTTTATTTTGCATTCTCTCTTTTACTAGTGTTGAGTGAAATTCTTTTTTGGGTGGAAGAGCTTCACATAACATCAGTGGCTGTAGCTAATGTTTAAAGTAACAAATCATATTGCGTCTTTATAGAACATGTGAATTTTTGATTATGCACTAACCCTCTAATGAGATCTACTTTGAGTTTGGTGTGACGGAAGTTTTCAAGGGTCAAGAGAGAAGGATGATATAATAGGATCAAGAAGAGTGAAGAGCTTAAGCTTGGGGAGGCTCCCATGGATCTCCCCAGCATATTTCAAGAAGACTCAAGCGTCTAAGCTTGGGGATGCCCAAGGCATCCCCTTCTTCATCGTCAAAATTATCAGGTCATCTCTAGTGAAACTATATTTTAATTCTTTCACATCATATGTGCTTTTCTTGGAGCGTCTGTGTGCTTTTATTTTCAGTATTGCACTTTTATTTTCAATAAAGCTTGACTGGACCCTAGCATTCTTGATTGGGAGAGAGACACGCTCCGCTTTTTCATGAGAATACTCCTATTCTTCACTTATATTTGTTGAGTATTCATATCTAGCGCTGTTCAGCTTTTAGCTCTTGTTTTCATGTATCTCTTGTCAGAGCTATTAGCTTTCTTTTGTAGAAAGTACTCTCTTGCTTCACTTATATTTGTTTGGAGAGTTGATGAAATAAATTGATTGGTGTTTGGTTGGTTCAGAAAATGTTGCATGTGGTAATTGGTATAAGGAAAAACTTGCTTAATCTTGTAGATCACTAAAATGGATAACTTGATGCTTGTCAATTGTTTTGAGTTAACAAGTAGATCATGATTAAATTGTGCATCACATGAGTTAAGCCTATTAGTGAAGAACTACCGTAAAGCTTGTTGAAAATTTGGTTTGCATCGGTGGTACTCTAAGGTCTAGATATTTTCTAATAACAGGGTTTGGTTAACAAGGAAGACGGTATGAAGTCTTATAACGTTTGCAATATGTTTGTCATATAAAACTTGGTGTACGGGTTGATATTCTTGTTTGCTTACATAACCTTGCTAGCCTAAACTCTGTACTGAGAGGGAATGCTTCTCGTGCATCCAAATCCTTGAGCCAAAATCCATGCCATTTGTGTCCACCATAACTACCTATATGTGGTATTTCCTTGCCACTCCAAGTAAATTTTTCATGTGCTACCTTTAAATTATTCAAAATGTTATTATTCCCTTTTTGTGTCAATGTTTACTAGCTCATGAGGAATTAGTGTGGTTATTCTTTATTCTATTTGTCGAGTGGACTTTTACACCTGGACTAGTGGCATATACATCCGCTTATCCAATAACTTGCAAAAAGAGCTGGCAACGGGGTGCCCAGTCCCAATTAATTACAACTTTAACCAATTAATTCTCTTCACACTTTTGCCCTGATTCATCAGTAAGCAATGACAAACAGTGAAATACCTGAATGTGTGTAAACCAAAGAGAAAGAGGGATGATCTGCCTTGCTGGTAGAAATAACGTCCTTCATGGGAGCCGCTCTTAAAAGTCCGTTCGACAGGTAGAATACTGTTCTCACCCGCTACCATTCGTTGACAATTAACAAACACCTCTCAAAAATAGATACTCCTCCATGGTATGTGATTGATGGAAGGCACCCGAGGATTCGGTTAGCCATGGCTTGTGTTAGCAAGGTTGGGAGGAGTATCAAATATTTTATGCAATCTCTATATGCTTTCAAAAACCTAAAAGCTCTAGCACATGATTTAATCCCTGCTTCCCTCTGCGAAGGGCCTTTCTTTTACTTTTATGTTGAGTCAGTTTTCCTATTCTTTCTGTCTTCCACAAGCAAACACTAGTGTCAACTTTGTTACAACATGCGTTATATGCAATGTATTGGACTTGTTATACTACTTTGTGTTGACAATATCCATGAGATAAATATGTTGAAAGTTGAAGCAAATGCTGAAACTAAATTCTTCCTTTGTGTTGATTAAATACCTTTTATTAGAAACTATTGCTTTATGAGTTAACACTTATGCAAAACTGTTTGATGCTTGTCTCGAAAGTACTATTCATGAAAACGTTTAGCTTGTGTGATTCATTGTTTACTCATTATCTATTTGGTAGCAAATTATAGACCATTGACTTGGATCACTTCATTCATTTACATGTGCCTTGCAATATTATATGATCAAGATTATGATAGTAGCATGTCACCTCAAAAATTATTTTGTTTTTATCGTTTACCTACTCGAGGACGAGTAGGAACTAAGCTTGGGGATGCTGATACGTCTCAAACGTATCTATAATTTTTGATGTTCCATGCTTGTTTTATACCAATTGCTACATGTTTTGCATCTACTTTATATCACTTTTATACATTTTTTGGGACTAACCTATTAACAAGATGCCGAAGTGCCAGTTCCTGTTTTCTGCTGTTTTTGTATTCCAGAAAAGCTAGTCTGGAAATATTCTCGGAATTGGACGAAACTACACGGGGGTCCCTATTTTCCAGAACACCTGACGGAGCGAAGGAGCAGCAGAGGAGGGCCACCAGGGCCACACGCACCTAGGGCGCGGGCCCCCTCTGCCGCGCCCTGGGTGGTGTGGGCCCCTCGGGGGTCCCAGCCGCCGCCCTTTCGCCTACTTATTCCCCCCGACGCGAAAACCCTAAGTACCTGAGCAAATATCCACGAAAAGTTCCAGAGACGCCGCCGTCGTCAACCCTAGCTCGGGAGGGTTCAGAACCTCTTCCCGGCACCCTGCCGGAGAGGGGAATCGTCACCGGAGGCTTCTACATCGCCATGCCTGCCTCCGGAGTGATGCGTGAGTAGTTCATCCTTGGACTACGGGTCCATAGCAGTAGCTAGATGGTTGTCTCTCCACTTTGTGCCATCATGTTTAGATCTTGTGAGCTGCCCTACATGATCAAGATCATATTATTGTAATGCTACATGTTGTGTTTGCTGGGATCCGATGAATATTGAATATTATGTCAAGTTGATTATCAATCTATCTTATATGTTATTTAAGATCTTGCATGCTTTCCGTTACTCGTAGATGCTTTGGCCAAGTAGATGCTTGTAACTCCAAGAGAGAGTATTTATGCTAGATAGTGGGTTCATGTCTCCGTTTAACCTGGGACAGTGACAGAAAGTTCTAAGGTTGTGGATGTGCTGTTGCCACTAGGGATAACCTAACGATGCTATGTCCACGGGCATATGTGTTTGTTTACATTACGCACTTTACTTAATGCAATTATCCGTTGCTTGCAACTTAATACCAACGGGGACTCGGATGACAACCCGGCGGTGGATTATTAGTCATAGATGCTGTTGGATAACGGTCTATGTATTATGTCGTAATGCCCAATTAAATATCATAGTAGTCAACATGTCATGTATATGCATTGTCATGCGCTCACTATTCGTCAATTGCCCAGCTGTAATTTGTTCACCCAACATGTTAGTTATCTTTTATGGAGAGACACCACTAGTGAACTGTGGACCCCGGTCCATTCTTTTACACTGATTAAACAACCACAAACTGCAAACTGTTCCTTTTTCATTCTCTGCAATTTAATACTCATTTTCCACACCATACGTTTAATCCTTTGTTTTCAGCAAGCCAGTGAGATTGACAACCTCACTGTTTCGTTGGGGCAAAGTAGTTTGATTGTGTTGTGTGCAGATTCCACGTCAACAGTCCAGACTCCCTGCACAGCTATTTTTCTGGCGCCGTTGACAACCTTCTGAAGAGTTGCTGCTCCTACTGGTTCGATAACCTTGGTTTCTTTCTGAGGGAAAACTTGCTGCTGAACTGCATCATACCTTCCTCTTGGGGTCTCCCAACGAGCGTGTGATTCACGCCATCAGTCTCGGGAGTTTGTAACCGACCTAGTTTACACATAAGGAAAGTATAAACCGACTATGTCTATGTCTAAACTTGGAGAGGACTCCATCTTGTTGGGCCTCTCGTCTTGGGCTTCGAGTTGTCTCTTCGCTATTGGGCCTTTAGTCATCACGTGCACCAGGTACCCTCACGATAGGGTACCCGAGATGTATATCCTTGTCAGTAGCCCCCGAGTACTTGTCTGACTCGAAGAATCGGGCATGGACTCGTTCGTAAGTGCACGTCATATGCTTTGTATTATGTATATTATAATTGGAATTCATGTATGAATAGCACATGTTGGCTATGTCGAGTATTTCATCGACTGTGGTTTTTGCTTATGATGATCAAGGGATAATAGCTTAGCAGGCCCAGTTCACTCGACGGATCGGGACTGGTTAACTACACATTTGGGTAAAACTTACTAGCTTTCAATCAAACTCGAGTCCCGGACTCGAATCTGGAACAAACTGGTCAGATTCGACTAGGCCGCTGAGGTCTTACTGAGTCGATCTGCAGTATAACTTTGAATTTTACCCAACGCGTCCTTCGGGATTTTTCATCATGTCTGCTGACACGGAAAGTATAAGGATTGACGTTGCTGGAACGGTCCTTAGCCCAGCTCGAAAGTTCGGCGGGTCTTACCTTTGCACTATGCGTGCAGCATCCGAGATTTGCGACGGACGCAACTCGGGAATGTTTCGAGTATGATTTTGCATATGAACGTAGTCGATATATTGTCGACTGACCTTTGACACTATTTTATCGGGTGCGCGACAGCGCTCCCGATGGGAGTAGCCCCCGAGATTGTGCTTTATTGCTTGCAATGGAGGATAATCTCAAAATCTTCTTACCCTACATATGTTAGTCGAAGAAAATCTTTTGCCATAATTCTATCGGGTGCGCGACAGCGCTCCCGATGGGAGTAGCCCCGAGATTGTGCTTTATTACTTGTAATGGAGGATAATCTCAGAATCACTTGGTCTTGAGCATCTTTAGTCGAAGAAATTTTTGATACGCTCCCGATGGGAGTAATATGTCTTTGATCGAAGAGACAGTCGAGTGACCATACACTCGAAAACAATCGAGTGATTATATGCTTTGGGCGAACCCGACATCTTTTCTGAACAAATCTGCTGCAATGACGTCAGGGATGACGTTTTATGGCGACTGCGCCACCTGACACGCGGTGGCGTGCGCTATGCTGCGATAGATGGGACGTGACACGTCTTGTGGGCCCATTGTGCAGCCGTTTGGACTGGATTTGACCGTTCAGGCACGATTTCTCCGGGGCCATGATGGTAGTTCCTAGATTCCCGTGCGTAGTGGGCGGAGTGGCCGGCGACGGTTGCCCTCCGTGGCTGCCACGTGTACGGTTGGATTTGCTTCTTTGCCCACGATCTCGCATCGACGGTGCGGATTCTTTTGCTTTGAGGTTAAAAGGGTGGGCGGCGTAAATAGTATTTTTACTTGCCATTTGCTCTCCGCCGCCGCTGCTTCTTCTTCCTCCTCGCGCATCGCCATAGCCTCTAGCGAAGCTTTTGCAACCACCACCGGATGACGAAGCCTACCACCCGAAGGGCAGGAGTGCTGCGAACGCATCGGCGGACAGCGCCGCGGGAGCCGCTGCCAGCGGTTTGAAGAGGGACAAGGGCGCTTGGACCAAGTCCACCTGCAGCAAGAGGATGCTCACCGGCCTGCGGAACGACGGGCTGATCCCTGAGGACACCTCGCAAGTTCGCATCCCCGGCGCCGAGGTAATCCCGCGCCCAGGCCCCAATGAGCGGGTCTGCTTTGTTGATTTTGTGAACAGGGGATTCTCCTTCCCTGTTCACAACTTTCTTCGTGCACTGATGCACGTGTATGGAGTGCAATTGCACGATTTTACGCCCAATGGGCTTTTGCACATTGCGTGTTTCTTCGTCCTTTGCGAGTGCTTCTTGGGCGTCGCACCCCACTTTGGTCTGTTCCGCCGCATCTTCAACGTCAAGCGCCAGCACAGCGCAAGGGACCTGGTGGTTTTGGAGTACAGGCTCGACCTGATGTCGAGTACTTCAAGATCAACTTCCTGGAGTCTGTGCAAGGATGGCGCCAGAAGTGGTTCTACATCAAGGATGTGACCATAGGCGCCCAAACATTCGGGTTGCCTGCCTTTGACGCAACGCCCTGGTGAAGAAGAGGCCATCCTGGATTGCCCAGCCGACCGGAGTCGAAGCCGAAGAGGCTGACATTCTGATGGAGAAGGTGCTGAAGCTTCAGACCACTGTTGGTCGAGAGGTCACGGGCATCCACTTGCTAGCCATTATGGCCAAGAGGCGAGTGCAACCTCTCGAGCCCGAGTGCATGCTTTGTGGGGATACAGTGGGCTTCTGATCCAACCCGCTCACGCGCAGTGGAGCTTCTGATGCGGAAGCGGAGAAGTTGGTAAGGAGCCTTACCAAGCTGATGAAGATCCCTGCGAGATGAACTCGCCTGTGCCTCCTTATGAAACCAGCAACCCTCTACTAGAGGTAACAGTTGATACTACATCTCAGTTGATATGTTATGCATGTGTGATGTTGAATCCTTTGCTGTTTATGTGTGCAGGGACACAAAATGTATGAGTCGATGCCTCCCTTGCCAGAGAGCGGCCCAGTGCCAGACAATGAGCCACTCGAGGCAGATTCTGATGATGAGATGGCCTCACTCGCCACCGCACACACGCCAGAAGCCGATGAGGGCGATGCTGAGGTGCAGGGCAAGCAGAAGCGGTCGCGCGACGAGGAAGACACCGCTGACTCGGAGGAAAAGGAGGAAGACAGGACGGAGTCGATGACGGCGCCACTCGAGGTGCCTCCGATTCGCTCGCTTCCCCCACGACCACCGAAGAAATCGCGCCCGAGCGTGGGTGTGCTTAACCCTGGTCGAATGGTCGACCTTACTGAAGAGTAAGTATTACGTGCCCATGCTTTGTCACTTTATGAATAATGCCACCTTGTATATTTATAATGTGTGATACAGTGTTTCCTCGGATGAGGATATGCCTCCGCCACCACGGCGGAAAAGAGCAGCGCAGCATCCACTGCACGGACGCTGCCACCAGAGCAGCCGCCTACCCCTGCGACTCCTGCTGCTACAGCCACAGCTACACCACCCGAGCCGGAGGTTGCAGCAACTGAGAGCGAGCTGCGGCTGCAGGTGTCCCTGCGTCGACTTCTTCCTTCTTGGAGCACGTAAGTTTATGCTTGCCGTAGTTTTAATCCTCATCGAGTGCCAATTTTTTTGCCTAGACTCAGTTATTGAGTTATGAATTTGCCCATGTCGTGCTTAGGCATTTGTGCAGAGTTGCTGAAGGCTGGTGCCAAGTATGTGCACAAGGAGACGGAAGCCGCCACCCTGCAGCAGCAACTCGAAGCTGCGAAGAGTGCGTATCTCTTTATGCTATTACCACTTGTTGAGGTTGATTCCTCTTGCAGTCTGCTGACCATGTGTGTTTGTTTTGCAGAGGCCGCCGCTGATGCGGCAGAAAATTTGAACAACGCCACCCGTCGAGTGGCTGATCTGGAGAAGAGGCTGAAAGCAGCCGAGGTTAGGAGGAGTCGGCAATTGGTCGACTTTCTGCCGCCAGCACCAGCTTAACTGGTACGAATTTTTGCTTGTTCCTTAGATGTTTGAGGTTTCTGATATATGGTGCTGATTATTTTGTCCACATGCTAGGCGTGATGGATGGCCCTACTGCTACTGGCAAGCAAAGCCTTGGCACCTCACTCGATGAAAGTGTGGCTGTCTCGGAGGCTACCAGTAGCAGAGCAGGGGAGATGCTGACGCAGGCGGCGAGTGCCTTGGGCGCCCTCCATGGCAGCTTCTTCCCCGGCGAAGAGCTACCATCTTCCTTTGCAGAGCTGGTTGAGCTATTCAAGCCTGAAGGGACTGCCGTCGCTGACTTCTGTCGCGAGCAAATGGTAAGTGGTGCTCAGACTACTTTTCTCATGTTGCTCGCGCACGGAGTCGAGGCAGATTTTGACGCAGCTACGAAGAAGTTTCCACGGGGTTCTGATGGCAGAACCGTCGGGCTCGGCACTTGGATGGAAGCCGCCAAAAAATATGCCCAACAGCTGGTAACAACTGTTGAAGAAAGGGCAGCCAAGGTCCAGGCGAAGAAAGCTTCCTCCAAGAAGTCGACGACTTAGCTAGTGATCCCTTTGTTGACTAGGTCTAGGAATTTCGTCAGTTTGCTTTTGCTATATGTAAATTATCAGACATCGTATCTGTCTTGTTATGAAATATGAACTTCAGTAATCGGGAGGCGCAGCCCCCGAGCCTTTTGCTTGAGCTCTTTATGCTTCCTTATGCATTTAATTATTCTTACTGTAGAACCGAGCCTCTAAACCATCGACTGGCCCTGTTGTGGGTGGTTCTTCGAAGTCGCGAAGCGTGAATGACCAGAAAATTATGGACTTCCTTCAGAAAGCTTTCCGAGTTACTCGCGAGCTGAAGGAAACACAAGATGCGTATGCTGAGTTGCAGTCGAGGCCATCCCCAACTTCGGAACAGGAGGCCTTTTTGCTTGAGGAGTTGGAGAGAGTAAATCTGCAACTCGAATGTAAGATATTTTTGGATCATCGAGATCTATTCTTTGCGAGGTGACTCGACTGGGCGATGATGAGCCTTTTTTTTTGCGCAGGTGTTTGCTCTGACCCGATAAAGGAGGAGGCACGGATTCAGGATCGACTCGACGGTCATGCGAGTAGCACTGAGTACTCCGCCCACCCCTTTTGGTCAGACAGGCGAGGAGCGCCATTTTGGTAAGGCTTCTGGACCGGGCTTGGCGCACTGCCATTCGACTGGAGACTTGCAGGTTGGCTTTATTTCGAGTCCACGAAGCTTTGTTTCCTTTGAATGAACAACCACAGGGCCTTGTTGCGTTGCTGAAGAAATTTCGAAAAGGCAAGGCGATCAAGAAGTTTGTGCGCGAGCAACTGATTAGCGGGGCTAATGTTGCTCTTGCTTTGTGCGATCGCACCTTCCGCACCTTGATTTGAAAAGGATTGCGATGGGACCCGCACCCCTACCAGGTGGTGGTCCTGTGCCAATGGAGGAGCACTACCAAGAGACACGGGTGGACGCATTGGTCCTAATCCATCGTGTGCTGAAGGAGGAGGAAAAATGGACCGAGCCCAAGGAAGAACCTGTTGAATAGGTTATGTGTATGGGGGGTGACCCCAAAGTGTAAAATGCAACACTTGTGAGTATTGTACATTGTTTGATTACATGTATGCAGCCCCCGAGCCTGTTGAGCGGGGTGTATGAAGCAACTTGCTGTAAAATTAGGACTATCCAGCCCCCGTGCATTTGAGTGAGGTTGTTAATTTTTGCAGTACTTGAAGCTTCACTGATGCTTCTAGGCTCAACTCCCGAATAATTGAGTGGGGTTGAGCAACTTTTGTGTTTATGTATGATTTTTATGACCCAGCCCCCGAGTATTCGAGTGCGGCTGGGGTATTATGTTGCAAAGAAGCGGATGCTCATGCTTTTTGTGATAGCGCAGCCCCCGAGTGCTCGGGTGAGGCTAATTTTGTGAGAACAAGTTATGCGAGTAGTAAGCAGGGAGAAATATGAGGAATCATTGATTATATTCCATTTTTGAATGTTAAGCTGCAGGCCGCCTCATTAAAAACCTTCCAGTCCCCTTAGGTACCCTGGTAAGGAAAAGAGCGCGTCTGAAACCTGCAGTCATCCGACATATGTGCCTATTACATTGTGCGACTGAGCAGCCTAAGCGTAGAAACGGCGCAACTGCGCAACGTTCCAAGGATTATGCGAGAGCTCTCCTGTCTTCGCGTGCTTCAGTCTGTATGCTCCACCACCAATGACCTCGGTGATGATGAAGGGTCCTTCCCATGGAGAAGCGAGTTTGTGCACCTTCTTTTGCTTCAGTCGAAGTACCAGGTCGCCAACCTCGAAGGACCTGGTACGCAGCCGACGACTGTGGTAGTTGCGGAGGTCCTGCTGATAAACAGCTGTTCGTGCGAGCGCCGTGTTACGTGCTTCTTGTAGCAAGTCGACTGCGTCTTCGAGTGCTTCGTCTGCATCTTTTTTGTTGTATGCTTCGACTCTTGGCGCATTGAATCTTACATCTGATGGCAGGATTGCCTCTGCACCGTAGACCATGAAGAATAGGGTGAATTGTGTTGAAGCGTTAGGTGTTGTGCGTAAGCTCCATAGCACAGATGGGAGTTCTTCGACCCAAGCACCTGCGGCCCTTTTGAGTGGCACCAGAAGGCGCTTTTTGATTCCACTCGTCACAAGCCCATTGGCCTTTTCGACTTGGCCATTTGACTACGGGTGTGCCACAGATGCATAGTTGAGCGTGATATCTTGCTCTTTGCAAAAAGTTCGGAATTCTTCAGCCGTGAAGTTTGTACCGTTGTCAGTGATGATGCTACTTGGCACACCAAAGCGGTATATGATGGATTTTATGAAATTGACTGCTGTAGTGGCAGTTGAACTTGTGATAGGGACTGCTTCAATCCACTTGGTGAACTTGTCGACTGCCACCAGAAGGTGAGTATGCCCTCCGTGGGAGGATTTTTTGAGTGGCCCAACCATATCGAGCCCCCACTGGGCGAAGGGCTAGACCAATGGTATTGTCTTCAACGCCGATGCGGGTGCGTGCAGCTTTGTGGCGAATTTTTGGCAGCTGATGCACCTTTTGACTATGTCCTCCGCGTCTTTGAGTGTTGTTGGCCAGTAGAAGCCTGCGTGAAAGGCTTTGGCTACGAGTGATCGACTGCTAGCGTGATGCCCACAGGTACATGCATGAATATCACGAAGGATGGCTTGGCCATCTTCAAATGCTATGCAACGTTGGAACATACCTGATATATTGCGTTTGTATAGTTCACCGTTGATGACAGTGTATGCTTTAGATCGTCGAGTGACGCGTCTTGACTCTGTTATGTCTTCGGGTACCTCGCCGCGGAGTATGTATGCGAGAAAAGGTTGAGTCCATGTTGGCTCGATGAGGAGTACCTCGACTGGCGGGTCCTCTGTGCTAGGTGTTTTGCTCTTGGCTGGTGCGGCTGACGTAGGGGATGCTCGCTTTTTCTTGATGGACCTGTGCTCGATGCGCTCGAAGAATACACCAGGTGGAACTGGTGCCTTGGTCGCTCCAATGTTGGCTAGCTTATCTGCTTCTTCATTGCTCTCATGCCCTATGTGCCGCAACTCGCAGCCTTCGAAGCTGCCTTCCATGAGGTTGTACAGGTCACGGTAGGCGATCATGTTATCTGCGATTGCGTCGCAGGCCTTCGTTGTTTGCTGCACCACCAGATTCGAGTCACCGTAGATCATCAGTCGAGTGCACCCGAGGGCTTTGGCCATCCGCATGCCATGGATAAGGGCCTCGTACTCAGCTTCGTTATTGGATGGGAACTCGAATCCCATTTGCAAGGGATCACTGTAGCACCTCTCAATGTGGAAGTAAGGTATCGATCCGCAGGAGCAAGAAGGAAAACTTATCTATTCCCTACAACTAAAGTGTCACAAATTTTAGTTGATTATGCACTAAACAAGTTTGAAGAACAAGGTGGTTGATGGATGGAAGTTCGATGTAGCAAAACAAGAATGTAAAAGTGTCCCAATCCTCTTCAACGCAAGAGGACAAGACAAAGGTTTTCTCTTATTGGAACAATGGACATGGGTTCATGGTTCACTTAATCCTCTCTCCCTCATCTACGGTGATTATCATGTTATAGATAAAGTACACACAATTGTCATGTTTTAATGGTAGCTTTTATGACAGCTATATGTCCTAAAACACATAGTTGAAAGAAATACTCATTTGTGTTGCTAGGTCACCCTCGTAAGGCTAGCGTGGTTGCTCTCACTCCTACATCATACTCTTTCTTTTTACCCCCAGATAAAGAATGTTGGGTGGTACTGTGTCACTCAATACCTATGCCGTGTCACATCGGCCATCCCGTACCCACATACATCATACTTCTTTAAGAACAATATTCAACCAAAGTATGACAAGTCATAAAAGATCCAACACAACGGTAAATGCATAACAAATCATCTCATACCACAATATTCACCACAAAGGTATTACATAGATGACCGTAATCATGTTTAGCAGCTCATACGGTACTAATTAGTGAAGCTCAAGAGAGAGGAGAGATACATAAGTTACCACCACAAACCCAGTCCAGGGGGTGGACTACTCCCCCTTCATCATGGTGATGATGGTGGAGAAGTTCTTGCTGTAGATGTTGATGATGAACACGCCGGAGGGGGGTGGAGCCCTCCGGAGGCGATTCCGGCGGCGTTTCCCCCCTCCGATCTTCTCCGGCGGCATCCTCTTTCGCTCTGTTTCGTGGTTTTGTGTTTCTCCGCCGCCTCCTTCCAGAGAACGTCGGGGGACCTTTTTTATAGGCGTTTTTAGGTCAAGACGGAGTCGGTGGAGGAAAGATCGACGGCAACGGAGCCACGAGGCCAAATGGGTGGGTCCCACGCGGCCACAGTACCTGGCCGCGTGGCCCACCCCCTTTTGCCTTGCGGGCTCCGTTTGCTTGATTCCTTCGCTCCTACGTCTTCTTCCTTCCAAAATAATGACCTCTGTATTTTTCCAGAATTTTATGACGACGTTTGGGTCCCTGAAACATAAAAGGTAAAAAATAGGGTTTTCTGCCTGCGCAGGGTTAATTCCATAAAAATAGGAAATCATTAAGATATTTCCAAAATCATGATAAAACATTGATATAACCCTTATATGATGCAAATATGATTGGAATATGAGTGAATAAAGTGCAAAGTTCATGTATGCATTTTACATGCATCAACATCCCCAAGCTTAACCCATGCTCGTCCTCGAGTATGAAGATGATAAAACTAACATGGACTTTGCAATTTACTACTAACAATGGATATCAAAGATGATTACAATTGCTACATAAAGTCAAATGATTCATTCTTCAAAGGAGTAGCAATATGCATGATAGTTTATGAAGTGATATCAAGTATTCAAGACAAGGATGTTCATTGATAGTTCACAAAGTGTAACATAGTAGCAAGTAATATGGACGTTCTTACTTTTGCATACATGTGGTCCATATAGTGTAGATAAAAATCTGAATATGAAAGGTGTACACTTTGGAAAGATGTATATGTGAGTAGAGGTAAAGCATGCATAAGTTTCATCCAACTTCCAAACTCTTCTACTTAAGTTAATGATTGCAATATGGTATTCATTGGTGTCAAGCTCTCATTGCCCCTATCATAGCATCTTGAATGATTAAGGTTAAAGTGAAAGCAAATATGAGTAGTGTGCTTGACAAAGTATAGGTTGAATGTCTCATGCCCCTTGAATACAAGTACTTACACCATGTGTTACTCAACTTGGGAAACAAAGCAAGTTCAATTAAATATCATTGTAAGCATAATAGTATCATCAAGAGCGTCAACTGGGGTACCTCTTGTCCCAAGATATGGAACAAGCCCATATCAAAATGACAAGACAAACAAACAAAATGAACAATCTCAACACCCTTTTTATTTACCATTGGAATAGCTTTTTATTGCAAGGTGTATCACAGAAGGTTCACCATAGTATGTAAGTAAATTTCCACCATGAATGATGCATGGCTTAGATTAGCGGCCCAGGCGTCTCTCTAACCATTTACACAAACTCATTTAAACTTACTCTATCTCCACATTTATTTCAACATGATAAGCATCCATAGACAAAAGCACATGATATCAACTAAATGAAATGAAGAGCATGTTGAAAGCTTGCCATGTGACAGCACATATGAGCTAACTTCCAACCCAAGACATTTATCAAGCCACTAACATCATAATCTTAATCACAATGGGTCATGTTTTATTAATGCAATAAAGTACATTGTGCATCAAGTTCGTGAGAGCTATATAACCAACTTTTTTTCATGGCAATCAATAACATAAACATTTTCATTCAGAGGTAAGATAACACAAACAACATGTTAAACATACTCGGAATAGCATAAAGCCAATAGGTAGATATGGTGGACTCACTGGAATAACTTTGGTTGAAGGTGTTGGAAACAAGTTTTGACTTGTTGGAGTTTTTGGGCTAGCAAAAGGGAGAAAGTTGACCATCTAGATGCATGCATGAGTGTCCATAGAACTAACTAATCCATGTTAAACCAAGTAAAATAACAATCAGCACCAAAACATGAATAAGTGATAGCTCTTCAAAAAGAATTTGCAAACTATTACTCATAAACAAGCTCATGAATCATGCAACTATATGTATCATTAAAAATCAACTCAAACATCCCTTTTCCCAATCTTATAAAAGCATCCAACATATTTCAACCCATATTTCCAGTAGCTCTCCCATATATAAATGATAGTGTGGTGGTCTCTCAAAACAAAAATCAAACCAAAACAAAAAGACGCTCCAAGTTTATGCGATAAAGTGTTTCGATCGAAAAACAGAAGTTGGACGTGTGCAAACCGAGAGTGTGTAGGTCCAGTGGGGTTGTCTTCACATCCCCAAGCTTATGGTCTTCACCATCCTTGGATAGCTCTTGGTGCATCTCCTCCAATCCCTGTGAAAAAACTTCAAAACACCGTTTCTCCCATTTCTTTTCTGTGGGGTGCATTAATAGTGATAAACAAATATGTTTCTTGCTGCATATAATCCTTGAACAAAAATTCATATGAGATGTCCAGAAAGTGTATAATGTTGTATGCCTACTCATAAACTCAATTGGATCAAAAAGATTCAACTTAAAAGCTCAAAGCATGCATCAAACAAAATGGGACAGAATCTGTCCAGAAAAACAGCAGCAGCAAAACGTATTTTTCTACCCTAAAACTTTCTCGAAAAATTCCGAAAAAATTCATGCTACAGAGAATGAAAAGTTGCAACTACAGTTCAAATATGAGCTCATTCGGAGTTACAGAATAAGAATTAAAAATCATACCGTGCACTGATTCGTGCAGGAATAAAATCTCCGAACGCTATAAGCAACTTTTTCAAACCAAAAAGGGTAAAACTTGGCACTTTATTGAAAATTCCAGAACCTAAACTATAAACAAAGTCTCTTGGTACAGCAAGAGGACACAAAGAAAATCACACAAAAAAATAACCGGGTTGCCTCCCGCAAAGCGCTTTCTTTATAGCCATATAGCTAGGCTTGATAGTTTTAATGATGCTCCCATAGGAATAAGAGTTGAATATAAAAGAGCATCAAGAAGCAAATATCAAACACATTTAAGTCTAACCCACTTCCTATGCATTGGGATCTTGTAAGAAAATAAATCAATAAAGCACAAAGTGACTAGCATAGGAAGGCAAAGCAAGTGCAACTTCAAAATTTTCAACAAAAAGAGAGAAGACTTAATATTTTTGAGATATATGAAATCATGTCTCCCTCTCTCATAAAAACTTTCAGTAGCATCATTGATAAACTCAACAATATAGCTATCACATGAAACATTCTTATCATGATCCATATGCATAAAAGTATCATTACTCTCCACATAAGCATAAACAGTTTCATTAGGAATAGTGGGAGTAAAACATTCATAATAATCATTGTAATCATCATATATAGGAGGCATATCATAATCACAATAAACTTTATACTCAATAGTGGGTGGACTGAAAATATCATATTCATCATCATAAATGGAGACATAGTATCATCAAACAAGTCAAAGAACCTCCCCAAGCTTAGATGATTGCAAGATAAAATAAGTTAAAGAGACCTCCACAAGCTTAGTCTAGTGCACACAAGAATAGAAACTTAAGCGCTACGCTCCCCGGCAATGGCGCCAGAAAAGTACTTGATAACCCCCAAGAGCAAGGGATCACTGTAGCACCTCTCAATGTGGAAGTAAGGTATCGATCCGCAGGAGCAAGAAGGAAAAGTTATCTATTCCCTACAACTAAAGTGTCACAAGTTTTAGTTGATTATGCACTAAACAAGTTTGAAGAACAAGGTGGTTGATGGATGGAAGTTCGATGTAGCAAAACAAGAATGTAAAAGTGTCCCAATCCTCTTCAACGCAAGAGGACAAGACAAAGGTTTTCTCTTATTGGAACAATGGACATGGTTTCATGGTTCACTTAATCCTCTCTCCCTCATCTATGGTGATTATCATGTTATAGATAAAGTACACACAATTGTCATGTTTTAATGGTAGCTTTTATGATAGCTATATGTCCTAAAACACATAGTTGAAAGAAATACTCATTTGTGTTGCTAGGTCACCCTCGTAAGGCTAGCGTGGTTGCTCTCACTCCTACATCATACTCTTTCTTTTTACCCCCAGATAAATGATGTTGGGCGGTACTGTGTCACTCAATACCTATGCCGTGTCACATCGGCCATCCCGTACCCACATACATCATACTTCTTTAAGAACAATATTCAACCAAAGTATGACAAGTCATAAAAGATCCAACACAACGGTAAATGCATAACGAATCATCTCATACCACAATATTCACCACAAAGGTATTGCATAGATGACCGTAATCATGTTTAGCAGCTCATACGGTACTAATTAGTGAAGCTCAAGAGAGAGGAGAGATACATAAGTTACCACCACAAACCCAAGTCCAGGGGTGGACTACTCCCCCTTCATCATGGTGATGATGGTGGAGAAGTTCTTGCTGTAGATGTTGATGATGAACATGCCGGAGGGGGGTGGATCCCTCCGGAGGCGATTCCGGCGGCGTTTCCCCCCTCCGACCTTCTCCGGCGACATCCCTCTTTCTCTCTGTTTCGTGGTTTTGTGTTTCTCCGCCGCCTCCTTCCAGAGAACGTCGGGGGACCTTTTTTATAGGCGTTTTTAGGTCAAGACGGAGTCGGTGGAGGAAAGATCGACGGCAACGGAGCCACGAGGCCCAAATGGGTGGGTCCCACGCGGCCACAGTACCTGGCCGCGTGGCCCACCCCCTTTTTGCCTTGCGGGCTCCGTTTGCTTGATTCCTTCGCTCCTACGTCTTCTTCCTTCCAAAATAATGACCTCTGTATTTTTCCAGAATTTTATGACGACGTTTGGGTCCCTGAAACATAAAAGGTAAAAAATAGGGTTTTCTGCCTGCGCAGGGTTAATTCCATAAAAATAGGAAATCATTAAGATATTTCCAAAATCATGATAAAACAGTGATATAACCCTTATATGATGCAAATATGATTGGAATATGAGTGAATAAAGTGCAAAGTTCATGTATGCATTTTACATGCATCAGTTGCGCCTGCGTTCTTGAGCCCGAAAGGCATTGTGGTGTAGCAGTAGACCCCGAGTGGGGTTATGAACGCCGTTTTCTCTTCGTTTCTTCCTTCATCCTTATCTGGTGGTAACCCGAGTAAGCATCCACGAAGGACAAGCGAGCGCACCCGGCGGTGGAGTCGACGATCTGGTCGATTCGAGGTAGTGGAAAGTGATCCTTTGGACAGCACTTATTGAGTGCCGTGAAATCTACGCACATCCGAAGGATATCTGTGTTCTTCTTCTCGACGAGTACGGGGTTGGCCACCCATTGTGATTTCTTGATTTCTCTGAAGAAACCTGCTGCGAGGATTCTGTCGACTTCGGCTTCGACTGCGGTTCTTTTCGGGCCGGATATGCGGCGCATTGTTTGCTTGACTGATTTAGCATCTGGAAATAACTGGAGAGAGTGCTCGGTGAATTCCCTGGGAATACCTGGCATGTCGGCTGGACACCATGCAAATATATCCCAGTTCTCACGGAGGAATTCGACAAGCGCGCTTTCCTATGCGATAGGCAGACTTGACGAGACGTTGACTGTCTTGGTCGGGTCAGTCGGGTGCACCTGATGCGACCTTGTGTCATTGGTGGCATTGAATGATCTGTCGACTGCCACCTTCTTGTGCTCCGGCATAAGTGTTCGGTCGTTGGAGACCGCGAGCTCGGCGAGTGTTGCTTCCATGCCAAACATCTCAGAGATTTTGCTAAACTCTCTGTCGCAAGAGTCAGATTTTTGGAAGTTTCCCTTGACTGTGATTACTCCTTTTGGTCCAGGCATCTTTAGCTGGAGGTATGCGTAGTGTGGCACCGCCATGAATCGAGCGAACGTCGGGCGTCCAAGTATAGCATGGTATTGTGACTTCTAGTCGACAACTTCGAACTCAATCGACTCTGTCCTGAAGTGGTTCTTGTCCCCGAACGTTACGTCGAGTTGTATGGTGCCTTCTGGGCTTATTGCTTTGCCTGGGACGATACCGTGAAAGGTATTTGAGGACCTTGGCAGGTTTTCGACTGACCTGTTCATTTTGCGGAGCGTATCTGCGAAGATGATGTTTATGCCGTTCCCACCATCCATGAAGACCTTGGACATGGCGTAGCCTCCAATTTGTGTGTCGAGTACCACAGCAGAGTGCCCTGGACGAACAACCGATGGAGGGTGATCCTCTCTGCTGAAGCTTATTGTGGTCTCAGCACCCTTCAAGAATTCAGTTATGGCAGGAGGTGACATGACCGCCATGTTTACTTGTCGGGTGCGAAGTTTTTGCTCCCTGTTGGAAGGTCGACCTTTCTGTATCATGTACATCTGCCCTTGGGGCGGAGGGTACTGCGGCTCGTCCACCCGAGGTATGTGCTGTATGGCACCCGCGAGATTTCCGCCTGCGGGAGGCTGTGGTGGCGGAGGTGGTGCCATCAGAACAGGTACATTGTTTGGCTAAGGCACGGGTGCGTTTGCGGCTGTTGCCTTTCTGAGATTTATTTAATCAGTCGCCATCTGATCGAATTCCCTACAGTTTCTCATCGAGTGATTGGAGCGCAGTTTTCCGTCTTCCCCCTTGTATAGGTGGAATCTGCAATCAGCATCCATCTTTTCTTCGAATGATCGCTCGGATTGTGGTCGTGACTTGCGCCAGTCTTTACTTTTGTAGTTATCACTGTGTTGGCCGCGATCTCGACTATCCTGATGATCATCTCGACTGTCCCGTCGATCATCTCGACTGTCTCGTCGATCTTCTGACCGCCGGTCACTTCTTTCTTGGTCATTGCGTGGTGTAGAGAACCCAGCCGCCATGAATTCGGGTCTGTCGTCGTCGTAGTGACGTTTTGAACGCTTGCGCCTTCGATCATCTCTGTATGAGTCTCTACGGCTTCGACTGCCGCTTTCATGATTGTCACGGGTGAGGACCCGCGTGTTGTGCGCGCCATATCTTCTCCGTCTGCCCACTCAGTCGCTACCATCAAGAGGTTAGCCACAGAGGTTGGCTTTTTGCGACCAAGTGCTTCTTTGAAGTCATGCCTGGTGAGGCCCATGATGAAAGCATCCATGGCCATATCTTCTGAAATTACTCCGACTAGTTGCGTATCTCAGTCCATCGTCTGATGTATGATCTCAACGTTTCACCTGACCGTTGAACGCAGGCTCGCAGTTCTTCGAACGTTTTTGGTCGCTCACATAGAGGCTCGAAGTTTTTGATGAAGTCTGCGCGGAAGTGATCCCACGAGTCATATGTTGATGGAGGTAGAGCCTTGAGCCAGTCGCGGGCTGTGCCTTCGAGCATGAGTCGTATGTATTGCAGGGCTGTGGTGTTTGTGCCTCGCTGGCAGGCGGCAGCCAGCCTGTAGTCTTCTAGCCACCCGGAAGGTTCCTGTCGACCCGTGTACTTGGGCTGTTCAGATATGAGTTTGAACCCTTTGGGCATCCGCGTTTCGCGAGCGCGTCGAGTGAAGCATAGAGCTCCGTGTTGCTCAGGTTCTCGATCAGAGTATGAATCGCTACTGTAAGATCTGCGTGATCTGCTTCTGGACCTGCGCCTACGCGAGCCGCTTCTTTCCTTCGAGTGGTGGCAACGACCACTGCGGTTGTGCTCTTCACGACGCGTGTCAACTATGGCACGATCTCGACTCCCTCCTGGAGCGTTTGGGACTTGGCGTATGGCCTTCGCAGCTAAGGCGAGTGATTTGATCTGTTGGCGATGCAGTTTTGCATTGGGGTCATCCGCTGGAGGCTTGATTGCTTCTACGTATGCTGCGGCAGTAAAGAGGGCACCCGCAGCTGTTTTGGGTACTGGCACTCCCTCTTCGTCGTATGTCATGAAGGAGTTGCCTAAGTTGCGGGTGAGTGCCGCCCTCTCGTCTGGCGAGAGGTGTGACAGCCTTGATCTGGGTCTTGTGTCTGCTCGCCCAGTGGAGCCCAGGGAGAGCTGTCTTCTCCGCGCACTCGATAAGCCGAGTCGAAGTGATTCCTGCCAGTTGAAGTACTGGAAGGTCAGCATCTCCTCTTGTGTTGCGTCTGCTGGCATCATTGTGCACTCCTTGATGACTTTATCTGCTTTTGCTGCCATCTCAGCAATGATTATGAGAGTTGTGACTCCGTCCGTCATAGTAACTGTGCAAGGGAATTCTGTAGGCCTGCGGCTGGCCGCAGCATCTCATGATTCTGCGGCGATGGCGACGTAGACCAGCTGGGGTATCACCCGAGGGTATGTGTATGTGCTTTCGAGTCCCGTCAAGGACTCGACGTCGTCATCAAGACTCATGTCGGAGTCGATATGTTCGTCGAGTGGTCCTCCTGGATGGATCTCGCAGTCGATGCCTTCATCGCCCATGCTCATCTCGGCGTCGGCGAAGCTGTTATGAATCTCGGCGTCGAGGTTGTTGTTGGTGCAGATCTCGGAGTCGACGTGGTTGTCGATATGAGATTCGGGCTCGTCGAAGTCGCTGAAGGAGATCCCGCAGTCGATGCTATCCTCGAGTGGAAGATCGATCTCGGGGTTGTTTATGCGGTATGCTGACTCGGCTTCCTCACCTTCGAGCTCCTCCAGGAGCTTGTTAAGATCTCGAGTTGAGATGGTTGTTGCAGACGAGCAAGATTGGAGGATCGACGATGGTATGGACGCGGTTGATGGATCCGCAGTCGAAGGAGCCGCAACCGATGGAGCCTCGGGTGCGGAAGTCGCGAGTTGGCGTGGATCTGTAAAGTCCTGCACACCAAGCTTGTTTACGAAAAAATTGAACGAACCAACAGTCAAACCCAAACCTGACTCGAGATCGGAGAAGGTCTCCTGGAATTCTTGCGAGTCTAGCTCGAAATCCATTAGAGGATCTGATGTGCTTTTTGCAGGTGAAGCTGGCGTGCTGCCGTTCGTCGAGTGATTCGGCGAGTTGTCGTGTGCAGCCCGAGCAGGCGAGTTCTGGTTTGTTGATTAAGCCGGCGAGTTGCCGTTTGTAGATCTGATCGGCGAGTCGCCATTTTCTGATGGAACCGAAGAAACCGTGAGTCCAGCACTATTCTTTACCACAGACGGCGCCAATTGACGAGGTGTACCCTCATCAAATCCCATGGTTAAGGACCTAGGGTTGAGATTATGGGGAGAGAACGTGGTAGTACTGGTAGTTTCGTCGGTTGACAAGCAGAGGCAAAGATTTACCCAGGTTCAGGCCCCTCGGGTGGAGGTAAAGACCCAACTTCCTGCTTGTCTGTTATTGATCGTGGGAGATTATGAGGTTACAAGGTGGCTCCGGCGAGACGTCGATCTCGCAAGAGCTTTGGAGGTTCTGGTATGGCTTGCCCCTAGATCGGCACCCCTCCCAGCCTTTAAATAGGCTGGGTCTCGAGAGTTTGTAACCGACCTAGTTTACACATAAGGAAAGTATAAACCGACTATGTCTATGTCTAAACTTGGAGGGGACTCCATCTTGTTAGGCCTCTCGTCTTGGGCTTCGAGTTGTCTCTTCGCTATTGGGCCTTTAGTCATCACGTGCACCAGGTACACTCACGGTAGGGTACCCGAGATGTATATCCTTGTCATGGCCCAACAGAGGGTTATGAGGCAATTCGGTCGACGACAGCTGGCACTTCCTCCACCAACAGAGGATCCCGTCGCACCCATCGTCCACGGGTATGTCTATTTATGCAATGTTTAAATGTTTTCCACATGTAAGCAGTACTAAATTGTCGAGCACTCAACATAACTGTAGGTACACAAGAAAGGGCACTAACAGGACCGCGCTTCAGTGGATGAGGAGGGTTCAGTCCTACGTTACAGAGTGGGACACTGCGACGACACGAGTCTGGCAGGAGGACCTCGGGTTTGATCTTCAACTATTCAATTCCTATATGCATGTTTACATGATCTCGACACGACTACACATCATGCATCACGAGCACCCCGAGGAGACTTGTGGCGCCCCGACCCGACTGCTATACAGTGATGCTGTGTGTCACCGGTTAAGCGATACAACCGGAGGTTACGGGTTTACCAATCCCCAGCCAAAACCTTTGGCAGGCGTTGCTCGGAATTGATCATCGGCAACGCAACACCCCGATTGATGCCTTAACACAGGCACAACTATCAATGCATAATAGAGAGATCAAGACTTGTGGAACAACTGGCACATCACAGACTCTACGACACAAATCATTATAGTTCAACTCTTATAATAGAGAAAGATAACAAATTACAACCAGAGGTCACAGACCCAACAGTACAACATGCGGAAGCGAATTAAGTTGTTCTAAACAACAAGAACCAAATTATGGCCTAAGAGGCCTACAGATAAACATCCAAGCGCCAGCTGTTCCGGTATGTCCCAAGCTGCCACCTGGGAACCCCAGACTACTCGTCGACGTCCACAAAGAACCCACCTTCGAGGTCGGTGAAGTCCTCCTCTGAAACAAAACAAACGCCGTTGAGTTCGACGAACTCGCAAGATTAAATATAGAGCTTTAGCTCGATGAGGATTTCAAAGTTTTATGGCTGTTTTGCATAAAGCTGATTTTATTTATAGAAACATAACTCCATGGCATCGACTAATCAGAGTATTTTAAAGAGGGGTAAGAAGTAACTCTTTTCTTTTGATCACCTTTCTCATCATCAACCACCATCATCACTGTACCTATTCTACAAAGGCACCTCCCCGACTTACCCTCGAGGAAGCTAACCTTGCATTCGTGAGTGGTACCTTTAGTACCCAGGTTTTAATCATTCCGTTCAAGTTATTCTATGGTCTTATCGTCCTTTCCCAAGTTGTCCGTAACCGTGGACACGGCTTGTCGAAAGATTTAACCCTGCAGGGGTGCACTGTGTTTACCTTCGGTACCGCCCGGCTCATTGCCTACGTTTAGCTCTCTTCCGGGGAAAGCCGGCTGAGTGGGAACGGTTACAACCTTTACCTTGCTTGGGACTAACCCAGGATCATCAGTGGCGGTAGGACAGGTTCAGTGCCTCCAACACCCTGTCCCGCGGCCACTTATTTTCCTGACACCATCATCCTCATCTCAGTCTTGGCCACCATCCCAACGCACGCGCAAATGGAAGCCCGAACTAGAGGACCCTCGGCTAGCCCTTCACAAGTTAGTCGGTCGACGAGGGCTCCATATACCCCACCGAATGGAAGCGCGCTCATTCTTGATTCAAGAGGTAAAGAACTCGCACCTAGGCGGCGAGAGTGAGACAAAACACCACCATACCAAAGTGACCTCTCATCTCCACCTTTAAGCATTTTATTACCTGTCACCACAATTTCTCTACCATCATCCATTCACCTCATCACCTGTTTCCAACATGAGGTATCCATCGGACAAATAAACACTTAACTAAGCATGGCTAAGCATCAACATTGCATAGTTAAGTATCTCAGACCAACAATACAAACCTATGGATAATAGGAGGGAAACAGGTATTGGCATCGGAAACTTAATGCAACTATAGGATACTCTAATCCGATCAAAATTGACATTTGGAACCGCATGCAATATTATAGTGGAGAAAATATTTGCGGAAATATAGGATAAGACATGCTCAGAGCGGGGATTACGCTTGCCTTGATCAACGTGCTGGTAGTACGGATCGTCACGATACTGTGGTGGCACTTCCACTCCTTGATCTACCGATGCACAAACAATACCGGAGAGGAACAATCAAAACCACGGATAATACCGGTGCAATGCGCAAACACATGATGACATGACTTTTTAATGTACCGAACTTCTTTGAGCTATCTAGCAATTTAAATGGGGTGCGAAAATAATTACTTCAATCAGATAGGAAAACACCCCATATTTAATTTACTGATTCTACTAACTTGTAACAAGTGCGTCCTTTAATGGTGCTCAAATATGCATGATATTTATGCTAAAGAGTAATTCACATTTTTCTAGACATTTTGGTATGTCAAACACATTTTTCTGATGCACCGATAAAAAGTTATTACATTTTTAAACTTCCTTTTAGATATGTCCTTTTTATAAATTAATCCAACGCAGAACAGTTATTTAACCAAATTAGAAAGACAAATAAATTAAACAGGAATATTTTTGGTACTGGACCAATTCGGAATATCCGAATTTTCCACATTCGGAATATCCGGCTGCTACAGGATGGACTGAAAATTGGCTAAGGACTAAAGAACATCTAGCACTGGAGAACTTCGGAAAATCCGAATCCTTCTGGTTTCGGATTATCCGATCTCCACCGAAGGTTGGAAAAATTGGCTAAGGACCTAACGTTTCTTCTCACTGGAAAACCTCGGAATATCCGAATTTCCTCGGCTTCGGATTATCCGAGCGAGAGAGAGAGCACGGCGGCGTACGGCGACCTGCGGTGCTACGGCGACACAGCGAGCGAGGGGACAGGGGAAGGGTGCTACGGCACGGGGTGCTCACCCTCTAGACGACGGAGAGGTCGGAGACGGCGGAGGGAGGTCGACGGCGACGAATTCGGGCGGCGGAGCTTCGGACGGCCACGGGGAAGACGGGGACGGCGGCGTCGATTCTCGGCGTCTCCGGTCAATTCCTCTGGCTAGGCGGGGGAGAACGTCGAGGCGGAGCTGCTGGTGGTCGTCGATTTGCTTCGGGGGCTCTCAAACGGCGGCGACGAGCACGGCGCGCTCGAGCTGCGCTTCGGCCATGGAGAGGAAAACGCAGAGGGAGAGGAAGCAGGGGAATCGAGTAGGAGGAGCAGGTGGGGGCATCGTGGTCTGGCTCTCCTCGCAGGGGAAGGGCAGAGAGGGGGCCCCCAGCGCGGCGTGCGGCAGGGCGCGGCACGGCGATGGCATGGCGCCAGTGGAGCGCATGGCTACAGGAAGGAGAAGGGCCTTTTGCGAAAAACCTCCTGCACAAATTTTCCCATCACAGATTGGTCCTTCTCTCTTTTCTTTTTAAAACCAGCAGCATTTCCCTGATTTAATTGAGGCACTTATACATTTTAGAAAAATAAGACAAAATTTGGGGAGGCTCCACTTAGCATGAAGAAGCTCCACAAATTTTGGTGTCTCAAAATAAAATGTTTTGTACACTTTTGTCCATAGGGTTCAATTAAGGCATTTTGCTAAATTCCCAAATTATAATCCTTTAGAACTTTTAGAGAAAGTGCAAAATAATATTTTGAACTCTTGGAACTTCCTTGACAAATATAAGATGTCAAAGTAATTTTGTTTTGCAAGTTTGAGTGCCTCCATTGTTTTGAAGTTGGTTAGAGCAAGTTTGGCATTTTGTTTTTAGGTGGTGCCAAACCACCACAGTTCCCTAACCCAACAACAATTCCCTAGCAACAATTACCTAACCAAAAGCTAAAGGTTCCAATTTGTACACATTGATGCAAGGATGCCATGATGCAATGAACCAAAAGTGGAAAAATTACACAGATTTTTAGGTTCTCAACTTTGGGCTGTTACAAGACACCGACTCCCGCTACGTGGGATATGTATCCCAGCCAGTCTACTTCAGGCTCCATACAGTACGCGGTAAGATAATTCTCCCAGTAAAAAGACAATAGTTGTTACAAACTTTGCTATATTAATTCAGAACTTCCTGACCGTGCAAATTACAGGCCCAATTGACACACCAGCTTCAGACGGATGTGTCAGAGTACGGATGTTCGCTTTCGTCCGGCCCTCTATTGGACCGCCAGCAGCATCCGTCATGGGTGCGGCGCTTAGAGGACAGGCTGCGAGGTATCTACGAGGCTATCACGTGCACACATACTTCAGACGTTGATCACCGCCAAGCATCACAGCGCCCACCGCGTCCTTCCACGCAGCAGCAGCCGCAGCCGACGCCCCAGCTGGACCGGCAGCACCCGCGTCCTCGTCTGACACCGCAGCCGTCGCCCAGGCCACCCTCTCCTAACCAGGCTGGAGGCTCGTCCTGGCAGTAGCAGAGTCCCACGACGGGCTACGTGCTTCGTCCACCACCCCAGCCACAGGGTAAGTATCTTGTTATCTTTTATTTCCCATATCAATTGGCTACGACTACATATTTACATGTTTTTTAATGTTATCTTTTATGTAGGAGCCTACGGAAATCGTCCGTCTATGTCCGGTCAGCAGTCGTCTGGATCCGCGTGGGGGAGTGATCAAGAAGGTGGGGACACCCATGAGGCATACACACATCTGGACACTTGGATGGGTATGTACAACACTCCTCCACCCTACCCCACACAGGAGACACAGTATGATGATGACGGGTCCCTGATTCCGGCACGTGACGTTAGGCCACCGCACAGGTTAGGGTGGACGACGCCTAACCCACCACCTCCGCGTCGTGGCAGACGTCATGGCTGACACTTCACTCTATGAGTTGAGACTTGTCTATCTATCTATGTACCAGACTTATTTATATCTATGTTGAGACTTGTCTATCTATCTATGTACTAGACTTATTTATATCTTTGTTGCTACTACTCTCTTTCGATTCATGGTGATGATGGGTGACTACTATTCGCATTGATATTAAACAAACCTTGCAAATTACATTGACAACATAAATTTAAGATACAATGCAAATCAAGATACATCGGTACTACCAACACTACACAAAGTCATCTCCCGTCGATGCAGCCTCCCGCGTCAGCTGGAGCAGCACTCTTGCCCTTCGACGACGCTTCACCCTTGCCCTTCGACGACGCTTCACCATTGCCCTTCGACGACGCAGCACCCTTGGCCTTCGCCGCCGCTGCTTTCTGCCCACCTCAAATGTGATTCACTCCTATATGTTGGCTTCTTCTTCTCCCAACTAGCATGCAACCTGAGAAGTTATGTCCGTATTTCCTTCCAAGTTCTAGATGGCCACCCATTCCTACGTAGCATCGCTGAAAGCTCACCGAGATAAGGTGGATAACTAATAAGTTCCTCCCATGGCACTAACTTATTGTCTACCTTGAAGTCGTCCGCAAGCCACAAAAGGCGCTCGGACATTGAACGATGGAAACTACGATCGAAATGAAATCCCGACATGGTTGAGTGAATTGACTCGAATGCTCAGTGAGGAGGAGCTTTTATAGGACGAGATGAGAGGATTTGGCGGGAGAAACAGCGGGAACAAGGATGGCGGGAAAAAGGGCGGGAGCGGCGGTGGCGTGAGAAATGTGGCGGGAGAAATAAGGGTGGGAGCGACGGTGGCGGGAGGATTGTGGCGGGAGAAAAAAGGGTGGTAGCGACGGTGGCGGGAAAGAAATGGCGGGAGCGGGCGGTGGCGGCAGAAAAAATGGTGAAAAAATCCATGCTAGCAAAAAAAAATGGAGCCATGCAGCCGTCAGTGTAGCAGCAGCCAACCAGGCCCAGTCGGCTGCGCCACGGCCGAACAGGTCCAGTCGGCCCAGCAGTGGCCGACCAGGTTCAGTCGGCTTTGCCGTGGCCGACAGGGCCCTCTCCCGCATGCAGCCGTCGGCCGACAGGCTAATCGGCTACGCCGCGGCCGATAGGGTCCTATCGGCTTCCCCGCAGCCGAGTCCGTATTATTTGTGCAAATATTTGAATCTGCGTAATATTTCTCGAAATTAATAAAAAAATGTATTATTAAAAAAAATTAGCCAACGGGCTCTGCCGCTTAAAGCAGTGTATAATCCTTACTCTTACACATGGAGATCCTATTCAGCGCTTGTAGCGTCCGTTTGGGACGTTGCGCCTGAAGAGCTGGCCTAGGTGGGGCAGCTAACTGTTTTTGTTTAATTTTCTTCAGCATTTTCATGTTTCTTTTTTGTTTTATTTTTTCTCGTTCACTCATATTCTTTTTTATTTTCACTTTTATTATTTTCCAGTTTATTTTTGGGTTTGAAAGCATTGCATATATTTATTTTCTAATATCTTAAAAGAATAGAGAAATATATTTAGAATAGTAAAGAAAGTAAATTTTATAGTTAAAAAATATTCACTAGATTTAAAAATTGTTCACAAGGTTTAAAATAATGTTCCGGAGGTTCAAAATACATTTGTATAGTTCAAAGAAATGTTACGTGGTTAAAAAATATTCGTAAAATCTTAAAAAAAACTCTTCATGTGGTTCAAAAAAAATCCACAATTTGCAAACAAATTTATATAACTGAAAAAAATGCTCGCGGAGTTAAAACAATATTCACCTAATACACAATAAAAAAAGTCATATGTTTCAAAAAAACAAAAAATTAAATGGAAAGGGAAATATAATAAGAATTAAAACGTGAAAATGAAATAGGGAAATAAAAAAGAAAAAGAGCCGGAAAGGAAAACAGGAAAAGAAAAGAGAAAAAGAAACCAAAATACTAGAAAAAACATAGCGAGAAAAGGAATTACTCTAATTGGGCCGGCCCAAATAGGAGGTCCCTTCAGGTGTCGCTGCGTTATTTGACGACAATACCTATTCGTCGACCAGGTCGACGATAGGGAGCCGTCGCACACCCCCTTCGTTGGCCGGCCCAATAGATAATATTACTGGTTTTCGGTTTTCTGCACTTTTCGGATATTTTGTTTTTTTGTTTTTATGTTTGTTTCTTTTTTCTTTCTTCTATTTTGTTTTTTTCCTGTTTCTTTTTTCAGATTTGAAAAAATTTCAGTTCTTAAAAAATGTTCAAAACGAAAATTGTTCAGTTTTCGGAAAACTTCAAATTTAAAGTGTTCAATTTTTAAAAAATGTTCAATTTTTGAAAAATGTTCAAAACGAAAATTGTTCAGTTTTTGAAAAACTTCAAATTTAAAAAGTGTTTAGTTTTTAAAAAATGTTCAATTTTTGAAAAATGTTCAAAACGAAAATTGTTCTGTTTTCGAAAAACTTCAAATTTAAAAAGTGTTCAATTTTTGAAAAATGTTCAAAACGAAAATTGTTTAAACTAAAAATTGTTCAGTTTTCGAAAAAATGTTCATATTTGAAAAATGTTTACTTTTTGAAAAAAATTCAGTTTTGGAAAATGTTCAATTTTTAAAAATGTTCAATTTTTTAAAAAATGCTCAGAAATAAAAATTGTTCAAATTTTAAAAATGTTCAAAAAAAAAATTATTCAAAATTTGAAAATGTTCATGATTACAAATTATTCAGTTTTTAAAAAGACGTTCAAATTTGAACATGGGCCGGTTTCCACAAGCAGTCTAAAGTGGGCCGAGCCCAGTAGCGCTGGAGGGGTGTGCGATGCATTCTTAGCATCGCATAGGTCGACGAATAGGGGCGCCCTTATTTGACGCTACAGGCATTAAATAGAAAATTGCCCTTACATAGTACTCGACATGGACACATGGGCCTAGCTGCCCAATAAACGTGGGCTCGTTTGTTACTGCTAGAATTGTTTCTCCGATCTGACTAGGGTTTATCCGACGGCGCCGCCCCTCCCCCCCTGACCCCGACCTTGGCATAGCCAGCCGTCCCCAGAAATCTTCGGCGCAGAACACACCGCAACCACCGGTCACCCGCGAATACTTGGAAAACAAGCAAGGCGAAGTAGGCATGGACTCCTTCTCGTCTCCGTCGATGTCGTCCTCTGGGTCGCAGCCCAACACGGAGCAGATCATGGAGCAGATCAAGGCGCAGCTCGCCCAGGCCTATGCCCAGGAGTTTATTGAGGTGAGATCTCCCCCAATCTTTTCATATCTTTAGTACTTTCGTTAATGTGCGGCTGTATGTATGGCTAGGCTGCTAGTTACTCGTATCCGTCATTATTGATTCGCCTCTAGCAAGTTTTCTTGAAGGAAGCGAATCGTTGGGTTCGTTTTGTTTTAATAGATTGTGCTGCTGCTAATTTTGTATTCTGGTGCCGATTTTTTCTTGGTTCTCCAATAGCAGGACTAGTTTTGAGCGGAATTGCTTGCTGTGCTTGCAAGCCTTCTTTTTAAGGCGTGAAGGGTTTGTTATTAGATAGATGTTCTATTTGGGGGAGATTGCTGATTCTAGTTCTGAGGAAGCACCAGTATAAAATGAGCTGTTCCTAGGAGGAACTAGGGACCAGATTTTTAATAAAATGAGCTCGAACCCTGGCTTGCTAGCTCACCAACGTGCTAGCCAGTAAGACTCAGGGCCTTTCTTTGAAGCACCAGTATACACTACTTAATTGGAGGAATTTATGCTCTATTCATCGACTTAAGCTTTAATCGCTTTAGAGAGGCTGTATATTCATCTCTTAGGATTTTTTATTTTTCTTTTAGGTAGGCTCAATCCCTTTGCTTTTTTAATAGCCTTAATGTGATTATTAGCTAGAGCTGAGTAGCCGATTTCCACTGCTGAGAACAGGATATTAGCTTGGAAAGAACTTTCAATTCCAATATCACCAATATGTGATTCGTTTGTATGTATATATTGAGAGAAAATGGTAACCAGGAAAAGTACAGAAGTCCATAAAATGTCAACGTAAATGAATGAAGTCTGGACAAAACATTACACACTAGCCATTGCTATGAAAAAAGAGTTTTGATACTCCCTGGTACCTATCAAGCCATTATCAGCGACGTACTTTTACCCGGTACCTAACAGTTATTGTTATACTGCTGGGCAGAAATATTGGTGTGTCTGAGCTTTAGATCACCACAAAGCTCTTCCTCTCATGTAGTTAATTTGTTAGTTTGTATTTATATCGATTGTTTGACATTCCCTGGTAAAGTAAATGTTAAGAGAACCAAATGCTTGGGTTCTTCTGTTGTAATTAAGATGACAAGTACTAAATCATTCTTTAGTTTTAGATTGATAAGTAGGTACTGAAGATCTTATTTTCAGAGAGGTAGAGCTGTTGTGCTTACATGGAATAATCAGAACATTGAAGGTTTTATTTTGCGCGTCTAGTGTTGGAGGAAGGCGCTTACAATTTCTAATTTGAACAACAGTCTTGTTTCGTTAGGAGTGATTTGGTTTTCTACATTATTTTTTATAATAGGTAAGCTAACTAAAGGGGAAACCTTTTTTAACAATATTGGAATCCCCTGTTACTTAATTGTATCATATCAATAGAGCTTGAAACAAAGACGTGCTTTATGCTGTAAGAGCTGTAGTATTGTCTGATATGAGCTATATTGCATGGCATTGGGTTCAACGAGGCTGCACTTTTCTTTGCATATATGATCTGGTGAATGGTGATGTAGCATGTTATATTTTTATTCCTATGTAGTAATTGTAGCATTCCACGATTGGTAGAGAACAAACATCCAGGTCTACTTAGATATTGAATACTTGAGAAGTACATCGTATCACTTATTTTAGATAATAGTGAACTGATTAAGTCACTATCTGCCATGACATTGGTTCAGTATACTTGATATCAAGTTATCAACTCAACTATACATTTGAGATCGATACAAACAAATGTTGTCTTTGTTAGAACAGGGCTGTTAGCTGTGTGTGTAGTTAGCATATTGTATAGGGGCTTCTTTGCTTATTTCCCTTATGTACATGTTCTGGATTGTTGGCCCCGACTCAATACAGAAGCTCATTTCATAACAGTCTTAACAACCCACATGCCTCTACTTCCCTGAAGTATAAACAGTTATTTGACTTATCAGCATATCTGTGCGTCTCTATCTATTTAATTATCTTTGTTGCCCTTGTGGCCAAAAGATCTTTGAGTGAATCATCCTTGGGAAATGTAATTTATGTTGAATCAGCACTTCTGATTTTAAAAGGCTTCCACAACCAATAATTTCCACAGCCTTGTTGATTGTCAATGATGCCATGTGATATAGTTTGAAAACATCTTGTTCTTTTCCATATTTGTGAATGTAAACAATAATAAGTACATGCAGAACGACAAACCACCATACTCCTTTCCAAGTTTATTACTTGTCTGTTTCATTTACCCTGATTGTCTTTGTCAAATGCATGACACCTTGGTAATTTTCTCATGTAATTTCAGACTGTTGGGAACAAGTGCTTTGCAAAGTGTGTGACCAAGCCAGGAACAAGCTTGAGCGGAAGTGAGAGCAGCTGCATATCACGCTGTGTTGAGCGCTACATCGAGGCAACTGGTATCATCAGCAAGTCGTTGTTCAGTTCCCAGCGTTAAGAAGCTCGGCAGTGTGTTGCTCGCTACTGGATGTAGGAGCCAGAGCTTTGTCTAGAATCTTGGAGTCGTCAGAATACATTAAGGGTTGCTAGTACTTAATTTTGTCATGCATCGTTGATAAAGTCCAAACGCTGGAGGCTTTGGCGAGCAGACATGATGTATTTAGTTAAGCTCGTGACTTCCTCGTGCAGTTTCTCTTTAAATTGTTGGCCAGACAATCCAAGAGCAAGTGCGCTGAATAACAGATTTATGTCTTGTCACTCGGGAGAATCAAGCTCGTAGTAATTCAGAGAATCAATGATTTTAGATGATCGCTTACGGCATCTCCACTCGCCCCCCCCCCCCCCCCCCCCCCCCCCCCCCCCCCCCCCCCCCCCCCCCGAGGCGAAATAGCGCCGTTTGGCTCAAATAGCGCCGATTTTCTCCCAGTCGGCCCCCCCAGGAGCCCAAATAGCGCCGTTTCGGCGGAAACTAGCGCCGGCACACCCAGGCGGAATCCAGCCCATCGGGTTCGGCCTGGGGGGGCTGGCGGAAGGAAAAGCACGCGTGGGGCAGCGCTGTCGGCGAGACAGCGCATTTTCCACACCCCGACTCGCCTTTTCATCTGTCCACGTCGTCGTCGCCATGTCGCCGCCGGCACCACCCCTCCTGCCTCCGCCGCACACAAGCAGCTAGGAAGACCGCCGCCGGCACCGCCCACTCCCCTCCGCCGTGATCTAGCCGCCAGGACGATTCTCGGGGCGAAACGCGTCCACCCCGCCCGCTAGGTGTTCGGCGTTTCGTCCGACCCAGCCATGGACTCCGACGCCGAGGAGATGCTCGCCGAGCTATTTGATGAGGAAGCCGAGGCCGCCGTCGACGATGAAGAACACTTGGTGATCCTCTGCTACCTCGCCGGCCTGCTCGCCAACGACGCGCGGCCGCGGCGTGGTGGCTCGGCGCTCGGTCGCCGCAAGAGCAAGCCGAGGCAGAGCAAGCCGAGGCAGCGCTACGAGGGGTACTGCATCCTCTACTCCGACTACTTCGCCGATGATCCCCTACAGGACGAGGTCGTGTTTCGGCGCCGTTTCAGGATGAACCGCAAGCTCTTCCTCAACATCATGCATGCCATCCGGGAGTACGACACCTACTTCAAATTGAAGAAGGACTGCACCGGTGTGGTAGGCTTTACCTCAATTCAGAAGTGCACGATGGCCATGAGGTTGCTTGCATACGGTGCTCCCGCTGATTCGCAGGATGATTATCTGCGCATGTCCGAGTCCACAGCCATTGATTGCTTGAACAGGTTCTGCCGGGCAGTGGTTGCAGTGTTTGGGCCAACCTACTTGCGATCACCCAATGCGGAAGACACTGCTCGGATCCTAGCTTGCAATGAAGCAAGAGGCTTTCCTGGGATGCTTGGAAGCATCGACTGCATGCATTGGGCATGGAAGTTCTGTCCATTTGAATGGCAGGGGATGCACAAAGGCCACAAAGGAGAGTGCAGTGTGATTCTCGAGGCCGTGGCTACACATGATCTATTGATTTGGCATTCCTTCTTTGGTATGCCAGGAACTCACAACGACATCAATGTGTTGCAGTGCTCGAATGTCTTCGCCAAGCTTGTTGAAGGTCATGCCCCCCAGTGAACTACGAGATCAATGGGCACCAGTACACAAAGGGCTACTACCTTGCAGATGGCATCTACCCGAAGTGGTCAACATTTGTGAAGAGCATCTCCAACCCTGTGCCAGGAAGCGCGAAAGCTTGGTTTTCCAAGTGCCAGGAGGGTTGCAGGAAGGATGTTGAGCGGGCATTTGGTGCGCTGCAGTCTCGATTCGCTGTTGTCCGGTACCCAGCTATGACTTGGTCGAAGGCCAACATGTGGGAGGTGATGAACTGTTGTGTGATCTTGCACAACATGATCATCGAGAGTGAGCGGGATCATCCGGTGGCTGAGAGTGAGGCAATGGCACCATACTACCGACAGGGTCCTCTTGCAGATGTAGATCACCAGGTGCCGGCAACATGGGCAACCTTCCTCGCTATGCGCCAGGAGATTCGAGACCCTGCAGCACATCTACAACTGCAGAATGATCTGGTGCAGCACTTGTGGGAGCGCAAGGGCAATGGCACTGCTGGCAATGCCAATGCCTAGTTTGATTTGTTCTATTTGCTTGCATTGTTGAACTATTTGTGTGTGGATTTGTATGTTAAACTATTCTTATGTGTGAATTTGTATGTCGAACTATTTTAAATGTGTCGGCCTTGTTTATGCGAAATATGCCCAAAATCGCCGGCTGGGGGCGGCCTGGGTTCACGGCTGGGAATCGGCGCCCCCCAGGGCCCAAAATAGCGCCGTCCCCCCACCCCCCCCCCCCCCAGGCCGGCCAAAATAGCGCCGTTTTCTGGCCCTGGGGGGGCAACGAGTGGAGATGCCCTTAGTTCTTGTAGTCGAACAGCATCAGGAATTCAGGGGTACAGCCGAGTCATCCAATGATTGACCCGTCTGACCTTAATATGGCAACGGGATACTAACAACTGGTGATTGCCTACCCAAAACAATCCCCGTGCCAAAAAAAACTCCACATCTCCACTAACTGTCGAGGCGGCTGTGGAATCATGTCAGCCCACGCCGGACTTGTCACCATGCGGCAAGGGAAGCTGTCGCGATGGTGTCTAGCCACGCTCTGACACGCTCGCTCGACCTGGTCGACGATATGCTGTGGCGGTGACGGGGGTTCCATTCTTTTTTTTTTCTTTTTTTTTTGAACAAGAAAGGGCCCCGAAGGACCTGGAATCTGCATTAAGTCGGCATAGGGTATACAATTATAGAAAGGACCTGCACCATTGACGAATTTTTTTTTTGACGCGTCGGACAGTGGGGAAAAATCCCCACTGCGTCATTTTCTCATTAAAACACCAAATATTTACATACAGAAAGTAGATGAAAGTTCTGAAATAAATTACAAAAGGTCTAGCCAACTTTGGAGCCCTTCTTTCAGACTGGGTTTAACCCTATGCCTGATGCACTCTATTGCATTTTTTAGGAGAATGAAGCAGCTCTCTTGGTCTCTGTTATCTTGATCAAAAATGATTTTGTTACGGTGGTTCCAAATGCTCCAACAACCAGCTATCATAGCTATTTTAAATAAAGGGTTGTGCGATCTGTAGTTGGCATCAATAAGCATCTCCATAACCGAAAGATTAGTGTCCCAGGTTTGTCCAAGTCTGCCCCAGAAATCTGCACTGAAACTACACGAGAAGAAAAGATGCTGCATGGTTTCAGTAACATCATCATCGCAGAGCACACAGTTCTTTGTTTCCACATAGAAGTTTTTCTTAGTTAGCAAGTCTCTGGTATTGACTCTGTCTTGTATCATCAACCAAAAGAAGAACTTGTGCTTCGGTAAACAAGGTGATTTCCAAATCCATTTAAATGGAGGAGGAGCATCCTGAGGTTTAGTGAGCTCTAGATATACCTTTTTAGTGGAGTATTTCGGGCTGTTCCAGGGGAATTTCCAAGTATCTAGCGAGTCCCCATTATTAATGGCAGATAACATATTTTTCATCAAAGTACATTGATCATAAGCAACCTCAGACAATGGCAATGCGAAGTAATTCTGAAGTCTGTCGCTTATCATGTTTTTGGCCTGGTGAACAATAATATTAGTATTGTCGGCAAAGGAATACAGCTCTGGGAATTTCTGCTTTAGTGGTTCATCCTGCCACTTGTCATTCCATAAACTGATAGTCTTACCATTCCCAGGCACACATGTGGTGAGCTCTTTGTATTGTTCCAGAAAACTTAGACAATTACGCCACCAAAACGATCCCTTCCTGCTTAGTGTGTCAGGTAAAGAATTATCTTGGTAATACGCCCTCCACAGCAAATTCACCCAAGGGATATCGTGTTGATTTGTGAACTTATATAAGTTCTTTATCAGCAGTGCTTTATTGTGTTCTCTCAGATTCAAAATGCCCAATCCACCAGCTGACTTGGGTTGACATACTGTGTCCCATTTGACCAAACATTTTCCTCCTCTTTCAATTTCTTTTCCATGCCACAGAAATGTTCTCATAGATTTTTCTGCATGATCAGTTAGTGTGAAATGAACTTTGAGGGCACACATGATGAAATTAGGCATCGCAGCTATCACTGACTTCACTACCACAAGTCGAGAGCAATGTGATAGAAGATTAGATATCCCGGATAGCCTTCTGTCCATCTTGTATATCATGGGCATCAAATCATCTACCTTTGGTCTGGATGTCCCCATTGGTAATCCAAGGTAAGTAAATGGCATAGACTCCACTTTACATCCGAATACTGCTGCAAGTTCCTCCAATTTATCAGATGGTGTGTTGATACCGACCATAGATGATTTATGATAATTTATTTTCAGACCAGTCAAGCTTGAGAACACTTGCAAAATATTTTTCAGATTTAAGATCTGAGTGTGATCAGCTGGCATTATCAAAAGTGTGTCGTCAGCGTACTGCAGTATGGGGAATTTCTGTCCATATGCATTGTCCAGTGGCAGAGAAATAAGTCCATCTTCCCAAGCTTTGTTAATCACAATTTGTAATAATTCAGCTCCAGTGACAAATAACAATGGAGAGAGTGGGTCACCTTGCCTCACTCCTCTCTTGCATCTGATTGTCTTTCCTGGAACCCCATTGAGTATGACAGAGGTGGTAGCAGAGTACAGGATTTTCCTAATCCATCCAAGAAAAATTTCTCCAAAGCCCAAGTGTTTAAGCATATCCAAAATGGCACTGTATTCTACCATGTCGAAAGCCTTCTCAAAATCTATTTTTATAATTACTATCTCTCTCTTAGACTTGTGACAGATGTGCAAGTATTCAAAAGCCCACGCAATACAATCTTGGATAGTTTTTGATTTGATAAAACCATACTGGTTGGAATGCAGAAGAGGTATGATTACCTTCTGTAACCTGTTGGCCAAAATCTTGGTGATTATCTTTAGTCCCATACTAACCAAAGAGATAGGTCTATAATCTGCTGCCGTCTGAGGATTTGGGACTTTTGGAATCAAGGTGATATATGCGGTATTGATGCTGCACAAATCCAGGCTCCCTTCATGAAAAGATTTACACATATTATAAAATTGGTGCTTGATCAAGTACCAAAAAATTTTCATGAACAAACCATTGAATCCATCAGGCCCTGGGGATTTGTCTGGAGGCATGTGTTTAATGATGTCATCAATTTCCTCTGTACTGAAGGGCTCCTCAAGCTCCATTAAATTCTGTGGTATAATCAAGCTGCCTAAATCAAAAGCCATAGTGGTTTGCTCAGTTTTACCCAACCTTTCACTGAAGGCAGTCCAAAGAATAGCTGCTTTATGCTCATGACTAACAGCCATAGTTCCATCATCAGTTGATAAGGAGGCAATCTTATTATGCCTGTAGTTTCTAGTAGCAATTGCATGGAAAAATTTAGTATTTTCATCACCCAACTTGGCCCATCTGATGTTAGCCCTTTTTCTCCAGTACAATCGTTTTGCTTCTAGCAGTCTATACAGATGTGTTTTTAGCGCAGCTTTGAAATTCCTTTCTGGTGTAGATAAAGCTCTCTGCTCTTCTAGTCCATCAAAAAGGGCCAGGATGTAATTACAATTTTCAATGATCAATGTCAGATTCGACAGTGATTTACACCATATCTTGATACCATGCCTGAGGGATTTAAATCTGGCTGTGATATCCTGGGCTGGGTTTTTATAAACCCCTGTGTGCTGCCAATGTTTTTCCACTGTTTCCTTGAACTCATCAAACTCAAGCCAGTATTCCTCAAACCTGAAGATCTGAGATTTAGGAATATTTACTTCAACCTGAATAATCATAGGAGTATGATCCGATCCTAATCGTGCCAGAGGTGCTGCTAGAGTGTGAGGAAAAACATTGGTCCATGCCGGAGAAGTAAACACCCAGTCTAGCTTTTCGAGTAGTGGGTCGCTTTGCATATTACTCCAAGTATACGTTCTCCCCTTCAAAGGAATCTCTTCCCAATCATGTGCTTGGATAATAGAGTTGAAAGTCAGCATGTTATTAATATTCCCCCAGGCTTATTTCTGTCCTCTTGACTCCTGATCATGTTAAAGTCTCCCATGACAATCCAATTTTCGTACTCAGAGGAGTCCAACTGAAAGAACCAGTCTGCGAACTCTTGTTTGCCTTCTGAAGTGCAAGGAGCATAAATGTTGGTCACAAAAATAGTCTGAGTCGTGATATTGCATTGGAGTTTTACTGTGACTTGAAAACTAGACTGGTTAACAATTGAGCCAGTGAATTGACTGCCATTCCATATAGTAACAATACCACCTGAACTTCCAACAGAGGGCTGATAAGCAAATTGGTTTAGGTTCCTCGGGCAAAATTTTCTGATGTAACTGCTATCAAGATGTTCTCGTTTTGTTTCTTGCAGGCAAATTATATTGCAATTGCATTGTCTAGTTTTGGTGGAAAGGTCATCGCATCTTTGTTGGGCATTAATCCCTCTAGTGTTCCAATTAAAAAAACACCAGTTCCTATTCATTGATGAAACAAATAAGCGAGACAAAGCATGTGCACAGGTACTGCACTCATGGTAGGACTAGCAAGTAATAACAAATATGCCCAGCTTTCTGATAAAAATATATGACTCAATCCTGATTGATCAGCCAAGCATATCAATCCACCGACAGTGGCCACATCGTTTACATTATGCATACACAACACATAGCCAAAATAACCACTGACATAATTGATATAAGACACATAATAGCAGCCACAAACGTAATTGGGGAGATCGAGATAAACCTTGTTCTGAACACACTGATATAAAGAGCATAGGCAGTTCTCACACAGACCATAATCTGGACACAGCAAACAAAGCAAATATAGGGAGTTCATGATAGGAAATAAAAGGAGCTCGAGAAAAATCCTAGGGATAACAAGACAACAAGGGACCCTGTCTTTGGTCATGATTGTGGATGATTTATTCACTATCATCGGAACTGATGTAGTTCAAGGCATCCTCAGATAGCACCGTAGGTGGCATCTTGCAGTGACTTGCACCAATGGCTTGCAGGGTACTGACAGGCAGATGAGGTGGTGGTGGAGCGGCTGCATCAACTACAGTAGCTTCAAAATGATCCGCCAAATTCCCAGATGTCGATGCACCAGCACCTGCCTCCATAGCAGCTTGCTGGTTTTTGAAGCCCCCAGCCAGAATAGCAAGCCTGAGGCTCCTCCTCACATCCTTGGTGTGCTCAGGTGCCTCCTTTTTCTGCCTTTTCCTTATCTGAACTTGTGCCTGAACTGCCTGAATATCATCTGTTGGCTGTGGGACATCATCGTGGGTTGCTTGAGTTTCCAATACAGATGCATTTTGAGTAACCGCTGCAGCTGGGATGGTACTTGCGTTCTGCCTAGAGACTGTACTTATATGAAGAGTACAGGTTCTAATAACTCCTGTAGATCCAGTCGACTCAGAGATGTTGCATCTAGCTCTTGAGACCATGCTGTCATTGCCAAGTTGCGGAATCAGTTCATCAGCATTGATAACCAGAGATGCAATCAGATTTTTCAGTGTGCTAATGGGATCGCTGGCATCAGTATCACCCTGTCCTTCAGGCTGGAGAGGTGGAGTGTTGGGAACTACATCCTTTTCAGGTCCATCAGCTGCCGCCGCAGGAGCAGCATTAGCCTGTGCAGCGTGTTGTGGTGCAGCATCATGCTGCATGTCTTCCTCCTCCGCATGCATCATGTGATCATGCCAGAAACCCTCGTTGTGGAACTGTGGCTGAGGATGCGGGTTTCCACCATCAGGTGGTAATGGATCTTCATCACCAGCACCACCACCAAGCATCCTACGAGATAGTACTACCAGCGGGCATGTCCATGAGTCTGTATTCCCATCTTCAGTAAGGTTTTTCAGTACAACTAGACTCATAGGCAGAGTATCCACATTATATGCTCTAATCTTAACCAGGATCCTAGCACGGTTGGACAGATCTTTATTCCATACTAAAAAACGACCATAGGGAACACATGCTTTCATGATACAATCTACATCCCAGAATTCTTGAGGTAGGTTTAACAGCATGAGCCAAACATCATGTGTGAGAACAGTGGATCTACGGTTGATACCTTGATCTTCTGCAAAGAAACGCAGGATCGAGTCTTCAATGAACAGCGGGCTAATAGCAATGGCAGCATCTCTATCTGTAACAGTGGCAAAGCGTACCAGAGCAGTCCCCATAGCACAGCGTGATGTCGAACGCACCTCAATGCCCTCAGCATGCATGCGATCATGGATGATGTCGACAGCCTGGCCAAACATGTTGGCCTCGAAGTCAGGAGCAAACGTGGCGATAGCCCAGCCGTCGCTGAAGATTGGCGACTCACCACCAAGGACGATGTACCCGCGCTGAGTACGCAGGGGACCCGGCGGGAGCGCCACCATGCCAGCAGGAACATGGGGGAGGACGTCACAAGGGTAGTTTGCCATGGCTGGAGCGCGATGAGATTGGATTGTTGGCGAAGAGTTGAGACTAGGGTTGCTTAAAGGACTCTCCGATACGTGTGTTATACTGCGTGCCACAGACGTCGAGGGATCCAGAGATTTTTCCGGTGCAACCGCCTCAGGAGATCTCATAATTCTCCTCCAAGTCATCGTCGGCTTTTTAGGTCTTGCTGCACAAGAAAACGAGATATGCCCAAATTCGTTACATATACGGCATCTGAATTGATTGGTGCAATTTTTCCTATGATGACCAGATGTCAGGCAGCGAGAGCACTTAATGGGCCTGTAGATTTGCGGCCCAGTCCTTAGAACGGGTGGCGAAGAAGGGGGACATGGGCCAATCTGAACTGAGTTTGAATTTGAGTTCCCTCCCAACTGATCCCGAGAAATATGATCATGCGAAGACTCAGATCTGCCAATTTGTATGTTGATAGTACCGATCGGAATTGCATTAGCTCCCGTAAGGACGTGAGCTCCTGTGGTAGGAGGAAGATGAACTGGATCTGGACGTAAAACCTCCCTGTAAATCAATCTGCCACGCTGAACACCAGATCTAAAAGGCCTTTGAATAGCAGAATTATCCTGGTTCTTTCTAGATCGGACAGTAGTCCATTCCTTGTCTTGTTCAGAATACCAGAGAGCTTCCTCACGTTTCCAGTTAGGACCACCAAAGCCCCAAAGATCAAAGTAACAGACAAATTCTCTCGAAACATGAGATCTTAATTTCTGAACCAGAAAACCAACTGCCTTAGAACAGACATAAAAAATGAACACCCTTCCTCGTAGAGGAGATACTCTCAACTTATCATGATCCGCACCCAAACATGCCGAGAGGGCTAGGCTGACATTGTGGGAATTGAGATCAAAAGAGGCTCGACCAAAAGAAACCACCAGAGAAAAACCACTATAAGCGGAGATCGGGTTGACAGAAGTGGCGAACTCATCTCGCACTTTGGATCGGAAATCAGAGCCAGGAGAGAAATCCAGCCGGTGCACGATGGAGAGGGGATCGGAGAAGGGATCGTTGGGCTCCATATCATTGACGAAATTAAAATAGGGTCCTTGAAAATTACACAGAGCACCCTAGATAAGACCGCAGAAACGTGATCAAGTCCAAGCTCGCCGACGACGAACAGCCTCCAAGCGCGGCCGCTCCACTGATCTCCACCGAGGACAAGGCCACTTGGTGAAACATCGGCGCTTGATGTCACACTGAAGCTGAAGAAGATCCTCCGTAGGAGGAAGCACAAGCTCAAACAGCAGCAGCTGTCGAGCACGGCGGGGCCAGTCCTCTGGCCGAGAATAGCGGCGACCACACGCCGCCGCCGCTGGGGAACCGCCGAAGGAGATGCAGGTTCCAAGATCTCCCGACACCATCCCCACACCACAGTCACAACAGAGCAGCACTTCTCCTCTCCCTCGCCACCCAGGTCGGCCGAGAGGATACAGACCACACCACGTGAGATGAAGAAGTGGAGAAACCAGCGCTTGTTGTTGGGAGAGGCCGCATCCGAGGAACGCACAGTCGTCTCCCACCTCGGGAGTACTTCAGTATTCCTCGTCACCGCTAGTTCGGAGTCGCGCCAGCACGCCAAAATGAGAGAACGTCCAAGCCGAACTCCAGATCCGTCAACACACACCTCGAACCTCTCCTTCTCCCCGCCACCGAGGCCGGCCAGAAGAAGAAATCACAGAAGGGCGCAACAGATCGATTGGAGGTGGCCGACGAGGTTATTGAGAAAGCCAGTGTCAGATTCGCACCTTCCCTTCCCTCTCCACCATGGAGAGCCACCAAGGAAGTAGGGCGACCACCGTGGAGCGCCGCTCGGGAGCAGCTCACGGAAGCTCGAGGAAGCAGTCGGCATGACGCCAATCGCTCCTAGTACAAACCCTAACCTAAAACTACAAGTAACATCTACAATGCCGAACCTAGCCCCTCCCTTATCCCCATCCCGGGCGGCAGCGCCGCCGGAAGGAGAGAAGAGAGGAGCCGGGAGGGGAGCGCAGATGGGGGAGAGCAGACGAGAGGAGGAGAGGGGAAGAGGAGAGACGGGAGAGGAGACTTTGCATCTATCTTAGGGCATGTACAATGGTAGAGAAGGCGCGCCTTCTCTTAGCCATCCACGTCATTTAGAGAAGGTAAATTTATAAGTTGTACAATGCATTATCTTTTACTGTCATCCCTAGCAATTAATGAGAATTAATTATATTTTAGTAGTAAATTGTATTTTTAAGGGAAGACAAATTATACAATGGTGAAATTAGCCTTCCCTTATTTCGTAAGAGATCATCTCTTAGATAAGGGAAGGCAACCTCCTCTTTCTTCATTCTCTCTCCGCCAACTAGACAAATATCCTACGTGTCAACGCTAAGAGAAGGCTGACGTCACCCCATTGTACATGCCCTTAGGTTTCTTTGTGTCGACGGGGGATCCATTCCGATGCGTCGATCTACGAGGGGAGGTGGTGTCCGTCGTGGTTGGAAGAGAGAGGCTGGAGCTAGGGTTTGTGCTCTAGGGTTTGGCCGACCGGCTCACATTTAAAGAGCTCCACTTCCCACAGTTAATGGGGTAGGTGGCCGTTGTAGTCGTGACACGCGGGCCAGTGGCGGAAGCAGAGCTATCCGAGCACGTACGAGGCCGATGCAAAATTGGCCCCAATTTGGGCCAACAATGGGTCACGACGGACAGAAAAATGGACATCGGTCTGTTTGTGTCGTCGCGTTGGGTCTTGGTTTTTGGTCATGCAGACAAAAACAGATATGCGTGGACTCGATGCGTCGGCATGTTGGAGTCCTTAGAGCATCTCCACTCGCGGCGCCCAAATGGACGACCAAAGGCGTTTGGGTCGCGCCGGACGAAAATTCGCATCCACTCGCGACGCCCAAACTCAATTTTGGTCCGGCACACCCAGCCCACGCCCTCCCCTTGGGGAGCCGCTGGGCTACGCCGGACGAAACCACGAGCGACGCGCCACGTAGGGCTCTAACGCGCGAGCCAGCCCTGTCATTGAGACATGAAGATGAATGCGGCCGGTCAGCTGAATTAGTGGCGGGCGACGTCTCGGTTTCCCAGCCAGACGCAGCGAGGCGTCGCTTCGCCTCTCTGCGACGAGGAAGCGTCAGCGCCACGGCGGCGTCAATGCAGAGGACGCTCCTTTTGTAGCGTCACCGTAAATGGGCGGCGGGGGGGAGGGGGGGTGGTGGACGGAGTTAAGGCGCGCCACCCGCTCATCTCCCCGGCCGCTATATAGAGCAGGCCCCTCGCCGTCTCCACCACAAGACCTTCTCCATCAGCCTTCGCCACCACCACAGCCATGCCTCCCGGCGGAACAACGCTCCCCTGACGGAGGAGGAACGTGTCCGTTGCTGGGGGGAGGCGATGCGCCGAAGGGATCATCCGGAAGTGCTTATGATGTGCGACGCTCGCCTCCGCGCCTCCCGGCCGTTGCCCAACGACCAGGAAGCGGGCTCATCCTCCCGTGCGCCCCCGCCTCCGCCTCCTCCTCCGCCACCACCTCCCCGCAATATCAACAAGAGGCGGGCTTGCTCACGGAGGCGGAGGCGCGCGAGCTCATCCGCACAAACACTTCGTTGCCGGCGAACTGCCGTCTCGCCGAGGGTGGGCGAACGAACCCAGTCCAAGTCCCGGTCGCTCCTCGCCTCGCCGGTCAGGCATGCCTCGACTACAACGAGATGTGCCAACAGACCATGTCACCGGAGCTGTACGACGAAGTCCGGTACGATACGAACTCGGCGTACTGGGACGGGCAGATCGAGCTTGAGTTCAGTACCGCCTGAACACCTTCACCAAGTCGGCTACCGGCTCACCGCATGCGGGGTGTGAAAGGATCGTATGACACCTAGAGGGGGGGGGGTGAATAGGTGCTACCCAATTTTTAGTTCTTTTTTAGTTTAGGCTTGACACAAAGGTTAAATTCTCTAGATATGCAACTACGGTGAATTTACCTATATGACAAGTTAACTCTTAGCAGGCTACGAGATACAAGTAAAGGTAAGGTAAAGAGGTAACCGAAAGTGAAGCACGCGGAGACACGGATGTAATCCCGAGTTCCTCCTTTTTAGGGGAGTACGTCTCGCTGGAGGGGTGTGAGCTTCACCACCACAGGCTATCTCAACACCAGAACAGGCTCACCCTATTCTCCGATGAACCGCACCACAAAGGATTGGTTCACCTTCCACTATCAGAATCCTTCAAGGCGGAATCCGGAGCCTTTACAACAACAATCCGGGGCACACACCCACAACTGAATTGGGGGCTCCCGAACAGCTACAATCTGTCACAATAGACAAGAGGTAAGATTAACAAGATGCCTAAGTTTTCCCAATGGAAACCCTAGGCTCGAATCCCTCAAGTGAATGAGCAGGGAATGTAAATTTGCTTGGTGAAGATGTAGATCCCGGCCTTCTCCTTCAATCCTCCAAATTTCAACGAGTTTGGGTGGAGGGATTGGAAGATCTATGAGTTTTGAGCTTGCAACAATCGTGTTCTTTCTTGGTCTGGTCGAGCTGCTTGAGGTTGAAGAAGGGGAGGGGTATTTATACCCCTCCAAAAACTAGCCGTTGCAATTTCCAGGGATGCCGGAATATCCGGCCTGAGTTGGGACCGGAATATCCGGCCTTCCGGAATATTCCGGTCGGGAACCAAAATGTCCGACCTAAACTTCTGGTTTAGGCAGAAGCTCGCACTCTTCTCTGGCAGCTGGTCCTTCGTAGAAATTCTGAGCAGACCGGAATATCCGGCCTAGAACCAAAGTTTCGGCCCAATATTCCGGTTTATCCAGGAGCTCGCACTTAGCTGTGGAAATAAGTCCATAGCATGAAATCCAGCACCCCGGAATATCCGGCCAAGAACCAAAGTTCCGGGCCAGAGCCTCGCACAAGCTCTTTTCACTTGTCTTTTTGGAGTTCGATGCTTATGATTTGATCTACTTAAACCTGCATCACTCAAAACACAATTAAATCATCACTAGTGTTGTTGCCTAACACACAAAACCTCGAGGGATTAAGAAATGTTCTTTCAATCTCCCCCTTTTTGGTGTTAGATGACAACACTAGGATTTGCAATAAAGTACCAAAGCAACAATATCTAGTTTCCAACAACAATAGAGAAGCTCACCCTAAATGTGTGCATATAGGTAATTTGCATTGGAATACAAATGCACAACATATAGGTTTAGGGCCTCTCACAAGATAACATGGGAAACAAGATATAAGTATGTGACAAGGGAAAAAGATAGATAAGTTGAAACCTTGAGTTGAAGATCATACCATCGCATATGTAGTTTCAACCATACCATAAATAAGATAAATCCCAAATCCCATATGTCACATACATAACATAGCATAACATAGTTCACACAAATAGCAAATAGTTCAACAAAGATATGAATGGACACAAGCTCTCAAGAAATGATAAAAGCGTATGCTTGTGTCTGACCCATGCAAATCCCCACGGAGAAACCTAATAGAACTACTCCCCCTTTGGCATCGAAACACCAAAAAGGGAAAAGAGCGATGCTAAACGTCCCTGAAACTCAGTCAGAGTCCTCGTACTCCTCGGAGGCATCCATTGCATCATCATCATCATCAGGAGAAGGTGAACTAGCAGCAGCACGAGCATGAGTGTAAGCAGGACGGGACGGAGCAGTAGGAGCTGACTCAAGGAGATTCTTCTCTATTTGAACCCATGGAGTCTGAGCGTCGGCATTCCAGCTTTCATAAGAAAGAGAGTCTGCCACGGGCGGGTCATCTGGTAAGCGAGGGAACCTGGAGATGATATGATGTCTCTCCCAGTAGGCCTCATACTGTCCATGGCGAATATCAGCATTCATGCACAGAACGTGTTTCTGGAACCAGTTTAGCTTCTTAATTTCAGGGGCAACAGAAGGGGCAGCAGTGTTCATCCTGCGAGTGCTACCACTCCGACGGGCATCTCTCATGAAGGAGTCTGTGGCAGGAGCAGGAGTAGTGGAGGAGGCAGCATTGGTCTTTTTCTTCACATAGAACGTCTTGGGCTTGTGATCCACACATCCCTTACTCAAGTCATAGTCCTTCAAAATTGCTTGAATAAGCATCATGATGTATAGACCATAGGGAATAGTGTTCCTTGAAACCATGGCATCATGCATCTCATTAAAGATATAGTCCATCACATCCACGGTAAAATCCTTGTTAGGGTCTTCATTTTGGACACACACATGTGCAAGAAGGATAAGATCCACTAGAGAGCCACGAATGGCATTCTTGTTTCCATCACTTGGATCAATGTTCTCACGAAATATGTGCACAAGAAGATCATAGAGAGGATGAAGGCCATGCATCTCACCAATAATGCCATCTGAGCCATAGAGGTCTACCAACTTGTTCTTGTCAGACCTTCCAGGAGAATGAAGGCGATGATCCATAGCTGTAGCCTTTCCCTCAAAAGGATAGCCTAGAATCTTAGCAAAATCATAGAAGTCTGCCTCACAACAAATTGACCCAGTCATCCACTTCATAGTGTGAGCATCATCATCCTTCATGACCTGCTTCAGAAAATTTACTCTTCATTTGCTGAGTGGCATAGAACTGCATGAGAATAGTGGGATTGTAATTGCATTGGAGAGCCATGAGGTGATGAAGTCCCATATGCTGAGTCACATGAACTGCTTCAGAAAATTCTGCCTTGGACTTATGAAGCTTCATGTTGATTGGGTGCATTGGACGCACCGAATACTCAAAGGTGAGATATATGTCATCATAAATAAACCTTTGCTGCTCACACCAGAAGGTACGGTCCTGCATCTCTTCATCTCTTTCCTCATCTTCAAACCAATCTCCCTGCCTCAAAGCTGAATAATCAACATTGTCCATGGTCTTGTAATTTACTCGATAGGCTTTGCCCTTTTTCTTCCTTGCACCAGCCCTTGTCTTCTCATTCTTCTCCTCGCTGCTTGCTACCTAGTGATGTTCTCATCAACAAACACACCTTGCGCATTAGGTTTGAGGTACCTCTTGCGATGATATTGCTTCGGAGGAGCACGACTCGAATCACCTGTGAACAAGAGATATAGGTGGATAGCATAGATGAGTACACACAAGTCACTGGAATGGATGCTAAGACACATTAGAGAGGCTAAATAGAGTTGATACTACACAGTCCTAGATGAATCAGAGCCAAAAACAAGTTCTGCCAAAACCGGATATTCCGGCCTGGCAGGGGCGGAATTTCCGGCCTATCAGAAAATTCTCAGAACTGATTCAAACTAGGTCTAAAAGTAGATCGACAATGTATTTAGCAAAACTAATGTATCTAGACATCAGGAAGGGCCAATGGCATCAACTACTCCAAGTATTGGCATAAAAAATAACTTCCACACGAAAAATGGTGACAAACACCCAAGATCTGAAAATGTGGGAGTTACCCTCATCCATTTGAGGAGCTGCTTGGAGGAGAAGATGCCCGGAGTCGAGGAGAAATAGATCCGGCAGGGGGCCGGAAATTCTGGTGGCCACAAGTGGCTCCGGCGAGGTGAGGCGGCGGCAGACGGCGGTTTTGGAGGTGGGAGGTCAGGGGTGAATGAGGGGATTGAGTGAAACCCCTCACCCCGTCCTTCTTATTTTAAAAAATCGAGTACCGCTTGGGCCAGATATTCCGGTCCACGAAGGGGTGGAAATTTCGGCCCTCCGGAAAATCCGGTGTTGAAGCCAGAATATTTCGGGGCCTGCTGGAGCCAAAACCTCAGTTTCAAAAGATGGACTTGTGTGCTAGATAGAAATGTTTTAGGTAAGATAGGCTTGGGATTAAGAGTGCCAAACTGATATTGGTACTTCACACTCATACTTGCAAGAATCAAACAATAAAATGCCAAGATTGAGTGTGTTTTCCATAAAACCAATGGGTAGATCAAAAACTCCAAATGATTTTCAAATAAGATCCAAATAAGAACCAACTCTTCACGAAGAAGAGGGTGGTAGCCTAGGCCACCATGTTTGAGTGTTATGGCGTGACACCGCGAAGATATATCTTGAGTGCACAACCAATACTCGTCAATGAAGCTCACAATTTCATCAAATGAAAGTAGAGAGGCAAATGAGTTCTTACTATCGGCATAAAGGGGGAGGGATAGTCCAATGGATTAGGACCGCACTCCCCCTATGTCCATGCCTACACCTAAACCAAATAGATAGTCAAAATATAGGTGTGTATGCAAGATAATCAAGTCAAGCTCCTTGCATCAATGATATTTAGCTCATTCCTCAAATAGCAGAATCTTGCTTCATCAAGTGGCTTCGTGAATATATCGGAAAGCTGATCCTTGGTGGCCACATAGCCTAGCTCAATATCCCCACGGGCAACATGACTCTAATGAAATGATGACGAATCTCAATATGCTTCGTGCTTGTGTGTTGCACCGGGTTGTAAGCAATCTTGATAACACTTTCATTGTCACATAGAAGAGGCACTTTGTCACAAGTGACACCGTATTCCTTTAAAGTTTGCCTCATCCATAGCAATTGTGTGCAAGCACTAGCAGCAGCCACATACTCAGCTTCGGTGGTGGAGAGAGATATACAATTTTGCTTCTTAGAAGACCAACTCACCAAAGGCCTACCAAGAAATTGACAAGCCCCGGAAGTTGATTTCCTATCATCCACATCACCAGCCCAATCTGAATCGTGTACCCACAAAGAGTGAAAGTTGAGCCTTTTGGGTACCACAAACCAAACCTTGAGGTATGAGCCAAATATTGAAAGATCCTATGGACTGCCATCATGTGGCTTTCTTTAGGAGCCGCTTAATAACTTGCACACACCCCTACACTCAACACAATATCGGGTCTAGATGCACAAAGATAAAGCAAAGAACCAATCATGGAGCGATATAACCTTTGGTCCACATCTTTACCCTTTGGATTGAGTTGGAGATGGCACTTGGTTTACATCGGTGTGGGCTTCACTTTGAGATCTGGCGGCTTGAATTGCTTGAACATGTCTTGGATATATTTGGTTTGGGAGATGAAGGTTCCTTCTCTCAATTGCTTGATCTCAAAACCAAGAAAGAACTTCAACCCCCCATCATAGACATCTTAAACCTGTCAGTCATAAGCTTTCAAATTCATCATTAAAAGCTTTGTTAGTTGAGCCAAAGATAATATCATCCACATATAGTTGGCATATGAAAAGCTCCCCTTTAACCATCTTGGTAAAGAGGCTGGGATTGATTTGCCCCACTTCAAATCCACGGTCTAACAATAACTCTCTAAGGTGCTCATACCACGCACGTGGTGCTTGTTTAAGTCCATAGAGCGCCTTATCAAGCTTGTAGACATGGTTAGGGAAGTTTGGGTCCTCAAATCCTGGTGGTTGCTTAACATATACCAACTCCTTTAAGGGACCATTAAGAAAGGCACTTTTCACATCCATTTGTTGTAATTTAAAGTTATGATGTGATGCATGTGCAAGAAGGATACGGATGGACTCAAGGCGAGCCACGGGTGCATAAGTCTCTCCAAAATCAATGCCTTCAACTTGAGAGTATCCTTGTGCAACCAATCTTCCCTTGTTCCTTACAACCATTCCATGTTCATCTTGCTTGTTCTTGAATATCCACTTAGTGCCTATAACATTGCAGCACTCTTTGGGCTTCTCAACTAACTTCCACACCTTGTTGCGCTTGAAGTTGTTGAGCTCCTCATGCATGGCTTCCAACCAATCCGGATCTTCAAGAGCTTCAACTACTTTCTTTGGTTCCACCATGGAAATATGTGCTTGATGCTCACTAAAACTTGCCAATTGACCCCTTGTGGTAACATTTCTTTTCAAGTCACCAATAATCGCTTCAAGCTTATGACTCTTTAATTCCAGGGATCTTGCAACTCTTGCTTGACGACGGGCTTCGATATCCTCATTGGAGCGAGGAGGTATCTCTTGATCATCTTGATCATTTGTGTCCCCGTCTTGACCGTAATGCTGACCTTGATCATCATGAAGAATTTCTTCATTTCTTGAAGTAGAAGGTTGATCTTCACCTTGATCAGGGCTGACAGCAACAGCAGGTCGAACCGTGGCTTCAGAGGAACCGGAATATCCGGGTTGGGAAACCGGAATATCCGGTCTTGCGGATGTTCCCTGATCATTTGACTGAGGGTTTTGTTCTTGTTCTTGGGTTGGTGCATCATTTGCTCCAGCATCAGGTGCAGGTTCATGATGTGAGGTGGGAGGCTCCACTTGTGTAGAACTTGTTTCTTCATGGCTTGCCTCTTGGTGGATCTCAATGGGGTGGAAGAATCCAACCCCCATCCTTCGAATTGCTTCATGAGGCTGCTCATTATCTACATCACAAACATGAAACTACGCCACTTGGGAGCCATCATTTTCATCGAATTCCACACTACAAGATTCCACAACAATCCCGAAGGCCTTGTCGTAGACTCTATAAGTATGGGAATTCGGCACCGTAACCAACAAAAATACCCTCTAAAGCTTTAGATTCAAATTTAAATAAACAAACACCTTTGATCTTATAGAAACACTTACAACCAAATACTCGGTAGTAGGAAATATTGGGCTTGTTGCTGGTAAGCATCTCATATGCAGTTTCCTTTCTTCCTTTACGGAAGAAGAACCGGTTTGATGAATGACATGCCGTGGAGATGGCCTCAGCCCATAAGAAGAGCGGAGACTTAAACTGCGCCAACATAGACCTTGCCATATCCATGAGAGTCCGGTTCTTCCTCTCAGCTACACCATTTTGTTGAGGGGTATACGCAGCGGAATATTGATGACGAATTCCCTCTTCACTAAGAAACTCATTTAGGGTGTAGTTCTTGAACTCGGAGCCATTGTCACTTCTAATGGCCAATATAGGAACATTGTGTTGACGTTGAACTTCATTGGAGAAGTCGATGACGGCTTGTTGAGTCTCACTCTTCGACTTGAAGAAATAGACCCATGTAAATCTTGAATATTCATCAACAATCACCAAACAATATTTCTTCCCACCAAGACTCGGTTGAGTAACGGCACCAAAGAGATCAACATGAATAAGTTCCAATATCCTCTTTGATGAGATGATGGTCTTGCTTGAATGGGGAGAATCATGAATTTTTCCTTCAACACAAGCCCTACAAAGACGATCTCTAGAAAAGGAAACATTCTCTTTTAGTCCAAGAATATGGCCACCCTTGTGAAGGCTTTGCAAAGTTCTCATATTGACATAGGACAAGCCGCGATGCCACAACCACCCCACGTCGGCCTTTCCGAATAGGCACATTGCTTGAGAGTTGGTTGACCCCGAAAAGTCCACCACAAATAACTCATGTTCAACGTACCCAACGAAAGCGACCTTTAGAGTCTTGCTCCACATGAGTACCGCAATATCAATATCAAAGTGGACGGCAAAACCCATCTTGTTAAGTGCATGAACTGAAACTAAATTATAACCGAGGTACTCGACAAGCATGACATTCACAAGGATGATATCCCTTGCTACTACCACCTTGCCGAGGCCCTTTACCTCAGCTTTTGATTTATTTCCATAAGTGACGGTTAAATGATATGTATTTGGTCTCAACTCCATCATGAGCTCCTTGCTTCCGGTCATATGACTTGTGCATCCACTATCAAGCACCCATTTTGACCCTCCGGAAGCATAGTCCTACAAGAAATCATTGCTTGATTTTAGGTACCCATCTTGCAATGGGTCCTCTTTGGTTAGCAACAAGGGTCTTAGGAACCCATATAGCATGAGCAACATAACCATCATAGGGGCCAACATATTTTGCATAAACATCGCCATAATAATCAACATATAAAATGTAGTGAGGGTTAGCAATTCCCGCAAAGTCATTACTAGTGGTCTTGCCCCTAGTGGCATTAGCATTAGCAATAGGAGTCTTGGCTTGTGCGGGCTTGGCATTGTTCTTCTTCTTCTTCTTCTTCTTTGCCTTGGCAACATAACCAAGACCCTCCTTCCCTTTGTGTAGCTTTTGCTCAACTACTTGAGCAACAACTTTTTCTTTACCTTTGGGAAGCAAGGTCTTGGCACTAGTGACCTTGGCAAGTTCATCTTTCAACCTAGCATTTTCCATAACATTTGCATGATCACAAGAAGGAGTAGAGGTACTAGGTGAGTCATTTTTAGAAGTTTGAGTTTGTAGCTGTTCATGAGACTTGACTAGGGTAGAGTGAACACTCCAAGGCCTTGTGAGCCTTGTCAATCTTTTCTATGTCCCCTAGAAGTCTACCATTAACAGCCACAAATTCACCTTTCTCCTTTTTAAGCACTTTATATTTTGCAATAGCATGATCTCTTTCTTTAATGATTTTAGCAATAATAAGATCATTTTGTTGATCAAGAGACTCAAGTTTCTCTTCAAGAGAAACCCTATAATCATGTTCTTCCTCAAGAGAAGCATTTAGTGAAGCTATAGTGATAGTCTTCTCTCTCAACACGACACTTGTCCGCAAGAAGATCTTCGGTTGAACTAAGTTGGTTCATGAGAGCACCAACATGCTTTTTGGCTTCTCCTTGCAAGTTAGTCACGAAAGTATCGAAGGCAACAAGTTTTGCCTTAATTGCAAGACTAGTGATATCATCCATTTTATGCATAGTCTTAGGAGTGGAAGATGATACCTCGGTGGCCTTGGCCATAACGCAATGAACGGTGTTGATGGAGAGGTTCTCATTGGGGGATTCAAAGAGAGAATATGATGAAGTTGAAGTAATAGCCAAAGCAGCCACTTCACGAGTAGTTTCTTCTTCATCTTCGGAATCATCGGAAGGATACTCTTCTTGCGTCAACAACACAATTCTTGAGGGCTTCTTGTTGAAAGGTTTCTTCTTGAAAATTGGCTTCTTTTGAACCATCTTTGATTTGTCCTTAGGAATAAGATTTCCACCAAATTCTTCTCTATTTTCATAAGGGCAATCTCTAACATAGTGATGAGGTTCATGGCAGTTGTAGCAAGTCCTTGATCTTGTTGCGTAGTCCTTCTTCCCACTCAACTTGTTCTTTTGATCAGCTAGAGCCTTTGCCTTAGCTGGATCTTCCCAAAAGACTCGTGAAGCAAGTGACAACTGCTCATGGAGAGCTTGTTGCATTTCTTCGGGTGGCAAGTTGTTTTTGGCTATAACAAGTTGACTACCACCTTGGTATACATGTTCTTCTTCTTGCTCTTGGTACACCATCTTGGCCTTCAAAGCTAGAGACGAGCCCTTGTGCATCCCCATGGCACGAGCCCTATTATCTTGTGCAATCTTGGTTTGCACCTTGAAGGCTTGCATTTCTTGCATCACTTCATTTGAGGACAATTCATGATAGTTGTATTTTCCTTGTAGATTCTTCAAGTCACTAGGCTCAAAAGGCATGAGAGCATTCAGATACTTTCTCTTGATCCAGGCATCATCAACATACATTGCACCAAGGCTATGAAAAGCATTTGCAAGGGCTTTGAGTCTAAGGTACATGTCTTGATGATCTTCACCCTCGAGCATATTGAAACCTTCTACATCATTATTCAAGGCATCAAATTTGTTCCTCTTCATGCTCTCATTTCCCACAAAAGCACCGGAGAGACCATCTCAAGCTTCTTTTGGTGGTGGTGAAGTGCTCAATGTGGGACAGTTCCTTTTCTCCCACGGCAAGGCGAATCATGTTGAGAGCTGTGGCATTTAGTTGACAATCAACTTTCTCTCTTCTTGTCAAGTTGGTTGGATCCACGGGCTTGTATCCTTCTTCAATGATCCTCCAAAGCTCAATAGAGGCGCTGTTTACATGAGATCTCATAGAAGATTGCCAATTAGTAAGCAAAGATGCATTTAGCTTAGGTGGATCTCCTCTTAGATAAATAGGGGGATTATGGATGGGTGATTGCGTGGATCACACGTTCGCTGGGAGACCCCAAGAGGAAGGTATGATGCAGTGTAGCAGTAGTTTCCCTCAGTATGAAACCAAGGTTTAATCGAACCAGTAGGAGCAAGAAATCACTTCTGAAGGTTGTCAATCTCACCGGCTTGCTGAAAACAAAGGATTAAACGTATGGTGTGGAAAACAGTAGTAAATTGCAGAGAATGAAAAGGAACAATGTTTGCAGTTGGTTGTATTATCAGTGTAAAAGAATGAACCGTGGTCCACAGTTCACTAGTGGTGTCTCTCCATAAAAGATAACTAACATGCTGGGTGAACAAATTACAGCTGGGCAATTGACAAAATATTGAGCGCATGACAATGCATATATATGACATGATGATTACTATGATATTCATGTGGGCATTACGACAAAATACATAGACCGTTATCCAACAGCGTCTATGACTAATAATCCACCGCCAGGTTGTCATCCGAGTTCCCCGTTGATATTAAGTTGCAAGCAACAGATAATTGCATTAAGTAATGTGCGTAAAGTAAACAAATGCATTAGACCTAACGGCGCACCCTTAAGCTAAGCATCGGTTATTTTATCCCTAGTGGCAACAGCACATCCACAATCTTAGAAGTTATTGTCACTCTCCCAGATTACCGGAGGCATGAACCCACTATCTAGCATAAATACTCACTCTTGGAGTTACAAGCATCTACTTGGCCAAAGCATCTACTAGTAACGGAAAGAATGCAAGATCATAAATAACATATAAGATAGATTGATAATCAACTTGACATAGTATTCAATATTCATCGGATCCCAGCAAACACAACATGTAGCATTACAATAAGATGATCTTGATCATGATAGGCAGCTCACAAGATCTAAACAAGATAGCATAAAGTGGAGAGACAACCATCTAGCTACTGCCATGGAACCGTAGTCCAAGGATGAACTACTCACGCATCACTCCGGAGGCAGGCATGGTGATGTAGAGCCCTCCGGTGATGATTCCCCTCTCCGGCAGGGTGCCGGGAAGAGCTTCTGAACCCTCCCGAGCTAGGGTTGACGGCGGCGGCGTCTCTGGAACTTTTCGTGGATAATGGCTCGGGTATTTAGGGTTTTCGCGTCGGGAGGAATAAATAGGCGAAAGGGCGGCGGCTGGAGAGGCTCGTGGGCCCCCACACCACCCCACGGCGCGGCAGGGGGGCCCGCACGGCCCCATGGTGTGGGTGCCACGTGGCTCTCCTCCGTCTCTCCTTTGGACTCCGTGTTCGTGTTGGAAAAATAGGAGGTTCCGTTCAAGTTTCGTCCAATTCCGAGAATATTTCCAGACTAGCTTTTCTGGAATACAAAAACAGTAGAAAACAGGAACTGGCACTATGGCATCTTGTTAATAGTTTAGTCCCAGAAAATGCATAAAAATGCTAGTAGTGTATATAAAACATGTAACAATTGGTATAATATCAACATGGAACATCAGAAATTATAGATACGTTTGAGACGTATTGTAACACCCCGGCCACCCCCGGCCGGGCCTGTCACCCCTGGCAGCTCGCTAGGATCTCCAGACTGGCCCCACAGATCAACACTAGTCATTTCTGCGCACTTTGTCCTCACTCGTGAGCACCCGGGAACCAGTTCCCGGTCGGTCACCCATCCTTGGAGTGCTCCGGGCCAAGCACGCTTAACCTCGGAGTTCCTTCCAGATGAGCTTCCGGAAAAGAAGTTGCAATTTGTTGATATGAGTATCCTATCAATCCTATTAAGCCCTGAGCCAGGATCTCACACGTATCAAGCATTCCCAAGCTTAGTTCTACTCGTCCTCGAGTAGGTAAAACGATAAAAACAAAATAATTTCTGAGGTGACATGCTACAATCATAATCTTGATCAAATAGTATTGTAAAGCACATGTTATGAATGAAGTGATCCAGGTCAATGGTCTATAGTTTGCTAGCAAGTAGATAATGAGCAAACAACTGAATCATATAAGCAAAAACTTTTCATGAATAGTACTTTCGAGACAAGCATCAAAGAGTTTTGCATAAGAGTTAACTCATAAAGCAATAGATTCTAAGTAAAAGGTATTTAACCAACACAAAGGAAGATTTAAGCTTCAGCAATTGCTTTCAACTTTCAACATATATATCTCATGGATATTTGTCAACACAAAGCATATAATAAGTGCAATATACAAGCATATAAAAATTGTTGCACCAAAGTTGACACTAGTGTTTGCTTCTAAGATAGAAAGAAGTAGGAAAACTGACTCAACATAAAAGTAAAAGAAAGGCCCTTCGCAGAGGGAAGCAGGGATTAAATCATGTGCTAGAGCTTTTTAAGTTTTTGAAATCATATAGAGAGTAAAAATAAGTTTTGAGAGGTGTTTGTTAATTGTCAACGAATCAGAAAATGGAAAGTACAATATGACCCCTGCCAACCAGACTTTTAAGAGCGGCTCCCATGAAGGACGTTATTTCTACCAGCAAGGCAGATCATCCCTCTTTCTCTTTTGTTTACACATGCAGATATTTCACTGTTTGTCATTGCTTGACTGATAAATCAGGGCAAAATGTGAAGAGAATTAAGCGGTTAAAGTTGTAATTAATTGGGACTGGGCACCCCATTTGCCAGCTCTTTTTGCAAAATTAATGGATAAGCGGATGTATATGCCGCTAGTCCGGTGGTAAAGTCTGTTTGACAGTTGACATAAAGACATCCACCCCGTCCTCATGAGCTTGGTAAACATTGACACAAAATAGGAGTAATAAAGTTTGAATAGTTTAAAGGTAGCACATGAAAAATTTACTTGGAATGGCAAGGAAATACCACATATAGGTAGTTATGGTGGACACAGATGGCATGGATTTTGGCTCAAGGTTTTGGATGCACGAGAAGCATTCCCTCTCAGTACAGAGTTTAGGCTAGCAAGGTTATTTGAAGCAAACACAGGATATCAACCGACACAGCAAGACTTATATGAAAACATATTGCAAGCATTATAAGACTCTACACTGTCTTCCTTGTTAACCAAACCCTTTTACTAGAAAATATCTAGACCTTAGAGATACCAATCATGCAAACCAAATTTCAACGAGCTTTACGGTAGTTCTTCATTAATAGGTTTTAACTACATGATACAAAAGCTTAAACATGAACTACTTGATAACTCAAAACAATTGACAAGTATCAAATTATCCAATACAATGATCTACAAGAATATGTAAGCTTTTTCCATTATACCATCTACCACATGCAACATTTTCTGTTCCAACCAAACACCAATCAATTTATTTCAACATAAACTCTCCAAACAATTATAAGTGAAGCAAGAGAGTACTTTCTTTAAAAGAACTAACAGCTCTGAATAAGAGATGCATGCAAAACAGGAGCTAAAAGCATAGCAATAGCTAGATAAGAATACTCAACAAGTATAAGTGAAGAATAGGAGTATTCATATGAAAAAGCGGAGCGTGTCTCTCTCCCAATCAAGAATGCTGGGGTCCAATCAAGTTGACCATAAGAAAAATAAAATACTGAAAATAAAAGCACACAGACGCTCCAAGTAAAGCACATATGATGTGAAAGAATTAAAATATAGTTTCACTAGAGATGACCTGATAAGTTGCTGATGAAGAAGGGGATGCCTTGGGCATCCCCAAGCTTAGACGCTTGAGTCTTCTTGAAATATGCTGGGGTGATCCATGGGAGCATCCCCAAGCTTAAGCTCTTCACTCTTCTTGATCACATTATATCATCCTTCTCTCTTGACCCTTGAAAACTTCCGCCACACCAAACTCAAAGTAATTCTCATTAGAGGGTTAGTGCACAATCAAAAACTCACATGTTCTATAAGGACACAAACATGACCGTTACTTTTAACATTAACTACTGCCACTGATGTTATGTGAAGCTCTTCACCCTAAAAAAGAATTCCACTCAACACTAGTAAAAGAGAGAATGCGAAAAATAAAAGACAGAATCTGTCTAAACAGAACAGTCCGCAAAGACGAATTTTTTCGAGGCACTTACGTTGCTCAGATCGAAAAACTTTAAACTAACGAAAGATGCGTACATATCTGAGGATCACGCACAAAAATTTGCAGATTTAAATAATTTTTCTGTGATTTTACAGAATTAAAACGGTGAACAGCAGAAATCTGTTCCTGCGCAGAAATCCAAATCTAGCATCATCTTCCTATTAGAGGCAATACTTGGCACAACAATGCGATAAAATAAAGATACAAAGGAATTGTTACAGAAGTAAACAACTCCTTGACTCAAAAAGAAAAAAAATTGCAGAAATAAAATAATGGGTTGTCTCCCATAAGCGCTTTTCTTTAACGCCTTTTAGCTAGGCTGATAGTTTTAATGATGCTCACATAAATAAGAGTTGAAACATAAAAGAGAGCATCAAGAAGCATATATAAAACATGTTTAAATCTAACACTCTTCCTATGCATAGGAATCTTGTAAGAAAAAATCAATGAAGCACAAAGTGACTAGCATAGGAAGGCAAAACAAGTGCAACTTCAAAACTTTCAGCATATAGAGAGGTGTTTTAGTACCATGAAAATTTCTACAACCATATTTTCCTCTCTCATAATAATTTTCAGTAGCATCATGAACAAACTCAACAATATAACTATCACATAAAGCATGCTTTTCATGATCTACAAACACATAATTTTTATCAAGCTCCAAAATAGTGGATTAAAACTTTCAAACCCACTTTTAACCATTTTATAACAAGATGATTGATCATTCTCAAGAGGTATGGGACTCCATCTAGATAAAGTCAAGACCTCTCCAATCCCATTTTCATTAGTAGAATACATAATATTATCAAGCAATATAGGACCATCATCTAGAGCTTTATCATAAACATTTTCTAAACAAACTTTCTCATTACCATGCATTTCGAAATTACGCACAAATAAAGGATTATCATAAGATTTATCAAAATAGCATGGATTATCATAAATAACAGTAGCATACTCATTTCCACAAGTTTTACTCATAGGGAATATTTCAAGAGAATCCACAGGAACATAACATTCATCCTCCTTTGATAAGGATGGAGGGTGATCAAATAATGTAAGAGGTAAAGAGTTACTCTCATTAGAAGGTAGGCATGGGTAGCTAATCCATTCTTCCTTCTTTTGTTCATCACTCTCCTCCTCTTTTTCATCCAATGAGCTTTCAGCTTCAGCAGTAGTTTCTTCTTCTACAGGTTCCTGCAAGACAATGGTCTCTTCTTTTTGAGGATGTCTTTTCTCAAGAAATTCAGTAATATAAGGATTATCATTATAATACTCAAGGCAATATCCAAGCATAGCAAAAGTATCAGATCTATAAGGAGATCATCATCTGAATATAACCAGCAATTTCATAGGCACCCTTAAAAACAAAAAATTCTTCAATTTGTTCAAGATTAACAAAGTCATAGTTTCCTTTAGCATAAGCAGCCAAGGTTTCATTATCATTATAATCACATTGGAAAGGGAGGTGTTTATGCCTTCTACAACATAAAGATTCATTAAAGCAGTAGGATTCATCATAAGTAGAGCACAAGTTTTTAGCAAAATAATTCAATCTACTTATTTGTTCCCATAAATATTTCCCTTTTTAGAAAGCGGTATTCCTTATAATAATTTTGTTGTTCCTCGTGAACCCACTTAGCCAACAAGATTTGTTTCAAAGAGAGAAGCCATTGATAGCAAGTAAACAACTAGACATAATAACAAACCGAAATAAACTAGATGCAGAAAACTAATTTTTTTGTGTTTTTGATAAATAAAGCAAACAAGATAAAATAAAATAAACTAAGCAAGACAATAACAAAGTAAAGAGATTGGAAGCGTGAAACTCCCCTTGCAGAAATCCTCTTGCTCCCCGGCAACGGCGCCAGAAAAATGCTTGATTGCGTGGATCACACGTTCGTTGGGAGACCCCAAGAGGAAGGTATGAAGCAGTGTAGCAGCAGTTTCCCTCAGTATGAAACCAAGGTTTAATCGAACCAGTAGGAGCAAGAAATCACTTCTGAAGGTTGTCAGTGGCGCGCTGACGTGGAACCTGCACACAACACAATCAAACTACTTTGCCCCAACGAAACAGTGAGGTTGTCAATCTCACCGGCTTGCTGAAAACAAAGGATTAAACGTATGGTGTGGAAAACAGTAGTAAATTGCAGAGAATGAAAAGGAACAATGTTTGCAGTTGGTTGTATTATCAGTGTAAAAGAATGGACCGGGGTCCACAGTTCACTAGTGGTGTCTCTCCATAAAAGATAACTAACATGCTGGGTGAACAAATTACAGCTGGGCAATTGACAAAATATTGAGCGCATGACAATGCATATATATGACATGATGATTACTATGATATTCATGTGGGCATTATGACAAAATACTCCATCGCCAGGTTGTCATCCGAGTTCCCCGTTGGTATTAAGTTGCAAGCAACGGATAATTGCATTAAGTAATGTGCGCAAACTAAACAAATGCATTAGACCTAACGGCGCACCCTTAAGCTAAGCATCGGTTATTTTATCCCTAGTGGCAACAGCACATCCACAATCTTAGAAGTTATTGTCACTCTCCCAGATTACCGGAGGCATGAACCCACTATCTAGCATAAATACTCACTCTTGGAGTTACAAGCATCTACTTGGCCAAAGCATCTACTAGTAACGGAAAGCATGCAAGATCATAAATAACATATAAGATAGATTGATAATCAACTTGACATAGTATTCAATATTCATCGGATCCCAGCAAACACAACATGTAGCATTACAATAAGATGATCTTGATCATGATAGGCAGCTCACAAGATCTAAACATGATAGCATAAAGTGGAGAGACAACCATCTAGCTACTGCCATGGAACCGTAGTCCAAGGATGAACTACTCACGCATCATCCGGAGGCAGGCATTGTGATGTAGAGCCCTCCGGTGATGATTCCCCTCTCCGGCAGGGTGCCGGGAAGAGCTTCTGAACCCTCCCGAGATAGGGTTGACGGTGGCGGCGTCTCTGGAACTTTTCGTGGATAATGGCTCGGGTATTTAGGGTTTCACGTCGGGAGGAATAAATAGGCGAAAGGGCGGCGGCTGGAGAGGCTCGTGGGCCCCACACCACCCCACGGCGCGGCAGGGGGGGCCAGCGTGGCCCCATGGTGTGGGTACCACGTGGCTCTCCTCCGTCTCTCCTCTGGACTCCGTGTTCGTGTTGGAAAAATAGGATGTTCCGTCCAAGTTTCGTCCAATTCCGAGAATATTTCCAGACTGGCACTATGGCATCTTGTTAATAGGTTAGTCCCAAAAAATGCATAAAATGCTATGAAGTGTATATAAAACATGTGACAATTGGTATAATATCAACATGGAACATCAGAAATTATAGATACGTTTGAGACATATCAATGGGTAGGTCGTGAGAGTATGCAAAGGGAACCTGATGATACTCCGGTTTCCCACCATTGTTCATTGGTTTAATGGGGTTATCAATTTTAGTTCCATCATCCCCTTTATCCTCTATATCCTCCTTCCCTTGGGGAGGAGTAGACGGAGCTGCGGTGCCATTGGCTGCCATGAGTTTCGTCATCATATCACGCATCACACGCATTTGGGCTTCCATAGATTCCTTCATGCTATTGAAGTCCTCTATGGAAACCGTAGTTCCGCCGGCAACCGTAGTCCCATCCTCGTTAAGTGCCATACTTCTCTTAGGCTGTTAAGCCCGAATTAAGAGACGAGGCTCTGATACCAATTGAAAGGATCGTATGACACATACGCGGGGGGGGGGGGGGGGGGGGGGGGGGGGTTAATAGGTGCTACCCAATTTTTAGTTCTTTTTCAGTTTAGGCTTGACACAAAGGTAAATTCTCTAGATATGCAACTACGGTGAATTTACCTATATGACAAGTTAACTATAAGCAGGCTACGAGATACAAGTAAAGGCAAGGTAAAAAGGTAACCGAAAGTGAAGCACGCGGAGACACGGATGTAATCCCGAGTTCCTCCTTTTTAGGGGAGTACGTCTCGTTGGAGGGGTGTGAGCTTCGCCACCACAGGCTATCTCAACGCCACAACAGGCTCACCCTATTCTCCGATGAACCACACCACAAGGGATTGGTTCACCTTCCACTATCGGAATCCTTGAAGGCGGAATCCGGAGCCTTTACAACAATCTGAGGCACACACCCACAACTGAATTGGGGGCTCCCGAATAGCTACAATCTGTCACAATAAACAAGAGGTAAGATTAACAAGATGCCTAGGTTTTCCCAATGGAAACACTAGGCTCGAATCCCTCAAGTGAATGAGGGGGAAATGTAAATCTTCTTGGTGAAGATGTAGATATCGGCCTTCTCCTTCAATCCTCCAAAGATCAACGAGTTTGGGTGGAGGGATTGGGAGATCTATGAGTTTTGAGCTTGCAACAGTGTTCTTTCTTGGTCTGATCGAGCTGCTTGAGGTTGAAGAAGGGGAGGGGTATTTATACCCCTCCCAAAACTAGCCGTTGCAATCTCCAGGGATGCCGGAATATACGGCCAGAGTTGGGGCCGGAATATCCGGCCTTCTGGAATATTCCGGCCGGGAACCAAAATGTCCAGCCTAATTTTCCGGTTTAGGCAGAAGCTCGCACTCTTCTCTGGCAGCTGGTCCTTCGTAGAAATTCTGAGCAGACCGAAATATCCGGCCTGGAACCAAAGTTTCGGCAAATATTCCGGTATATCCAGGAGCTCGCACTTAGCTCTGGAAATAAGTCCTTAGCATGAAATCCAGCACCCCGGAATATCCGGCGAGAAACCAAAGTTCCGGCCCAATATTCCGGTTTAGCCAGAGCCTCGCACAAACTCTTTTCACTTGTCTTTTTGGAGTTCGATGCTGATGATTTGATTTACTAAAACCTGCATCACTCAAAACACAATTAAATCATCACTAGTGTTGTTGCCTAACACACAAAACCTCGAGGGATTAAGAAATGTTCTTTCAGGGTGGCTCGACTCCGACGACGACCTCCTCACCACCAGCTCCGACTAGGAGTTTTGGGGCGAGCATCGAAAGGGAGAGAGTGAGGTACGAGGCGGCGGAGGCGGCACAACGCGAAAGAGAAGAACAGGATCGCGTGCAACCTCCTCCGCTGCAACCTCAACAAGAGGCAGAGGAGGTTGACGGTGATGATGTCGAGGACTGGCCATCGCCGCAATGGGACGCATGCGAGATGCAGCTCACCATTGAGACGTCCTTGGCCCCTCCTTCGCCGCCGGCCGCTGTCGACGGCTACCTCAACTGTCTCTGCGCCGGCTGCCACCAGGCTCCTCTGACTTCATTGGCGGGCTCCTGCCCAAACTGTCGGTACCCAGCGTGCCACCCTACCAATTAGGAATAGGTTTTAGTTTGAATGAAATATGTCTAGTTTAAATGAATTATGTCTAATTTGAACGAAATTTCAATAATATCTATGTGTTTTCGTATTTAAATGTCAATTTGAAAAAATATTTAGACGTCGCGAGTAGGGAGCTACGTCGCCTATTGCTTATTACTAGGAAGAGTCGCGCGGCGACACGCCGCGCCCGTGGAAATGTTATGTGTAGTAGTAGTATTAGGTACAGTAGTGTAAATTTATGAAAGGTATCATGTTTAATTCAGTGCAGTTGGTTTCCTGAATAGAGTGTTTCTAAGCTCAGATAAAAATACATACTCTGAGGTAATTCATACATAAGATTACATAGATTAAGATGGTTGTTAATTTGACGCGGCGTACCCTTTGAATTAATTCGTATGATTAACTTTATTGGTTATGCATCGTTGGTAAATGTCGATGGCAATCACCGTCCAAGAATTGACGTAATAACTATTCTAAAATGACCGCCATCGGTAAATTACGGTCGAGACCGAAGAGCTGCGGCGAACAATGGCCTGTCAAAGTGTGCCGTAGTTAGTGAGCATTTTCATATTTGGAATAAAATATATACATTATATACCTTTGATTATTACTATTGGGAAAAAATAGTTGAGCGACTATAATTTCATTTCATCATTTATTGTAGTAGTAATTGTGCCCGTGCAATGCACGTGTTGGCTAATTCAACTTAAATTATGAATATTGGAAGCAAAAAGAGCCAGAAATTAAAATGCTTGCATACATCTTGGCACGACATCATTTATATTTAGTACATAGGGCAAGCGGCAGCAAAATCCTCAATGATTACTATCATACAGTTTGAACCTAAAAATAAATGGAGAAACTTAGGCGAGGTTTATCATTTATGAGAAGTTACCTTCATGAGAGTTGCAAAGACATAAACACTATCTTCTTGCTCTAAAATAAAATAAAATAGTAATCACTATCTTCTACTCCATCGACGAAGATTTGTACTAAATTTGCGTCAAATGAATGTGGAACAGAATGTAGTTTGAAACCTGAACTAACCAGGATACAGTTTCTAATAAGTGCTCCTAATCCTCTACGGCTTTTGGTGCCTGCTCCTTCGGCGCAACCTTTTCCTTGGTGGCCTCTGATTCAGCTGTGTTCTTCGCTAAGGCGGGCTTGAGCAAGTTATTGTAACTGACAACTGCTAGATGTGGTGCTGGTAGAAAAGGATCCCATTTAATTAGGGCAGTGTAAGAGGCAATCATCAGAAGCCAGTAACTTGAAGCAGGTCTCATGTTAGGGCATGCTCTCCAAGGTCGTCTGCAAAGGAACTGGAATTAGTAGACATTCTTTCAAGCAGAACACTTATCCGACTTCCACAAAATACAGAAGATAACTTGTTTGGGACCTTGACTTATAGAGCATAAGCAGAATGATTTATAAGTTGCAGACCTGCAGTATGTAAAGTAGCCCATTATTTCACACGGATATGCAGACTTGCTTTTGTTCTACCTGCTTGCCATACTACATAGTTTCATAACATAAGAAGGAAAACAGATACATGAGGAGAGAGGGCTGACATGAACCAAAAAATTTATCATTTGAACTAACATCAAGTGTTCCCCGTTGAACACTTACTGGCGCTTAAGTCTGTAGATCTATAGCAGAGCTTTAGTCTGTCAATTTTACAAACTTATACTACAGCTTAAGTCTACTATTCTTGCAGAAATATGTCCAAGAGCTTTAGGTTATACATGCCGAGACCAGTGAAGCACAAAGTATGCATATTCTTCCTATCTAGCCTTGACACACAGTCTACAAAATTATTAGAATTATGGTGAGAATGCAGTCTGATGAGATCCTTGATGTGATTGCGAAACAACAGTGCGAAGAACCATGCATGCATGAAGGTGCATGCATGTTTGCTTAAAAATCTCGAACTCCATCCATGGATGAGTGACTGAACATCTAAAAAGGTGCAGTTTAACATCACCCCATGGGCAATACATAATTCAGATCCTATAGCTATGTCCGTGAGAACTGAGAAACCGATGCATTATGTACCTAATTTTTATCTCTCGCCTAGCGTGTAAAATCGCCGTGTATATGTTGTTAAACTGGTACTGCAAGCAGCAGAATAAATTGGTACATAATTTGAGAAATGAGTATCATTACTGCTAATTATGAGTTACTGCATGTTTTCTATCAAAAATCTACAATGGCGTAGCTAAAGTCATCTACATCATGTCCTAAGACAACAAAGATCAATAACCATGCTCATGTTTATTCATAATCATAGATCTTACCATATCGGCAGATCAGCGAGTAGTATGACAATAAGCGCCGGAAGATACCACGATAAGCAAGTTGTATTCATGCCAGCTTAAGCTAGTTCTGCTAGAATAAATCAAAGACCTAAAAGCAGATTATCAATAATTTAATAACTGTTTTGTGTCCTAGAGAAATCTTACTTTGCATTTTGATATTTTATAGCACTACAGATCAACGCAGCAGTTTGAATGCTTGCTTAGGCAAACACCACGAATTCTAAGAGAAAAATGATAGATAAATCGTACCTTCGGAAATGGTTTCCACAAAGAACTGTCAGACTGAATCCATGCAATCCTAATTATAAGGCCCCTTCAGACATAATTTCTAGCTCTTCATCCTGTTAATTAGATTTGACAATATAAGTAATTATTAAATCAAATGCATTAGTAAGCCAACCAAGCAGGCAACAACGTTTTCCTTAACTGAAATGCAAAATGTATACATAAGATTATCTGCTACTGTTTTGGCCACTTGCTTGAAAACCGAAATTATTAAATTTAGGGTTTAAAATTATCGTAAAACTGAACCACTTTGTGCTGGAATTAGTGTGGAGAAGATACAACATGTCTGAATGAAGAAACAAAGGAGGATTATGGAGTTCTGCTACAGTTAAGGAAAATTGGTTAGTTGCATGCTTTTACCTTCCGAATTAGAGTGTTGCATGGTTTTATATATTTGAATACTGAACTACAAGGTAACATAGGATGGCTGAACCTTAGCAATCCACTAATTCCATTTCTTTTCGAATAAGACAGGCATTCTTACACCCAAAGGCATCTGCTCTCTTCAAACATATCAAAATGAGCCTCCCTTCAGATATAGCCATCTATCCTGATATTGAGGATTCAATAAGCCTGACTACGGGTAACAATTCTGCAGTTTTGTGCTCAACAAAAAATAGATACTCGGGCATCTCGAAGATAAAAGACCTGAAGAAGAATTTGCAACATGAATGTCAACCAAATGATACAGTTCAGTACTCAGTAGAAATAATGAATAAAAAATAGACCTCACCTGTATGGCTGTATACCATGAGAAGATCAGCATTTCAACATAGCATTGTTTTTTCCATAAGCGTCTGAAATAAGATGACAGCAAAATGAGCTGTATGGAGTGCCGAGTGGCCCATAGTGATTGGTTCAGCATGACCCTTGGATTAATCGGTGTGCATAAGAATATGCAACTTATGATATGCATGCATGACATACATAGATATATATATGACCCAATTAGGACATGATATATGACATCTTTATTAGGACCCTATATATGAAAACTTATGATATGCATGAATATGCAATGTAATTATGTGACTTTCCTAATTACCAACTACTTTTTCAGTGTTTTTTCCTTCGGGAGCACCAACTTTTGCAGCCATGAAAACGATGATAACTTCCACCGAGGTGTCACGCCAGGTACTAGCCATGAAGTTGTAGAGGATGACTTCGCCCCTACAAACTGAAATGGTCAGTTTAGCACTTCAGCAGAGTTGACTGATGGAAATAAGAACCATTTGAGATCACAGATATTAGTGAAACACATGGAATATCTTACAAGCTGATAGTCTTGTATCAGACTCTGGTTCCTCAATGAACAATCACATGTCACATGGATGACAAAAACTAATATTCCTCCTTGTCACCCTTCTCATCTCTGCGGCAAACCACAACTTCCATATATCTGCATGTGAAGGATAAGTCAACCACATGGGAGCTGCTATAGGAGAAAATGAGGATTGAGTATCAAAAAAGAGAATATAACATACTCTATTTTGTGAGAACACTACAACATCTTGCCCTCTTCAGATAGTGTGGAGTACAAAGTTGATTTTAGATGCTGTTTGTAGGTCTAGGGCAGAAAACAAAAGATATAAATGGAAGACAAGCATGTTTCATCACTTAACTACAAAACATTTCCCTTTGAACAGAAGTCCAGCACACCTAGTTTTGCAGCTTTTGCTATCTGTAAAAACTGAACTGAGTCAAATAGTTGGTCCATGAATTCAAGTGAATGTCAAAACTGAACTTAAGTATCAAGCAATTAATGAAGCATGTAGTCTAAGAAAACTGGGTCTATATTTTCCTCTAGACAGTGCGTTCAGGTTCATAAAACACACTCGTCTTCAGATTGGAGTGATAATTTCGGATGGGCACTTGCAACAAAACTAATCATGATTTCTCAGACTACTCTTGATGGAAGACAACAGCACCGTAATTAGTTATAAATTATGTTTGCCTAAAGAGCAGTTACAAACGAAGCACATGATCTGAAGTTGAAAAGTGGTTGGTTATAGCAAAACAGTAACCAGTTTGATGGTGCAGCAGTCTTTTATGAGGCGAACCTGAAGAAAGTGTGGCTGTTACAGGGAAAGTTCTGGGCAGCGCGGCGTAGGGACGTGCAGTCCGTCGCAGTGGACAGACCTCGAGGCTCGAGCGGGTCTTTGGCGGTGGGGATCCGTCTGGGCGGCGACGACGGCTGGACTGCGGCCGTAGGGCGTCGAGGGCGGCAGGACTGCGATGGTAGGGCGGCGACGGCTGCCGGAATGCAGCTGTAGAGCGGCGATGGCGGCGTGACCCAGGCGACGGTATGGCGGGGCAGCGGCATCACCGGGAATCATGGGGATCGACGCCGCCGCCGCCGGCGAGGAGCGATGCGTCCGTTGGAGAGGAATAGGGAATCGGCATCTCAGGGGAGAGGAATGAGGGAATGCGTCCGTTTTCTTTTCCTGCCGGCGTGATTAGTTCTGATCGTAACCGATCTCTTTTTTTTTTCGTTTCCAATCCAACGTGCGGGATGGGGTGCACAACATACAACATTGGGAGGATGTGGGGCGTTGGATCTTGATTTGTGGACAGTTCAGATCCTCCGGATCAGCCAGACTCTCTCTTTTAATATTAGTGGAAATGTTTGTCATTTATTCTAATATGCAACAGACATGCAACAAATGAGCTAATACTTAGTGAATAGGCCTTAGTGTGTACTCGAGTAGAGATTGCTAAGTATAAAGAACAACGCTATTCGATGTATCATCTTACCACTGTTACCTATCCTCTAAGTGCATTCATTTAATTGGAATATGAAGACAAAATTAAATGAAACAGTACAAAAATTACCACGATTGTTGAGCAAAATACTAACTTAATCGTACACCATAAATATTTAGTAGCGCATTATTGGTAACAATCTCTTTTACGTCACTACTGCCAAGATCAATAGGCATAAGTGAACAAAGTTTAGAGACATTATTAATTTCATGTCATAATCAGTTTTGTATATTTAATTGTAGAATACCGATAGCTAACTCTAACGTTCCATGATAAAAGATGAAAATACATGGATAGATTATTACCTTTTAAAAAGAGCTTCGATTCAGATAATTGTGCACGAAACATATACATCAAACTGAAACACCAAAAGGTCTGCGCGGCGGCACGCTGCGCCCGTTGTATTGGTATGTGCCGTAGTTTTGTAAAATGAGTTATTAATCGTGATTGTAGGAATATAATTCGGTTCACGAAAACTTTGTACATGACAGGCAGGTAACAAAATGCTATTCTGGGCTAGATCTAAAAGACAAATTTCTGGATCCGAATACCCGGATTCAAAATTTTGAAATCTGTCAGAATTTGTCTTATTTGCACAGCCTAAAGTACAACGAATTTGAAGATTAGAGAGAAATATATATATGTCCATCAAAATAAAAATGTTAAAACATGAAAGTTGTTTGGAAGGGTGATATCCATTTACTCGTGAAAGGAAAATTCAAACGGATGACTGAGTGCGACGAATTTGACAAAATTCGTCAAATGTTTTTGCGTATTTGGAAATAAAATTAAGGAGTTAGAGTCGACCAAATTCGAAACCGATCACGGGAATGGAACCTACTCGTGGACGCACATATATTTCATGTATATATTATCATGAAAAGAAGAGTGAATTGTAATTTTTGGTAAATGCAAGGGTCTTTCCGTAAAAATGACGCGCGGCCATCGAATCTGAATCGGACGACGCGGAGACGTGCGCGTACTGTAGAAACACACTTCTACAGTGCAGGGGCTGCCGCCACGGGCCAAGGCGGCATGTCGCTCTCCGTGCATGGCCTGATGAACAGTAACCTGATCGATGAATAGTACACGTTTCGTGTCTAGCTTCTAAAATTTGTTGATTTTGTCTTTTTGCTGAGCTCAAATATAAGGTGTTTTGCTGTGAATTTTTGCACGATCGTAGTAAATAGAATTAGCTACATCCATGTATTTTTTGTTGAATTTTTTGGAGAAGTTTAAAAAAAATTCAAAACGGGATACGATGAGCCGGGGTCGTCGGATCTAGATCGGACGGCGCGGAGGCGTGCGTGCACTGTAGAAACGCACTTCTACAGTGCAGGGGCGACGTGGACACAGCAAGAGGCCGCTGAAGCCGGCGGCTTTGATATATGTATTTTATATATAGTATAGATCTATCTATACAGTGCAGGGGCGACGTGGACACAGCGAGAGGCCGCTGAAGCCGGCGGCTTTGATATATGTATGCAACAGACATGCAACAAATGAGGTAATACTTAGTGAATAAGCCTTAGTGTGTACTCGAGTCGAGATTGCTAAGTATAAAGAACAACGCTATTCGATGTATCATCTTACCACTGTTACTTATCCTCTAAATGCAATCATTTAATTGGAATATGAAGACAAAATTAAATGAAGCAGTAAAAAAATTAACACGATTGTTGAGCAAAATACTAACTTAATCGTACACCATAAATATTTAGTAGCGCATTATTGGTAACAATCTCTTTTAAGTCACTACTGCCAAGATCAATAGGCATAAGTGAACTAAGTTTAGAGACATTATTAATTTCATGTCATAATCAGTTTTGTATATTTAATTGTAGAATACCGATAGCTAACTCTAACGTTCCATGATAAAAGATGAAAATACATGGATAGATTATTACCTTTTAAAAAGAGCTTCGATTCAGATCGTTGTGCAAGAAACATATACATCAAACTGAAACTCCAAAAGGTCTGCGCGGCGGCACGCCGCGCCCGTTGTATTGGTATGTGCCGTAGTTTTGTAAAATGAGTTATTAATCGTGATTGTAGGAATATAATTCGGTTCACGAAAACTTTGTACATGACAGGCAGGTAACAAAATGCTATTCTGGGCTAGATCTAAAAGACAAATTTCTGGATCCGAATACCCAGATTCAAAATTTTGAAATCTGTCAGAATTTGTCTTATTTGCACAGCCTAAAGTACAACGAATTTGAAGATTAGAGAGAAATATATATGTCCATCAAAATAAAAATGTTAAAACATGAAATTTGTTTGGAAGGGTGATATCCATTTACTCGTGAAAGGAAAATTCAAACGGATGACTGAGTGCGACGAATTTGACAAAATTCATCAAATGTTTTTGCGAATTTGGATCCAAAATTAAGGAGTTAGAGTCGACCAAACTCGAAACCGATCACGGGAATGGAACCTACTCGTGGACGCACATATATTCCATGTATATATTATCATGAAAAGGAGAGTGAATTGTAATTTTTGGTAAATGCAAGGGTTTTTCCATAAAAATGCCGGGTGGGCCATCGGATCTGAATCGGACGACGCGGAGACGTGCGCGTACTGTAGAAACACACTTCTACAGTGCAGGGGCTGCCGCCACGGGCCAAGGCGGCATGTCGCTCTCCGTATATGGCCTGATGGACAGTAACCTGATCGATTTACGCGTTTCGTGTCTAGCTTCTAAAAGTTGTTGATTTTGTCTTTTTGCTGAGCCCAAATATAAGGTGTTTTGCAGTGAATTTTTGCATGATCGTAGTAAATAGAGTTAGCTACATCCATGTATTTTTTTGTTGAATTTTTTGGAGAAGTTTAAAAAAAATTCAAAACGGGATACGATGAGCCGGGGTCGTCGAATCTAGATCGGACGGCGCGGAGGCGTGCGCGCACTGTAGAAACGCACTTCTACAGTGCAGGGGCGACGTGGACACAGCAAGAGGCCGCTGAAGCAGGCGGCTTTGATATATGTATTTTATATAGTATAGATCTATCTATACAGTGCAGGGGCGACGTGGACACAGCGAGAGGCCGCTGAAGCCGGCGGCTTTGATATATGTATGCAACAGACATGCAACAAAGGAGGTAATACTTAGTGAATAGGCCTTAGTGTGTACTCGAGTCGAGATTGCTAAGTATAAAGAACAACGCTATTCGATGTATCATCTTACCACTGTTACCTATCCTCTAAGTGCATTCATTTAATTGGAATATGAAGACAAAATTAAATGAAGCAGTACAAAAATTACCACGATTGTTGAGCAAAATACTAACTTAATCGTACACCATAAATATTTAGTAGCGCATTATTGGTAACAATCTCTTTTACGTCACTGCTGCCAAGATCAATAGGCATAAGTGAACTAAGTTTAGAGACATTATTAATTTCATGTCATAATCAATTTTGTATATTTAATTGTAGAATACCGATAGCTAACTCTAACGTTCCATGATAAAAGATGAAAATACATGGATAGATTATTACCTTTTAAAAAGAGCTTCGATTTAGATCGTTGTGCAAGAAACATATACATCAAACTGAAACTCCAAAAGGTCTGTGCGGCGGCACGCCGCGCCCGTTGTATTGGTATGTGCCGTAGTTTTGTAAAATGAGTTATTACTCGTGACTATAGGAATATAATTCGGTTCACGAAAACTTTGTACATAACAGGCAGGTAACAAAATGCTATTCTGGGCTAGATCTAAAAGAAAAATTTCTGGATCCGAATACCCGGATTCAAAATTTTGAAATCTGTCAGAATTTGTCTTATTTGCACAGCCTAAAGTACAACAAATTTGAAGATTAGAGAGAAATATGTATATGTCCGTCAAAATAAAAATGTTAAAACACGAAAGTTGTTTGGAAGGGTGATGTCCATTTACTCGTGAAAGGAAAATTCAAACGGATGACTGAGTGCGATGAATTTGATAAAATTCGTTAAATGTTTTTGCAAATTTGGATCCAAAATTAAGGAGTTAGAGTCGACCAAACTCGAAACCGATCACGGGAATGGAACCTACTCGTGGACGCACATATATTTCATGTATATATTATCTTGAAAAGGAGAGCGAATCATAATTTTTGGTAAATGCAAGGGTCTTTCCGTAAAAATGCCACGCGGGCCATCGGATCTGAATCGGACGACGCGTAGACGTGCGCGCACTGTAGAAACACACTTCTACAGTGTTGGGGCTGCCGCCACGGGCCAAGGCGGCATGTCGCTCTCCGTGCATGCCCTGATGAACAGTAAGCTGATCGATGAATAGTACGTGCTTCGAGTCTGGCTTCTAAAATTTGTTTATTTTGTCTTTTTGCTGAGCCCAAAATTTAAGGTGTTTTGCAGTGAATTTTTGCACAATCGTAGTAAATAGAGTTAGCTACATCCATGTATTTTTTGTTGAATTTTTTGGAGAAGTTAAAAAAATCAAAACGGATACGTTGAGCCGGGGTCGTCAGATCTAGATCGGTCGGCGCGGAGGCGTGCGCGCACTGTAGAAACGCACTTCTACAGTGCAGGGGCGACGTGGACACAGCAAGTGGCCGCTGAAGCCGCCGCCGCGCCCGTTGTATTGGTATGTGCCGTAGTTTTGTAAAATGAGTTACTAATCGTGACTATAGGAATATAATTCGGTTCACGAAAACTTTGTACATGACAGGCATGTAACAAAATGCTATTCTAGGCTAGATCTAAAAGACAAATTTCTGGATCCGAATACCCGGATTCAAAATTATGAAATCTGTCAGAATTTGTCTTATTTGCACAGTCTAAAGTACAACGAATTTGAAGATTAGAGAGAAATATGTATATGTCCGTCAAAATAAAAATGTTAAAACATGAAAATTGTTTGGAAGGGTGATATCCATTTACTCGTGAAAGGAAAATTCAAACGGATGACTGAGTGCGATGAATTTGATAAAATTCGTCAAATGTTTTTGCGAATTTGGATCCAAAATTAAGAAGTTAGAGTCGACCAAACTCGAAACCGATCACGGGAATGAAACCTACTCGTGGACGCACATATATTTCATGTATATATTATCATGAAATATATTATCATGAAATAGAGAGCGAATCGTAATTTTTGGTAAATGCAAGGGTCTTTCCGTAAAACGGCGCGCGGGCCATCGGATCTGAATCGGACGACGCGGAGACGTGCGCGCACTGTAGAAACACACTTCTACAGTGCAGGGGCTGCCGCCACGGGCCAAGGCGGCATGTCGCTCTCCGTGCATGGCCTGATGAACAGTAACCTGATCGATGAATAGTACGCGCTTCGAGTCTAGCTTCTAAAATTTGTTTATTTTGTCTTTTTGCTGAGCCTAAAATATAAGGTGTTTTGCAGTGAATTTTTGCACGATCGTAGTAAATAGAGTTAGCTACATCCATGTATTTTTTTGTTGATTTTTTTTGGAGAAGTTTAAAAAAAAATCAAAACGGGATACGTTGAGCCGGGGTCGTCGAATCTGGATCGGACGGCGCGGAGACGTGCGCGCACCGGAGAAACGCACTTCTACAGTGCAGGGGCGACGTGGACACAGCAAGACGCCGCTGAAGCCGGCGGCTTTGATATATGTATTTTATATATAGTATAGATCTATCTATAGAGTGCAGGGGCGACGTGACACATTGAAGCCGGCGGCTTTGATATATGTACTAGTACATCCGCTCCTGGAACTGATGAGGTGTAGTATTCTTTCCTCCAAGTATATCAGTTTGCTTTTGCAAAGCACATGCATATTTTCCTGTGCGACAAGTTAATAATCTACTCTGCAAATTCCTTTCTTGGCCTTCTCCTCTTCTTAACCACAAGCAAAGAATCTACTACACGAGGGCTACTGGTGTATATAAAACCCCTGCTCGTTCATTATTGCCCATTAATTCAGCTAAACAACCTCACTACCTCATGTCCTCGACAAAGGAAGCCGGCGAAACGTGGGACGGAGGTAAGCCCTGATCTTTTCTATACCATCCATCACAAGTCTAGTTACATATAATCGTTCTAAAAAAATTCCACTGATTTTGTTTAAAACTTCAGCATGCATTACTTTTGTTGCAACTGGCAAGTGGAAAGAAGTTTTAACCTTCCTTTTCTAGATAGAAAGCACGTGCGTTTTTTAAGAAAAATAACGGCCTAGAAGAACTAATAGTTGGTAGTTTACCTTTTGTTTTTCCTCAAAAGAAATGGCATTACATTGCAATCTTCGTTCTGTTTTTATTATTCACGTGTTTTACAAATCCTCTATAATCAATGCGCTCCTATAATAGGCGAGATGTACACACTTATGTGCCTGTAAAGGTTGTGAGTGGGCAGGGCCGACTTTAGGGTTTCAGAGGCCATAGAGCGAACTCCAAGAATGGGCCCGGCACAAATAAAATTCCATTCCATACATAATGGATAAAATCAATTTAAAGCCATAAACACCGATAAGTTTCTTGCATTTGTTCTGAACCAAATATTTTAGAAGTTAAAATGCAAAAAAAAAGGGGAAATAGCATGCTAACAAATCTCTAAGTGTCCAATAATTTTCAAACGCGGAAACTCAGCCGAAGAAAAATGTCAGACGTTCGAGAATTTGAGAATGAGAAAAAAATATACCAGGCGGCCAACAGGTCTAATAGAAATTTTAATACAAGAATTACCTTTTGATCTTGCTCCCTCCCAATTCCTTGCCCGCGTTCATAGCACCGGTCGTTGTGCCTCGGTCTCCGACTTTGTGCGTGACAAGGGTCCCATGCCTGATGCGATCATGAGAAAATGAAGTGTCGTAAAAATGTTGGACATGGCTGTGCGTGGCTACTGAATGGGTAGGGTAGGCGTGTAAGAAGGCTCTTTTTTTTTCTACTCTACTCAATAGTTTTTTTTTTTGAAGTGTCTACTCAATAGGTAGTTAATACTTGCCTTGTGAGGGGCTCATTTTTCTAATCGTAAACTTTTATAGTACTATATTGTACCAGATATGGGCCCCTATAAATTGGCTGAGCCCCTGGGCGTCACCCCACCTTGCCATGGGTCAGAGCCGACCCTATGAGTGGGCAATGTCTCTTTATTGCATTATATATTGTTCCCCCCCCCCCCCCCCCCGCCCCCGCAGGAATTTCTGGCCTTGACACTAGATTTCTTAATCTTCAATCTAGATTGTTTTTACTCCACATGAAGATAAATGTGAAAATAGGATTAAATCCTATTAGAGTAAAATGTGTCTTAAGATTAAACTTGAATGGTTGAACAACGCACCACAGATCCGCAACGAAATTTATTTTTGTGGTACATGACATGTACTTTGTAGTTTTTAAAACTCATGGTCGAGTTATTCACCCAAACAAATGACTTTTCGAAGATACACGGGCTAGAAAAGTTCGGCAACGTGAGGTAGTGCTCAAAATGTGTCCTAAGCCATGTTTTATGGTACACATATCCTGATATCCCTTCATTCTCCATTCAAGTGTGCTGATAATATTGCCATCCATCATTATTTTTTTACTTATTGCAAAGTGTACTATGTTCACCGGCATTCTTCTAAGCTAACTTTGAGGGTTGCCTTGTTCTTTCTTTCAGAGTCTGTAGATGGGGCTACCATGACGGTGTGGGCCGAGAATGTTGGGCCTTGAATAGGCAGGGCGAGAGAGACAGAGCTGCCCATCGTATTTTGCAGTTTAGGGGCTGAAAGAGTAATTTCCTTTTCCAGTTATTTGCTTCTTTATACGAAATTCACGTTGACTCCCGGTGAATATACGCCCAGTATTTAAAAAAACACATCTTGAAATGTCGAAAAATCTAAATAAAATTTCGTGGATAAATCTTCATATTCTATGTGTTTACGAACTCGTTTCGCCGAAAACCGACATTGTTTTTGCATGTGTAAAAAAGACAAAAAAAATCTCGTGAAATACCTTGTCGTAGATTGTGAGTTTTGATATTCTTATAACCGTTATTAGAATAGATTGTCCTAGATTAATCACACATAAGTACAAAATGTAAAATTTGGACACATAAGGAAATGTTGGGTGCACTTTTCTTTTTTTCTTTAGAAACTAATGTACAATATGAACACAGAGTGTGAACATGAGTAGGCATAGCGAGAGAGACAGAGCTGCCTGGGAGCTGGAACCTGAAGCCCAACCACAGAGTAATTTCCTTCTTGGGTCATGCTTCTTTTTCACAGTTAGTATGTAAGTTCGTTATAGGTTAGTTGGATAAATCGTTATCACGAATAGATTATCGTAGATTGATCACACATAAGTACAAATGCAAAATTCGGACAACTCAAGATATATTGGGTGCACTTTTCTTTCTTTCGGTATAAACTAATGTACAATATGAACAGAGGCTCCAGCCTGGCATTGGCATGGCAAGAGAGACAAAGCTGTCGGTCGTACATCAGCTACTCGGGCCATTAAGCCTGAAGCCCTGCCAAAGAGTAATTTCCTGTTTATAGTTCCGTGCTCATTTTTTCAAAGTTGATGTGTAAGTTGTTATATGGTTCGTTGAATAAATGCCACTATGAAACTGATATGAGCCTATGACACTATGCTACCAAATGTGATCTGAGGTTTGATAACTGTTATCAAGAATATATCGTCTTAGATTAATCACACATAACTACAAAATGTAAAATTTGGACATATAAATAAGTATTGGGTGCACTTTATTTAGAAACTAAATGTATCACATCTCAAAAAGAAACTAACGTATCACTATGAACAGAGGCTCCGGCCTCGCATAGGCATAGCGAGAGAAACAGAGCTGCCGGCCGTATCAGAGCGACTTGGGACCCTGAACCTGAAGTCCAGCCACTGGGTAATTTCGTTCTTACAGTTTCATGCTCCTTTTCCACAGTTAGTGTGCAAGTTCGCTATGGGTTAGTTGGATAAATCGCTTAACCTTTCCGTTCAGGCGGAGACAACAACGAGCAAAGATTCCCCGATGATGTTGTCAGTATCATAGAGGCGGGGGTGAGAGCGGCTATTCCTCGACGAAATTACTACTGCAGCGGAACGTCGGAATCCGAAAGGTCGTCGGCACAACCACCGACTATCTATACTGTCCCCCGGCAGCTAGCCATGGGCAACCCGAGAGCTTACACCCCCATGGCCGTACGCATCGGCTTTATCGGCCTCGCGGACGGATCGAGGAGTGAGACACCGGAGAAGATGGAAACATACAAGACGTGTTGTGTCCGCCGTCTCATTACCAGCCGCCACAAGGCAGCTGGCCACCCGACGGCAGCCTGGACGCCCGCGGAACGCAGCTTCTGCACGAGTGCTTGGACACGCTGAAGCGGCTCGCTCCAAGAATCCGGGCCGCCCACGACGCATCACACCGACACATTTTGAAAGCGATGAACAAATCGCAACACAGTCGCTCGTGATGGATGCTTTGTTCTGCACCGTCTGCTCAAGTACGCGCACATAGCGAGGAGGGAGGAACAAGGCAAAGAGGAGGAGGAGGAGGACGACGACGACGACTGGACGGTGGTGTTCGGAGCGTGCTGGGTTTGGGATACGTAACGTACGACCTCTTGCTGCTCCAGAACCAGATCCCCTTCTTCGTCCTCCAGGCGTTGTTTAAGCTCCTCAAGAGCAACCCCGAGGAGCCCGACGACGTCCTCGTCACCGGCGCCCTCCAGCTCTTCCGCTCGCTACATCCCCGGGGCCACGAGCAGCAAAGCTCGCCTATCGCCTGCCGTGACGTGCACCACCTCCTGCACCTGTTCTACCTCTCCATCAGCTTCCCTACCTCGACGCCTGGTGACCTCGGGGCGACGAACCGTCCACATGTGCTACCGTCGGAGCTCCCACTGTGGGTGCCGTGCGCCACGGAGCTGAAGGAGGCCGGCATGCGGCTCAGGGCAAGGAAGAGCGGCACCGTGAGCTTCCTCGACGTGCGGTTCCACGGCGGCGTCTTGGAGATCCCGCTGCTGCGGCTGTACGACTACAGCGAGTCCATATTCCGGAACCTGATCGCGTTCGAGCAGACGTACCCGGCCACGCCGGGTCACGTCACTGCCTATGCCATCTTCATGGCCTGCCTCGTCACCACCCACGAGGACATGCGGCTCCTGCACCAGAGCGGGATACTGCTCAACGAGATGAGCAGCGAGAGGGACGCCACGAGGTTCTTCAGTGGCATCTCTGCGCAGGCCCACACCTCCGCCGACCTCAACTACCTGGCCGGAATGATGGAGGAAGTCGTGAGGTACCAGAGCGGCAGGTGGCCCAGGTGGCGTGCCTCCCTGGTGCGCAACTACTTGAGCAACCCGTGGGTGATCATGTCGGTGGCCGCCGCGGTCTTGTTGCTCTGCCTCACCGTCGTGCAGGCCTTCTTTGCTGCCTATGCCTACTTCAAGCCACCCGCTAGCTAAGTCAATCAGGTACTGCTGCTCTTTTACATATAGACAAGCTGCAACTGATCCAGGAATTGTTTGGTCTTTGTATCCTCTGTATGGAGAGAAATTTACAAAAAAAAAACACCACAATTCGGAGCATCAGTGCACAAAAACTTGTCTGTGGCAAGATGGTTAGGAGGGTGGTTGTACGCCCAGCCCACCAGAGTTCAAACCCCAGGTTTGACGCTGGTGTTTCTCATTTAAGGCGGAATATTCTTCAGTGGGAGGCGACGTTCCCGTCGACAGCGAGGCGCCCGTGGTGACTTCGTCAATCTCAAGACTCGACCCGCCGACTCGGTCTCTCGGCGGTGCTCATAGGGGTAGGGTGTGCGTGCGTGTGTTCATAGGGGTGAGTGTGTGCGCGTGTATATGAGCGTCTGCGTTGTACTGTGTTTCGCAAAAAAAAAACCACAGGGATTCAATTTTTTCCGGAACACACCGAACCAGAGTAACACCATGACAAAAGGCACTGATCAGCCAATTTAGTCTTGCTAATGTAGTTTCTGAGTTTCTAACTGATGGAGTCCACTCACGCCTAGGACGTGTTTGGTTACCTGCATAACACCCGACTTCCCGGGGCTAAGCCCTGGAAAAACATGGTTTGATCCATGTTGTGCATCTTATTTAGTTGACCACAATTGGTAGACAGTCCCGTTTGGCTGGAAACGAGTTTTTAATCCCGGCGTTTGGTGTACATAGGGTTTCATGTAATCTCACCTCTTGTGTCTTCGTGGTGATCTTACTCACACTAATTTACCGCCCCACACCACTTCTACCGCCGGTGATGAGCAGTATGATGGTACGACGCGATGGCGGTGCGCCGGAGGAGGTTTGTGGTGGAGGTTAAAAACACACGTACAGTCTAATAGCCATGACGAAGATGGCGACGGAGTACACAGCTACGAGCTACGGGAGCTGAGCGATGACGATGACGAGGTTAAAAAGAACACGTACACCCAACACATTAGTTGGTGCTACGATGGCGGAGTTCACGGCAGCGTCGACAGAGGTTGAAAAACTCACACTAGCCACGGTCTAAACACTACATAGCTCAGTACAATATCTAATCGTATATGATCGCTGAAACGGAAAAATTACAACACCAAAGTTGTGTGAAACATCGAGATGAACTTGCTCGTAAAACGGTAAAAGGATATTTCAAATGCTCAAACGAGTGCGACGAATTTCACAAAATTCATCTAAACCTTGGTTCAAAATTGAGAAGTTACCATCCTGCATATTTTTCGTGTACACTTATTTTAAATCAAACTATATTTTTGTAGATCATAGAGGCGGATCAGTTTACATGCCTCTACACAAACAGCCGAATCTAGAGCGGGCCGGGTTATCAAACAGGACACGACTCGCACGGAACGGTGGAAAACAGGTCCTTGCAGAAACAAAACACAACCCTAGAGTTCACTTTGCTTTTATTGAGTATCTGCAATGTAGTACTGGCCACGGTTCTGTGGCGGCTCGGGTTAGATCATCTCTAGCAGTGAACGTAAACCGCGGAACCGAAAACGCTGTTTTTAGTTCGTGAAAAACGTGTTTATAGGGCTGAAAACTGTTTGGACAGAACAGAAACTGTAAACACAAGCGGTAAAACGCAATATTCTCTAAATATTCTTTGTGGTCTTCTTCTTCCTCGTATATTTTCCAATTCATCCGTATACTACAATCTACCGATCCATCCATAAAGTATACTAGGCAAGATGGCGCGGCGTGTGGATAATAGCCGCGCCTGTACAGCGATTTTAGTTGATACAGTGCTCCGTAGTAATACAGTTAATCCATATATAGCTTATAAAGTTCGTTACATAGCAAAGCAAATTTTGAGGAAGTATATACATACATTACAAATTAAGTCGTTGCTTGGTTCTAAGTCAAGTCTGAAAGCAGACACAATACCGATCATCGGTTCTTCCACACCATTGCATCTACATTCGCTTCTCTCCGGTAGCGAAATCCGTCTGTGGAGTGCAACTGTAGCTCATCATACTCCAGAGCCCCTTGAACTCCTGCACAAATGCATGTCACAAAGGGCACTGAAAGATTCGGTTTGTCGTGGTTTGCTTTCCATCTCGCATGCCAGATTATCCAAAGGACCACACATATTCTGAGTTGCGAATGTGATAGTGATACCATCTTGGGACATGGGACTGCAACACGACGCAGGTGCTATAATTGGAAGGTTAAAAGCCTGAAACACACAGAAATCACACGGGAAAACATGTAAATAAGGCTGGTAACTTCATCCTCAGCAGTGAAGCAGGCACAGCCTCTCTTCACTTGACATGCCAGTGCTCCATCAGAGAACTGACAAAATAGTAAACAAACTTCAATATAACTTCTGATAATGTGTTGCCTCTAAAGGAACACATAAATGACACAAACTACAGTACGCAATACTGCAAAGCATCTAAGGCAACCATAGTAGGTAACCTGAATGGCACCTGGGTCAGGGGATTGCCTTTGATCACAAAAAACAAGTTTTCCCCGACAACAAACAACTTAAGAGCATAGACATAACCGATTGTAAAAAAATTCTCATGGATTAATAAACTGAAAACAAAGCAATGCTATTTTTTATTAAACTGTTGAAAACTCAAGGATCCTGTATGTCATGTCCATCACTAAGAGAAACTAACCTTTAACTTGACATATACATAAGCTGTGCATCTTAATTTAATTTTGAGTCTTTCAAGGGATAATTATACATTTACACATGGAGGGTTTCTTCCTTAAACAGCAATCAGTATACGCAGAAACTATCCAGAATCGTGTTCTGTCATTCATTATCACTGCAAAGAAGACTCAAGGACAGGAATTAGTGAACTACTAACCTCAATGATAGAACCAATATCTCAACCCGTGGTTAATTGGTCGCCATTGTCATTGGCAGACTGAGGCCATGTACAAACAGTTACAAACTTCAGAAAATGTGATTCGCCGGTGCAGCCATCAGAGGCCTCAGTAGTTCAGCTTCAAAATCGTACCTCAGCATCCAGAATTCGACATTCATTGGTTGCCGACTTGCCGTTCAACAATTGTTACTAACCTGTGAATCAAGCAGCAAACTATATGCATAAATTACAATGTTGTGGTTAGCATAACTAATTATTCATTGCTATTTGTATAAAATAATCACTTAAAATAGAGGATCACATATATTAGAATGGTAATTATGTACAATATATGAGAACCTAACTAAGCATTTGGTGGCAATCACGAAAGATTAGAATCAGGCTCTTATATATTGTACCAAATAGGTAAAAAAAATCAAGCATCTAGAGTTCTAGACAGAGAAATATTAGGTCAAACAGTACGAAAGTATCGTAACGAAGCAAAGCATCTAGTACGACGTGAAACTATTGCAGCACTTCGAAAGAATATCTGATCATGTCAACAGCTACAATTGCGAATGCGCTCAATGAGAACACGGAGGCTTTTCACCTATGGCATATCTTTGTGCCATCTCTTCATGCATGCCATCGCTGGCCTTATCCACACTGGACTGTATTTCTCTTTATTGAGCTTCCCCTTCCACGTGCCTTGCAGCTAACTCAATCACCTGTCACCAATAAGGATCAGAGGTAAGGTGATTTAAACATTTGTGCAGAATTGAAAAAATGCATCCTTTTTAACAGGAGCAATACTACTGACCTGTCTGATGAAATGCATCAACATCTGCTCTTTCTCCTGGACAGCTTTATAAAGACGCCGTTTGTCAAAAACCTGCAACAGAACTGGAATTGAGATTACTACTTTGGTGTCTCCTTTTAAGAAGATGTCCACATGGCATAAATATTTGTGATTTTATATAAAGAAATTCGACAAAAATAAGATTATATACATCACCCCAAATCACTAACTTAATAGAGATGGAAAGCCACAAACCTGCAGTGCAACAGCAACATCCCATATGAACTCCCATCGATACTCGCCACAACACTCGATGCAAACAACCTTATTTGAAGGCATGAATGTGTCTTCCACCCTCCCTACTGCACTGTGTCTCCAGCTAATACTTTCTTAAGATGTCAGATTATCAGACCTGATCATGGCACATGCCAAAGGAACAGATTCTTAGATAGAGTGGATAGGAACATAATTAAAGGAAAACTGTATCCAGCGAAAATAACATGTGATAAGTTAGTATTTAATTACACCACAAATAGAGAAGTGTACCAAAGCTTAAATCAATAAATTAGCATCACTAACAGTGCACGTGTACCTGTCCTTAATATATTAGAAAAAAGAGCACTGCTTATCATACATACTACATGCTCGGTTATCATACATACTACATGCTGCTATGCTCTTCTGTTTAGCTTAAACTACAGCCAAAACCAAATTCACTATGAAAGTACCTTTTTCACTAAATTTGTTACTGAATTTCGAGTACAATAATCAACCCAAAAAGGTTTGGGAAAACAAAACTAATTGAACAACACGGATGATGTTGATAAGAAAGAGTACAAACAGATCAAGCGGCATGTCACCTTTCTTAAGCTTGACGACATTGCCAGAATGCGACCGTCGCACTCTGTGTTGCACCGCGTCCCCTCTTGGCAGTGGCTGCAACATGCTATTAACATAGATTAATTCCTTCCCCTATTATTAGTATGAGCTGCAACTTTTGAATCGCCTTTAATTTCTCAACTGCAGTCAGAAAATAGATGAGCATGCCTCGATGGCAAAAAAAACAGTTGCACTTATAAGGGTTGGCTCGATATTGTAATGTTCACACCAAAATAGAAAAATGACACTTACCTAGCCATCAATAACAACAGTACACCAGTGAATTGCATTCCAACATATAGGAGTAATTTCCATCATAATTCAGGTGAGCAAACTGGGTTCAACAGACAAATAATCGTATAAGATGGGAAGGACATTCAGTTAAGTGATATTGCAGTCATTCGGATCATGGAGCAAAGAGAAAGAAAAATCCATGCATGAACACCAATCTTTTTAGATTTATGTATCAGCAGAAATCGTTTGAATCCATGGATTAATTAAAAAAGCACATCATATATCCTACAATGCATGGAATTGGCTGTATTAACAGACAACAAAACAACGAATTACCAGTTCATACTGATGGGCATGACGGCACCAGCTCATATTAAATATATTACATGAAGAAAACATGTATAAAGTTACACAAACTAATGGCAAGAACATAACGGGTTGAAGAAGGAGAATTCATGCTCTAAACCATGTCACCAGCCTGAATGGGTATATAACACGCTAAGCGCATAGCTCAATTTACTCACTGAACACATGCTGTATTGCAAAAGCAATCGTTATATCATTGAGTTAAACTATGAGACCAACAATTATGAAATTCCTAAAATGTTTGGTTGTTGCGTGTGCTAATAATATCCAACATTTTTATGTTATACAAAAAGCCATCAGTCGGATAATTTTATCTGCGACCCAACCTCCAAGTCTGAACTGCCATCAGCTCGATGATGTTACCTGTGTGGTTTTGAATATGAATGATTTGACCTGCATTCTAAGTTAAAATAGATTGCATTAAGAAATTAATAATCATATCAGGAGACCTAAGAAATTGTACAGAAATAATTATGCCATCAACGTGATGATGCGCCAAAGTTTTATTCGCTGCATTGTCACGGGTATGAAAAATTAATGCTGGATACATACCAAGTGACTGAAATCCATCATCGCAATGAGAAGCTGAAAAATATGCTGAAGCAGATGATTGTAAGGCAGCAAATTTGACGGAAACCTGATGGGTCAGCGGAATGCGAGCACACCTGAAAAGTAACAGAAAACATACATAGTACTTAGACTTCCAGTAAGATGATGGTACTAACATTGGATAGCATGCAATCCCACTGCACTCCTATAAGTGACTACTTCCAGAAAGATGGAAATTTAGCTAAATGCACATGACAAAAGAAAAGACCACATAGCTTCCATTCACCTAATGACTAACCTCTAGAAACTGGAAGATTATAACAAAGAGATTCATTATTTAACATGGGTCATGGGTGGAGTTCTCTTCAGTCTGGTTTTCAGAGCAAAATATTAGTGGACATGAATCCTAGGACGTTGATACACACACCATTTAGCTCAACTAATATTTTCTCCAGTAGCTTGATTACTGACATGATATTTCCATGAAGGCTTGAAGCTGAGCACTTGTTTCGATCTGGCGATCAATTGAATTGGTCCCTATTTGTTTGTGTACATAACTCAGATCTGAAATCGCACAAATTCCTCCACTTCGGAAATGCAAAAGAGAATAAATACTTCTGGTAAGACTGCGCAGCAAATATTATGAATAAAAACCAATCTGGGATTAAATGAAAAAAAATCGACATGAGCAGAGGACGCATGAGAGGAGGCTCACCTAGCCGTCTGTGGATTAAATGAAAAAAAATCTGGTACGCTTTTGGCGGAGCCTCGTGCCCACCGAGGGCGAGGATGGCGGCGGCTTGAACGGCTGGGCCTCCTCGCTCATCCCGCGAGCTAGAGGGGAGATGGAGGAGGCCGGAGACGGCGCCCGTGCCCACGTCTAGCTCCCGCTGCTAGAGGGGAGGTGGAGGAGGCCGACGGCGCCCGCGCCCGCTCCCGGTTCCTGCTGCTGGAGGGGGCATGGAGGGTGCCGGCGACGACGCCCGTGCCCGTGGCCGCCTCCTTCTTCCGGAGGAGAGATGGAGGCGACGACGACTCCGGCGGCACAGCGGCAGAGGAGAGGGATTGTGGTGGCGGCGGCGTCGTAGTGAAGGTAGCCGCGTCGGGCAGGAGAGCTGGGTGGAGAAATGAGGAGGAACTAGTTGAATTTTGCGTGGCGTCACGCCACGCTTGGTGAGATTTTTATGTGCATTTTTTTTTATTCGGCCAAATGCTTGCTAAATTGGAATGTGCAAACATGTTTTTATTTTTGTTACGAATAGTTAGTATTTTTAGTGTGGGCATTTTTTAAATGTTGTGTGGAATATTCTAGTGTTTGGTGGTGTGAAATGTTAAAACATGTTTGTATGTTGGCGTCGTTGTTTAATTGAAATTAGAAATATTCTTTTGAATTTCATTCATAATTTAGGGAAAGTTTGTTTGTATGGTGTCGAAATATTGGGCAAATTGTAATGTAAAAAAATATTTGTATTTTGCTATATGCGCATAGAGTTTTTCTTTTAGCATTTTCGATATATTTTATTGAATGTTGGAATATTTGCCCAAATGTAGACCAAATTACACGCCGCGCCCTTGGTGAGATTTTTTTGGTGACATTTTGTTTCTTTCTTGTTTCTACAAAATATGCTTTGCAAGTAAGCGTGGGTTTTTTGATTTTTATAGTGTAGTTTTTTTTTTTGAGGAGGATCCGACAATTATATTAAGGAAGCTCAGCACACTTTACAAGAAAGTCCAAAAGAAACACGAAATTTACAACTGGACCCCGAAAAGTGCAAAGAGCACCCTCAGCTTCTGGGAAAGAACACAATCGGATCCCAAACCGCCCCCCAAGCTCCTACGCAACGCCGGCGCCGCCGTACCCCTCACCGCCGGGAAGAAGGCACCACCACCAGAAGTAGAAGACCGCAGAAGCCGTCCGCCGACGCCGTGCGACGGATCTGAAAAGCGATGAACGCGAACGGCCAAAGCACCTTCTCCCCGGAGCCACCGAACTTCCAGCCGGGACGACGCTGCGCAGGACCACTACCAGCATCACCGCACCACTTCCAGACGACGCTCCCCTCGCCTCCATGGCCGGCCAGAGCTGAATCGTCGAGGAAGGAGATCACCAGACCAACCTGCAGCAAAAACGAGAACACCCACCACCAGCAGCTTCTCCCCCCGCCGCCACGGCCGGCCAGAGAAACAGAGCCAGAGGAGAGGCCCCCACGAAGCACTCCACTACCTCCCCGGCGCGGAGGCCGAAACGGGGACAGGAGGGGGAGGACAGAACCCTAGACACTGGCGCCACCGCCACCGCCATCGGCGACACCAACAGGGTACACACACCTAAACTAGGACCTAAACTACTAGCACGGCGGAGCCAAGGCTCCCCCCCCCCCCCCCCACCTCGCGGCGCCGAAACGGCCACCGGAGGCGGAGGGGAGCGGCGGAAACGCCGGCGAAGCTCTGGAACCTGCGGGTCGCCTCGGTGTCGCCTGTCTCTACTGTAGCGAGAGGGACACGAGAGTGTAGTTAACTACATAGTTGATGTTATTTGTCATAGAATGTAAATGAAATAACTTTTTGAGTAGCAAGGCATCAGTGATGCAAAATATCATGTCTGACAGGAAGTATGGCGTTTTAATAAGCCGTTGTAGGCTTCTCTGAAGCTAAAGTTAAATTACCATATACAGAAAATAAAGTCCACCGCATGAGGTGGCAGCACTATAGATTACTTGTAGGTAAGCTTGTGCTTACAACAATGATACCATAGATTACTTATGGCAAAGCGCGCACTTACAACAGAAATAATAAGTAGCTAATATAAACATGGCAAATGTACCTGAATAGGCCGAGAGTGCTAGACTAATCTAAGTAGATCAATATTGACATATATATGTAGATATGCGTCTATAGAGCCAACTGGAACACCATGCTACTCAGATAAGTTGGAATTTTCATTAATATATAAAGCGACAACAGTCAAATTAAAATGAAAGCATATCAGACATATACTGGCTCAAGCTGAGCAAGCTTTCAAACAATAGCAATAGAGCACATCATGCATTCAGAGCTCCCAACAACTTACTATTAATTGGTCTAAATAACAAAAGAATCATCAAATATAACTCTGGCATATATAGATACATTTAGTATGGGACATTTTGCATCTGGCATCTGAAGAAAGCTGCAATGACTATGTAAGTTCCAATGGTATCATTTTTATTCTCAGCGTTGCAGGTATAGTATCAACAGCAGTACATCAAACAGAACACTTGTAATTGGAAATATGTCTACCAACAGCAGAACGTTGATCATCAGTTATAGGGTGTGTTTTGACTGAAGCATATGGACTTAGCATGTAATCAATGACTGGCACTTCTAAACTGCTATAGGGCATCCATCCTGTTGGAACATCTGGAATGTAAGAAAGGATATGGTGCTAAGAGAACATGGTCTACAATAAAGCAGATGGTTGACCAAATGTTTACCTCATGTTGTCCTACATTAGAAAATTTATTTAAGTTTGCTCTTCTGTGTCAAATAAATGGCTTGCATGTAGCATCACTGACCACATTGCTCCTTACTCAGCACGGATATGCTCTGCTACCTGCGGACTTAAACTGAGATATACTTTGGAAATCATAACAGGAACAATATATCTCAATAAGGAAAGCTTATGTCAAAACTGAATAAGAGACACACAACAAATACTCAAGACACGTACAATGTTTTGCAACAGGGCATATCAAGATTATGCAGACCTCCGACTCGCCCATTTGGCTGTCGTCCTGGTCGTCACTGCATGCTACACAGAGAGAGAAGGAAATGAGAGAAGACACATGCCTAAATATGAGGAAGCGGAAGCAAGGGAGCCCACAGGAGGAAGCAACGACAAATGGATCACACGCCGCACTCTTGCTGAAAATATGATGTTTTTTTTTTTGTTGAGTTATATATATTGTAAAGGAAAGCGGTAGTTCTAAATCGGGTAATGTGGTTAGCTGAAATTCAATTTGAAAGCAATCCATAATTGGAGTAACTGAGTTTAAATTTTGTCAAAATATGCATTGAATCAAGTTTTTTTTTGACATGGGAGTACACAATTAGAGGAATTTAAGTTACATTGCTTGCAAATATGTCGAAATATTCATTGAATCATGAATTTTGCAGTTTATGTATTAGCATTTGTAATGTAAATTATTTAGAGTTGTTTAATCATGTATGGAAAAGTGTTAGGTGTAAATAATTTGGTGGAGGCGAGCAGGGCGGGCGGCGCGTCGAGCCATATAGTCGCCGGACTCGCCGACGGCGACCAATCTGTGGCGGCGGAAGGCGCGACCACGCCCGCTGTAACTAAAAATGTTGAATTCCATATTTCGCACTCGGTGTAATTAAAAATGTTGAATTCCATATCTAGAGTAAGGTAATTTAGATTGTTTCCAAATACTTTCAAATGAAAATGTTTATATTGAAGTCCATAGTTAGAGGAAATGCATTGCGTGAGCATTTATTAAATTTTTAGGTAGTTTCCAAATACTTGCAAATCGAAATGTTTATATTTAAGTACATAGTTAGAGGAAATGCATTGCGTGAGCATTTACTAAATTTCAGCTACACATAATTAGAGGAAGAGCAATTGGATTTTCTCGAAGTATTTACCAATTCGAAATTTCCAAACATGTTTGTTTGAACTCTACAATAATTAGAGGAAGTGCATTTGGATTGTCTCCAAATATGTACCAATGCATAATATTCAAACATGTCTGTTTTCTGCCATAAATTATGTTTGTATTTTGCCATAAATAATGCACCACTCAATTTGGCACGGCGGCACGCCGCAGCCGTTGCAGTTCAAAATGTATAAACATGTTTTTTTTGCCTTAAATAGCTAGAATTTTTTTTCATAACATGTTGACCTATTTTTCATATTTTGTGCGTATTTATGGAAATAATTCAATATTTTATTTGTTTTTTTTGTCCAAATGTGCACCAATTCAAAATATGTAAACATGTTTGATTTTTTACGTACATAATTAGCATTTTTTCTGACCATTTTGACATATTGTTTCCTATTTTTCGGGTATTTGTAGCAATAGTTCAATTTTCTGTTTTTTTTTTAAACTGACATGTGGGCCACTGCGACGTCGTGCTGACGTCAGCAGTGGCCACATCGGCCATGGCGACGGCGGCGGCACCGCGGCGCATCCGCGCGCGTCCGCGCGATATGGGACGCTCGCGTGCGGGCGGACGACGCGCGGCGACGCGGGCGACCCGCGAGCGGCGGTGCCGCCGTCTTTGGGTCGCCGGAGCGGCGGTGGTGGCGCGCGGAAGCGGCGGCAGCCATGGCGCACGACGGCGGCGAATCTGGCGCGGCCGCGGCGTCCCGGGACGCGGCGCCCAGGGACGCGGCGCCCAGCGAGGAGGTGGAGGGCGGCGCGGCGGTGCCTCCCGTGGCCGCCGATGCGGGCGGGGAGGGCCGTGGCGACAGGGCGGCGCGTCGGCGCCGCCGGCGTTTTTCCGCCGTCGCGCGAGAGAGGAAGGAAGAGGGAGGCTGCGAGGTCGTTTTACGAAAACGACCCTCATATTTCCCGTAATTGCAAATAAGGACGAATCAGCGAGAAAGTGTGGACTGCGGGTTAATATCGGCTTTCTGGAGGGTCGTTTCTGTATAACCGTCACGGCCACGACGGGAGAGCCGCGTGATCGTCGACGGACGGCTGGGATCGAGCACTGTTCAACACTGTAGATGAACAGTACCATGAACAGTGACTCGAGCTCCCATTCGGGCCAACTTTCATATAGTGAGTAATCTATCTATTCGTCATTTGGGCGCCACGACTCAGATGCTCTTAGGTTTAGGTTTGACCATCTGACCAACCAACGAGTGGCCGTCCGCCCTTGATTGCGCCGCGCCCTGCCTTCATCGTGACAAGGGAGACCGCATCATCGTGTTCAACCCACGTGCCAGGCCGCTCGAGCACGCGCGCGTTGAAACTTCCTCGCCCACCCGCTCCCATTTAACTTCCTGGTAAACCATCACCCAGCAGCAAGTCCACCCCCAATTCCAACCAAAACGAAGCAAAATCCTCCATATGGACCACCCGAAGCCGCCGCCATCGACGGCCGCCTCCGCGGCGGGGGCGGACACGGCGCCGAACCCGCACGCCTTCACCTGCGAGCTCCCGCACTCGATCTACGCGCTGGCCTTCTGCCCCTCGGCGCCCGTCCTCGCCGCCGGCAGCTTCCTCGAGGACCTCCACAATCGGGTCTCCTTCCTCTCCTTCGACTCCGTGCACCCCTCCGCCGCCTCCTTCCGCGCCGTCCCGTCCCTCTCCTTCGACCACCCTTACCCGCCCACCAAGCTCCAGTTCAACCCGCGCGCCGCCGCCACGCCCCTCCTCGCCTCCTCCTCCGACTCCCTCCGCCTCTGGCACGCCCCGCTCGACGACCTCTCCCACTCCGCCCCCGCCCCAGAGCTCCGCTCCGTCCTCGACAACCGCAAGGCCTCCGCCTCCGAGTTCTCCGCGCCCCTCACCTCCTTCGACTGGAACGAGATCGAGCCCCGACGCATCGGGACCGCCTCCATCGACACCACCTGCACCGTCTGGGACATCGAGCGCGGCGTCGTCGAGACGCAGCTCATCGCACACGACAAGGCCGTGCACGACATCGCCTGGGGGGAAGCCGGGGTCTTTGCCTCCGTCTCCGCAGATGGCTCCGTCCGCGTCTTTGATCTACGGGACAAGGAGCACTCCACCATCGTCTACGAGAGCCCACGCCCAGACACGCCGCTCCTCAGGCTCGCCTGGAACCGCTATGACCTACGGTACATGGCCGCCCTGCTCATGGACAGCAGCGCCGTCGTTGTGCTCGACATACGCGCGCCCGGGGTGCCCGTGGCCGAGCTGCACCGCCACGGGGGATGCGTCAACGCGGTCGCGTGGGCACCACAGGCCACGAGACACCTCTGCTCGGCGGGGGACGACGGGCAGGCGCTGATTTGGGAGCTGCCTGAGACGGCGGCGGCGGTGCCTGCCGAAGGGATTGATCCAGTTCTTGTTTATGACGCCGGTGCGGAGATAAACCAGCTGCAATGGGTGGCCGGACACCCTGACTGGATGGGAATTGCCATCGAGAACAAGGTCCAGCTTCTCCGGGTCTGACAAGGTTGGTTCCATTTGTAAGTTTTGGTTTCACAGTTCTATAGTTTCACTGTTCTATAGTTTCGATTGATGGTCGGTCAAGAACTCAAGATCTGCTGTCGGTTCCTCTAAGAAATAAGCTATATTGATTAATGCTAACTTTGTTAGATTTAATGAAGGTGATTTGACATGTTAATGGATATTGGGCATGTATAACCTCATTGGTGGCAAGCATACTTTTTTTCGGCTATGTTATTTCAGTTGAGGTTCCTCTATAGGACCGTCCCATGAAGTATAGAATTCGCTATTGTTTATGCATCAAGTCCAGCTTATGATGAACTGTAGAATGGTTTTTTTTTCTTCTAAAAGTTGACCACTGATTATAAGTGTTTGCAAATGATGTGGTTGTGAAAACGACAAAAATGCGAACAAGTGCATCTGTCTGTTATGGATGCATCGAATTACAATAGTCATGTGTAGATGACCAACGGGCAATGTCTATGTGGGATTTACAATTGCAATCCTTCTTTGCGAGTTAAGCAGAAACCCAGTTTATTTCAAAATCTGAATTTGGATGTTTTGAATTACTGTTCACCATTATTCTTTTTTACTCAGTTATCAGAACAAGCATTTTATGTCTCATCTGTGGTGCTAACTGAACAAAGGTTATGGGTCCAACTTCACTTGGATCATGAAATCAATTAGCACACACAAGACCATTTGTAGGAAGCCTTCCTTCATTCACCATGCATTGTTAGTTGTGCCACTGTCATCCTTCTCTCCGTCTTACTCAGTGCCGAAAAAATGGAGAAAAGGGCAGTGCCGCTGTATCTGTTAACCACATTAAACTTGGGGAAGATGAACTGGCCTGTCTCTTGAACAATTAACAACAAGAAGTCCAGCCACTTCTGAGTCCTGACCATAACCAGGTTCTGAATTGGGGAGCAAGGCATTTCATGGAGGTTCTGAATTGCTCTTGGTTCATGAGCTCTACCATATTTTGAGCAACATATATGTTTAAAAGTTCATCATTGATGCAAGATGTGCAATTGTGTTATGTATTCTTATTATTTTACTCTTACCTGGAACGTCAGATGCTGCTTATGAATATTTTTCTAACTATGTAGACACATACACTAAAAACATATGATTGAACCAAAAATGTGTTGAGTATTTTAAATTTGGTGGGTGGACCCTAATAGTGCCTAAGCGACCACCATTCGATATTACATGCGACATAAACTCAAATGGTAAGAACAAACCTGTTGCAATATAAAACTACTCTCAGCAAGATATACTTGACTTTGACTCCAAAGATAAGAAAAGGTCTATATAATAAAGGCAACTCATAGTAAGTAAAATCCGAGATCTGAAATTCTTTGAGTACCGCAGCATAATATCCGTATGCTGGTACATTGTTCCAAGTCTAAAGGTAAACACCTGGCGACTAATCATGTACCCTGTTTGCTAAGCTCTTTACAACTGTAATATCACTGATTTGTAGACCTGACATTTCATATCTGATATAAACCACATTTCATATATCTGTACAATGTTATATCTGCGGATACAGTTTATTGACAAAATGCGGCATAGTGTTCTTCACTACTAGAATGCAGCCGGAGCAATATCCCTAGTTGTTTCTAATGGGAACATCAATCAAACATTAAATGAAGATTTCTCTTTCGGCTGCCAATTATTTTCTCAATGTTCTGAGTATGTTGCTAACTTCTATATCTAACATGTTTTATGCAGAAAGTTTCCCTGCATGTAGAACATTTCGAAGAACGCTCAAATTCAACGGGAGCTGTGGGATTTCAAACAATCTGTTTACACGTGTCTAGTTGTGGCAACCTCGCATATTTGGTGCGCCATTAACATGGAAGAAGTCATCCTGCTAGCTCTCTCTTGTGAGATGTATTTTGCTACCAAGGAATGATCTTGTGGTCAGCATAGACCTGACTACCTGTGCCTATTGTGATCTCACTGTGAAGATGGAAATATAGTCTGTAGTAGGGCATCGTTTTTCATTTTAGCAACGGGGTTTGGAGGTTGGCTCTAGTCTTGTAGTCACTCATTGTTTCGGCCTTCTTTTCTTGATTATACTATTTTTTTTCGAATAACACCCTTTCCTGTAATTTGTGTAGTCCACCGACGGTATATGGGTTGTATATTGTGAAAGAACTTTTCGAGACATTCATGAGTATCAGCTCGAATATGTTTCAGTTGAAAATTTTACTTGTGACAAAAGCGAGAACTTACAGCTACCAAAGGTGATGTCCCATGGTTCTCAATAAATATAAGGGATTTGAGCTGAAAGTTAAAAACGTGGCCTAAGGATTTTTGTTGTTTTGTTTTGAACAGAACATAAGTAAACTTCAGGTTTGACAAAACAAGGTAAGCATAATGCATTCTATCGGAAAGTGAAAGCTCTCTCAAGTCATAACTGATAGCCACAGCTAATGCTGTCGGTTTTGGGGCGATCAAATGTACTTATATCTTTCATTTTCACAAGAAAATGATCCTTCTATCTGATATCGAGCAAATGTAAAACAAAAGAAGAAGAACGTTCATCCATGCGGCCGAACTCAATGGAACTGTAAAACAAAAATGTGACCCATCAGCTGAGGAACTTCTAGAAAACGGGCTGAATTTCATCTGTCTGTGGGCTTAAGACCTGCAAGCTGTCCAGTGACAGCTCTATTTCTGGCCTTCAAATCATCATCATCATCATAGTATATAGTATATATATATATAGTATATATAAAAGCTGTGCACTTCGGCGGCCTGGGAGCACCCCGGGCACTGTAGATGGTTTTCCCCGCTTTGTCTCCTCAGATTTTTTGTCGGCTCTAACTCCTTGATTTTGGATCCAATTTCCCCGCTTTTTCTCCTCAGATTTTTTTTTTGTTTCCCCAAAACTTATATACATGAAATATATTCGCGTCGACAAGTGGATTCATTCTCATGAACGGTTTCGAGATTCGTCGACTCTGACTCCTCAATTTTGGATCCAGATTTTTTTTTGCCAACATTTTTTCCCCCGCTTTTTCTCCTCAAATTTTTTTTGTTTCCCCAAAACTTACATACATGAAATATATTCGCGTTTATATATAAAAGCTGTGCACTTCGGCGGCCTGGGAGCGCCCCGGGCACTGTAGATGGCACTGGTCATCTACAGTGTTCTACAGTGCCCAGGTACTGTAGCGTTTTTTTTTTTTTTGCCAACATTTTTCCCCTCGCTTTTTCTCCTCAGATTTTTTTTGTTTCCCCAATACTTACATACATGAAATATATTCGCGTCGACAAGTGGGTTCCATCCCCGTGAACGGTTTCGAGATTCGTCGACTCTGACTCCTCAATTTTGGATCCAGATTCACACAAACATTTGACAAATTTTTCCAATTTTTTCCCAGAAAAGTCCTCATCTTTTTCAAAAAATTAACGGTTTCGAGTTTTGTCGGCTCTAACTCCTCGATTTTGGATCCAATTTCCCCGCTTTTTCTCCTCAGATTTTTTTTTTGTTTCCCCAAAACTTATATACATGAAATATATTCGCGTCGACAAGTGGATTCATTCTCATGAACGGTTTCGAGATTCGTCGACTCTGACTCCTCAATTTTGGATCCAGATTTTTTTTTTGCCAACATTTTTTCCCCGCTTTTTCTCCTCAAATTTTTTTTGTTTCCCCAAAACTTACATACATGAAATATATTCGCGTCGACAAGTGGGTTCCATCCCGTGAACGGTTTCGAGATTCGTCGACTCTGACTCCTCAATTTTGGATCCAGATTCACACAAACATTTGACAAATTTTTTTCAATTTTTTCCCAGAAAAGTCCTCACCTTTTTCAAAAAATTAACGGTTTCGAGTTTTGTCGGCTCTAACTCCTCGATTTTGGATCCAATTTCCCCGCTTTTTCTCCTCAGAATTTTTTTTTGTTTCCCCAAAACTTATATACATGAAATATATTCGCGTCGACAAGTGGATTCATTCTCATGAACGGTTTCGAGATTCGTCGACTCTGACTCCTCAATTTTGGATCCAGATTCACACAAACATTTGACAAAAAAAATTCAAATTTTTTGCAGGAAAGTCCTCATGTTTTTCCAAAAATTAACGGTTTCGAGTTTCGTCGGCTCTAACTCCTCGATTTTGTATCCAAATTCGCACAAACATTTCACGAATTCTGTCAATTTTTTGGAAAAATATGCTCGTCGACGAGTGGGTTCCACCCCGTGATCGGTTTCGAGTTTTGTCGGATCTAACTCCTCGATTTTGGATCCAAATTCGCACAAACGTTGACGAATTTTGTCAAATTTTTCGCAAAAAAACCCGCGTTTCCCAAAAATTACATACATGAAATATATGCGCGTCGACAAGTAGGTTCCATCCCCATCATCGCTTTCGAGTTTGGTCGACTCTAACTCCGCAATTTTTAGATCCAAATTCGCACAGCCATTCCACGAATTTCGTCGAATTCGAATTTCCTTCGACATTTATTATGTCATTATAACAAAACATTTCAAACATAAAATTTCTCTTAAAGGCCGCGGCGTGAATACTAAAACCCTGACAAGTGGGTCCAGTTCACTTAAAGAATTTGCAGAAAATGAAATTTTTTTACAAAATCAATAGTTTAAGAACTATCTACCAGAAAAATGTAAAAAATATATCAGCATAAACAGAAAAACAAATTCTAATTACTTATATCATAATAGAAACATTTTTTGACATTTTTTAAATTGGACCCAACTCACTTAAATAATTTACAGAAAATGAATAATACTATAAAATTAATGGTTTAGAATCTACCTACTAGAAAATTATGCAAAATATATCGCAACAACCAGAAAAATAAATTCTAATTAATTGTACCATAATGCAAATATTTTTGGGCATTTCAAAATCGGTAAACATTGACAAAAAAACCAAAATGCACTTCTTCTGATTAAATGAAGCTGATTTCGAATTAAAAAATATTATATACTTTATTTCCTCTACTTAAGTATCTTAATTAACTATTTAAGACAACATAAAAACATATCATACCATTTAAAAACCAGATTGCATTTAAAGATAACATAACAAAACTCTCTCTAAATATGCAATTTAACTAAATAAATACTCAAATTGGTTAATAATTCTATATAACCATAATATTTTTACTCTTGAAATGAAATTAAATAGAATATTTATGTCACAAAGGAAAACATATTTTACCATTTTAATCTAGCTAACATACTAGATGTAATATAACTAAAATCTCTCTAATTGTATGCTTAAATTTTAAAAAACCTTTATGAGATGGATATTTAAATCAAATACAAATTCACTTCCTCTAATTATGGACTTAATTTAATAAATGATTAAAGCAAAATACAAACATTTCAAGATATTTCACATTTAGATATAATATAATTAATCTCTCTCCAAATATGTAGTTAAATTTAATAAATGCTCAATCTGGTGAATATTTCGATATAATCATAATGTATTTCCTCTAATTATGAATTTAAATGAACTACTTACGTCAGAATAGGAAACAAATTTTATCATTTCAATTTAGCTAACATATTAGAGATAATATGGCTAAGTTTTCAATAATTTCTATTTAGATTTAAAAATGCTTGATTAGTTGGATATTTGTAGGAAATACAAACTCATTTCAGCTAATTATGGACTTACTTTAATAAATACTTATACAAAATATTTCCTGCAAATTCATTTTCCTCATATTATGAGTTTAAAATTAAATTCAAAAAATGCTCAAGCAATGTACTCCCTCCGAATATTGGGTTCAATTAAAATTCTCTCCGAATATTGAGTTAAATTTAATATGTAAGATAAAACACAAGCATATCATACCAAATCGACTAGGTTAACATTTACAAATAATATACCTAAACTCGCTCCAATTATGCGATTCAATTTACTAAATGCTTAAAGTAAACTTAAATCTCTTTAAATATGAACTTAAATTTAAATAACGCTTTATTACATGCACATTTCAGGATGATTTCAAATTGAATTTGCGCTAACTACATTATACACGTTATAACTACTGCCTTTCCTTACAATATATATACCACGATTAAAAAAAAAATTTACCACAAATTAATCTCAGCAAGGCCGCGGCGTGACGCCGCGCAAAATTTAACTAGTAGGCACCAGAGAAATGTACAAACATTGGGAAGGTTGCAATGGGGTGACTTGAAGAAATTATGGCACCGATGATAGCAGGGTAGTAATTATGCTGAAGAGCATAAACCTCCGATCGAATGAACTATGGTTTACAAAACCAGGCTGCCATGTTCTTCTACCTGGCATCTGGGGTATTATTACTAAGTATATGAAAGCTGGCGCAATCCGCGGCCTCTCCGCGCTCGGCGACTGTAGTTAGCAACAGTTCGCACTGTTCATGTACAGTGTTGAACAGTGCCGCGGAGGGACCTGTTTGTAATTTACAGAAAACTGAACGACTTTCTTGCAAAAATGCCACAACATCTTCTTCCTCTTCCCTCTCTCCCGTGCGGCACCGACGTCGCCACCGCCGCCGCCACCTCGCGCCGCCGCCCCGCTCCTCCCCGTTCGAATCCAGCCATGCGGAGAGCTCCGCCGTCTTCAACTCTCCATTCTCGCAGGAAATCGGCTACTGGGCCGCCGCGAGGGCGCCGGAATCGCCGCTGCCGCCGCGTCCGCGCGTCGCCGGAGCGGCATCCACGAGCTCGACGCTCACGTATTGTTTAATCACTGCAATCCACAGAACGTGCTTGCTACGAGCTGCCAGTCCACGAGCGCCAGCCGTGTTCCCTTCTGGGCTGAGCTCCAAGATCCATCCAACCATGGCGGACACCACGACGCTCTTCTTCCTATTCCTCTCGCTCGCCACGCCTCTCTTCCTCTCGCCCTCCTCCTCGGGAGCCGGAGGAAGCGCCTCCAGCTGCCGCCGAGCCCGCCGTCCCTGCCCGTCATCGGCCACCTCCACCTCTTCAAGAAGCCGCTCCACCGCGCACTGGGGTCCCTCGCGGCGGCGCACGGGCCGGTGCTCCTCCTCCGGTTCGGCTCCCGCCGCGTGCTCCACATCACCGACCCCGCCGCAGCCGAGGAGTGCCTCAGCACGCACGACGTCGTCTTCGCGAACCGGCCCCGCCTCCCCTCCGCGCGCTACCTCTCCAACGGCTACACCACGCTGGGCTCCTCCAGCTACGGCCCCAACTGGCGCAACCTCCGCCGCATCACCACCGTCGAGGTGTTTTCCGCGCACAACCTCCTCCGCTCGGCCGCCGTCCGCGCCGCCGAGGTCCGCGACACCGCGCGGCGCCTCTTCGCGGACGTCGGGGCCAAGGCCTCGGAGTCGAGGCCCGCGCAAGTCGACGTGAAGGTGTTCGCGTTCGAGCTGACACTCAACGTCGTGGCGCGAATGATCGCCGGGAAGCGGTACTGCGGCGGCAAGGAGTCCGAGGAGGCGGCGAGGTTCCGGGAGATGACGCGGGAGTACTTCGCGATGCACGGGGCGTCCAACCTGCAGGACTTCCTGCCGGTGCTCGGCATGCTGGATATCGGCGGCGCAAAGCGGCGGGCGGTGAGGCTGTCCGCGAAGCGCAACGAGTGGGCGCAGCAGCTCATAGACGAGCACCGCGCCGCCGACGACGACGGAAGGAGGAGCCGTGGTAGGACAATGATCGGCGACTTGCTAGACATGCAGGCGTCGGAGCCGGAGGCGCACAGCGACAAGGTCATCAGAGCGCTCTGTCTGGTGAGCGACTACATTTCTTTCGATTCATTTGCCACCTCGGTTCATTCTGTTCTGCGAATTGCATCAGCGTCAGCGCGTAGCTTCAATCACTAGAAAATCATACGAATTGCCAAGTACCTCAGCTGCATTCCGTTGACGACTAAAGGATTAATCAAGCTATTTTCTCATCGCAATCAAGATCGACACGGAGACTTTTCCAAACAACTTTTTCCTCCCAATCAAGCCGAGTGTTCAGAATATCGCGATACATTTCTTTTCCAAACAACTTTTGCCTCCCAATCAAGGTCAACTAATTTCTTTTCCAAACAAGAAATGGTGAGCGACTACATTTCTTTCGCTTCATTTGCCACCTCGGTTGCCTCTTCTCCTCCATTCTGTTCTGCAAATTGCATCCAAATCAGCGCCTAGCTTTAATCAGTAGCAAATCATACGAATTGCCAACTACTTAAGCTACATTTCGTCCACGACTAAAGGTTTAGTAGCAAAGATCGACACAAAGGCTTTCAAAAATTATAAAAAATAATTCACAAAGATCACAAAAAATAAATGCTAATTAATTATAGCAAAACAAAAAACATATTTACACATCTAAATTTGGTAAAAATTTAGAAAAATTCCATATACACTTGCTCCAATTATATGGAGTTGAATTTAAAAAAAAATTCTCTAGAATCCAAATGAATAAATGTGCATTTCCACCCATTATAGACTTAAATTTAAAATTAATATTTTTTCAACATTTCAAATTGCTTAAAAAATTGGAGATACTCTAAAATATATCTACATGCTCAAAAAAAAATGCCTACTATTTACAGAAAAAAAATGTTGGAACATTTTGAATTGGTGAATATTTGAAGAAAAAACAAATGCACTCCCCATAATTATGGAGAGTTGAATTTAACAAATGCTCACACTACGTATTCCCTCTGATTATGGACTCTAAATGAACATTTCAATTAAGCAAAATATTGGAAAAAAAATAACTTCCTCTAAATATGAAATTCAGATGCAATTCCTCAAATTATATATTGACTTTACTAAATGCTCATATAATGCACATCTTGTGATTACGAACCTAAATTAATTATTTATGCCAACATATAAACATAATCAACCATTCAAATTTGCAAAGTATTTGAAATTACCCTAGCATCTAAAAAAAATTAAATTGGTCAACATTTGGATATAATTATAACACATTTTCTCTAATTACAGTTAAGAATTCATGGCAACATAGAAACATATTTAAATACTTCAATTTGCTAAATATTCGAATATTCTCCAAACTATATAAAAAATGCTCGGAAAAAATCAACACTAACTATGTATGGCAAAACACAAAACATATTTCAACAATTCAAAATGGTCAATATTAAGATGCAATATAAATGAACTTTCCCGAATTGCGGACTCGAATCCAAAAAATATGCACTAGCACTAACTACGTACTTAAATTAAAAATTATTTGGAAAATATAAGTATATTTGGATATTTCAAATTGCTAGAATATTGGACGTACTACAAAATATATGAACATGCTCACAAAAAATAAAAGATAATTATTAATGCCAAAATACAAACATATTTAAACAATTCAAAATTATAAAAAAAATACAAACTAACAAAAACGCGGCGTGACGCCGCGCAAAATTCCACTAGTTCTTTCTGAATGTGGGTGGAAAACCTGCCTGCCCTCTTTCCAGTTGGTGTGGCCCCGCTAAAAAGCCTCCAAACAAAGTGGTCTGGACTCTGGAGTCGAGGAGTAAGGCTTTTATCTTTCCAAACCTGCACAAGAATTGAGCTGACCTGCAAGGGAACTTCTCTTGTTCTCTGATTCTGGGGCAGCACGAAGTGGATTCTCCCGCAGGGTTAGAGCATTCTCCACCGGCGAAGGGTCCAGACGCAAAAAAACATCCAATAGTACCCCAATCTATTTGGATCGAAACAATAACTGTCTGGCACCCTAAGAGCAAGTCCAGGAGGCACCCTACATCCTCCCCAATCCTAAATGTAGGGGAGAAAGAGGAGGAAACACCCTCCAGCAGGCCCCCTACACATGCCCCTATAAATCTGCTGCCCCTACCCACCCCTCCTTCTTCCCTACATATTGGGGTGGTGAAAGCCTCCCCTATACAAGTAATAAAAGAGTTAAGACCCACTTAGAGCCCACTTAGATTCTTAATGTTGTTTTATCTAGAAAGTTAGGTACGAAATATTGTTAAAATATAGGTGAATGTGGTATAGGGGAGAGAATGTAGGGGAGCTGCTGGAGATAGATAAAATATAGGGGGAGAATCTGTATAGGGGAAGCCCCTACAGGGAGACATAGGGGGAGAAAAATTGGGGAGCTGCTGGACTTGCTCTAAGGACAACCAAATACTTGGGGGGCCTACTCCAGGGTGCCGGACAACGACCGGACAAGACCTCTTACAGGCGGGCCCACCTTGTCAACTGCATAATGGTCACGTCGGTTTACATGGCGCCTAGCCTTCTCGTCTTCCCAGGCTGCGCTGCCATGCCGTCGTGACAGAGGTATGACTCCCCCACACGTCGCCGGTATTAACTCCGACGCGTCACCTACCCCCCCACCCCCTCACCCCGGCGTTTCCCGCGCGCGTCACCCTTTCCCGCCGCTTTACCGCTTCCCGCCCAAGAGTCTGGCTAAGGTGGCCTACCTTGTCGCCGGGTCAAGCTGTGCTCCACTCGCCGTCTCCAACAAAATGCCTCGTTGCCTAGCCACCTCGTGGGCAACCATCATGGCCGCGTGCCGGCGTTTTTCGCCGCAAGACCTAACCCTCAATCGTCGGACAAAGAAAACAAAAACTAGGCGGAGGCGCACCGCTGTGGCCGGCGCCGGCTGCTATGTACGCCATCTATGGCACGACACGCGAAGAGTGGGAGAACTGCGCGTCGAGGGCGGTGGCGGAGGAGGAGAAGACCGACCATATTGCCAAGGTTGTCATGCGGGGGAGTCCGTCGAGACCACGACGAGGGAGGAGGCTGGCCCCGAGCTAAAAAAAAATTTGTTCAAAAATTGTGAATGTTCGGAAATTTTAAATAAAACCTTCGGGGAGCATCTCTGCCGGCGTGCCGATGGAGAAGCTTCACAACCAGGCCCACTTGCTTCGATTATGGGTTTGAATAACGATGTTGGCAGTTTGAGGGGTGAACAGAACATTCCAATGAGGGGAACATTCCAGTTCTGTTAAAATCAAAAAAAAAAACATTCCAGTTCTGTTGATTAGGCATCGGATAAACAAAAAAGCCTGGGGACATTCGGCACCGCTCGTAATCTGCAATGAATACGCATATCGTTGCTGTTGATTACTCACAAGCAACACCACTCAAACTCGTGCGAGCGTTGGAAAGAAATCAATGGCTTGTTCGCCGCTGATCGCGCACGGCGAGATCAGGCCGTCGTCACTCGCTCGCCTAACCCCGCGACAGAGACCGCGCACCGAACTGATTCATGTGCGTGCGCCACCGGAGGACGCGCGCGGTGCGCCCCATGGTGATAGCCGACGGCTCGCTCGCCGAATCCGCCCGTTCTGGCACACGCAGGCCCAATCAATGGCAACTTGCGTCGTGTCGCCATGTGGGTTCGCCGCCCGGCCGGTGAGACCCATGATGCTCCCTTCTAGAGGAGTACTAATCACGCTGTGCAACCATGTAGGATCATAATGGCGATGGATGTTGCAAGCAAGCGAGGACGATGCTGATCACGACACGCATTTGATCGGTTGAACTCCATTAGTTTCGATTACATTGAGTGACGGGATCAGGATATATGCAACTCTGGTGTAAGCAGAGAAAGCGAATATCTCGTGAGAAATATGCCGGATTGATCTGAAGACTGTAAAAAAAAGGCCATTCGGCAGCTGCGAAGAACCATGCAGTATGACTGACCAAGTCCCTGCTGTTCCCAGAGCCCCAGTTTGCAACAGCCAGAAAAATGAAGGAATCTAAACTTAGTTGTACAAGATGGTATTTTTTTTGCCGGAATGCGGATACTGTCTTTTTAGAATCGTCAAAATTCGCACATGAATCATGAAAATTGTGTTAGGGCGCTCGAGATGTGCACAAAGAATGGTGGGATAATCTCAAAACAAGCGATGCCAATCAGCCTCCGGTCCAAGAACAGACCCTGACCGGCTGACCCAGAATGTAAACGCTCGCCGCGTCAACGTTCCGGGCTAATGTCCCTACAAAATGTCTTGATAACAATAGCTTGCATCAGTTAGAAAAGATCCATGACCTTGTAAAAAAAAAAGATCCATGGCAACGTGCTGAAGTATGGAATCACCGGCTACCTTTTTTTTTTTTAGAGGGTATGCAAATGCATACCTTATTGTTATAGAAGGAGAGAAGTTGTTACAACAGTTGACAGTTAAGAAAAACTGTCACACACACCCACTAAACTCCGGTGACTACTCTAAATGGAAGTCTCCAGCTCCAGCTCCTGCAGCCACCCACATCTTGAAGTCCTCGACAATCCTTGACACGAGAATGTCCTCATTGCACTGCTGACTTGTGTTGCCGAAGACCCGTGTGTTCCTCTGCTTCCAAACTGACCAGCAGAAGAGTATGACGAAGGAGTCCATAGCCTTCCTTTGCTTCCCGCTGAATCTCACTCACCGGCTACCTTTCAAAACAAAATAAAAAATATCGGCACCAGTTGTCATCACGTCACTCGGCATTTAACCGGTTATGAGTTTCTACAACTCATATGGCGCACAACCCCTTATCTTTGGCCGTCCGTTTCCACGATTGAACGACCGAGATTTGTCGTTGAACGTTCAACCCATTCAATGAAAAATCGTGGCCGTTCAATCATGAAAACGGACGGTCGAAATAGGGGTTGCGTGTCATATGAGTTGTAGAAAATCCGTGTAGGCGTTTAAAACCTAGGTGGGCAGCTTCCGCGCCGGCCATTTCGGACGTCGGGAGACGTACGGCGAATCCGTCCTCCCACCGCGTTATCCACCTTCAAAACCACGTGAAACTGACTCTGCTTTCGCCTTTCGCTCTCCGCCGCGCTTTCTCCCGCTCTATATAACCTGCGACCGCGCGCGCTTTCCTCCGGACTGACTAGCCAGCCGATCATATACCGATCGTCCTATCCTCTTCGTCGCGCACCCACAATAACAAGCTAGGCGCCGTAACATTCGAATTCGCGCGCAATCGAACGATCGATCATGGGTTTCCCCCTGGTTGTGTACTGCGTGGCAGTCCCGAAGCCGGTGATCGCCTTCTGCAAGCTCCTGGCGGCCATTAGGTACGCGCTCCTCCTCGCGCTTTCCGCCGTCGGCCTCTGCGGCTCCCCCGGCCCCCGCTCATCCGCTGACGACGCCCCGCTGCCGGAGGAGGTGAAAGAGCGGCTCCCGTGCCACGCCGCCGGAGCTGCTGCCGCCGCGGCGACGTGCATCGTGTGCCTGGAGCGGCTGGAGGCGACGGACGAGGTGCGGCAGCTGGGCAACTGCGCGCACGCCTTCCACCGCCGCTGCATCGACGGCTGGATCGACCTCGGCCGGACCACCTGCCCGCTCTGCCGCTCCCGCCTGCTGCCCCGGCCGCGCGCGCGCGCCGGCCTCCTCGCGTGCCTCTGGTGATCGCGCACCCGGCCTGCCGGAAGCATCGGTAGGCAGTTCGGAGGGCGGTTCTGTTCTGCCAGCGCGTCCATTGGCTGCTCCTGCCGGCCGGCGACGGGCCCCGGTTTGGTGGTGCCGGCCGGAATACTGCTGAGATATTCGCGATTAGGACCGGCTACGCACTGCATTTATATGTGGGTGTTAAATTGGCGCCAAACTTGTGATTAATTAGCTCTACGTACCACTCTGTACAGTCATCGATCGACAGGTTTTCTTCTCACGCATTCGTGCTCCAATTATTATATATTTTCTTCATTTTTTTAGAGAAGGATTAGTCAGATGTATATACGTCGTCGTGTAGACCTCAACTTGCACTCACGTGTGCGGTATATATCAACTTGATGATAATAGAGATTTTTTTTTTGAAGCGTGGGCAAAAGCTTTGCCCTTTTCGATTAATTAAGATAGAAGTTGTTTACAAACCCGGACCAAGACGAGACAAGAGAGCTCGCTTGGCCCAACATGAAAAATAGACGGGATTACTCTCCCGGCATTATTTCTCCAAGCCGTTTCGCACCCGCGATGACCCAAAGCCTAGCCTCGGCCTTGATCTTATTGAAAACAAGCGTCGGTGGTGCAAACTTATTCCGGAAAACACGAGCGTTTCTCTCATTCCAAAGCTCGCAAGATGCAAGCCTGGTGATGGAGGCCAAGGCCTTGCGACTTGGAGACGTCATCTTGAGCCACCAACTAGAGAGCGAGAGGTCCGACCATTGGCTTGGATCCAAAGCGTGAATGCCAAGCCAATCCTTGATGAGGCCCCAAAGACGAGCCGTGTACCGGCAACCAATCAAGAGATGTGTGATGGTCTCCGGCACACGCTTACAAAGAGGGCAATGCCCACAATTAGGCCATCCACGCCTAGCCAAACGGTCCGATGTCCATAGCCTTTTCCGGAGAGCAAGCCAAGCAAAGAACTTGACTTTGGGTGGAGCCCAAACCTTCCAAACAAGGCTCTTCATGTTAGATGCTTCGGCCCCAAAGAATTGAGCCTTGTAGGCCGAAGCCGCCGAGTACTCTCCATTAGGTGTGAGCTTCCAAATGATGGTGTCCTCCACGTTTTCCACAAGAACAACATGGAGGAGAAGAATCCATAGCTCAATGAATTAGGAAAGGTGGTCATGCGAAAATTCCTCATCAAGGGTAATCTTGCTAACCCAAGCATGATCATCCATAGCCTTCTTGATGCTCCACTTCTTGGTTTTGGACACCATGAAAATGAGTGGAGCGACGTCTCTAGGTTTGCGCCCCTCGAGCCAAGGAGCATTCCAAAAAGAAGTCAAGTTACCATTTCCCACCGTAATCGTAGTTGAAGAGTAGAAAAGATCCATGTCCGCCGATGTGCAAGGGTTGCCGGTGCCGACCCAAATTTTTTCCCCATCCCTCCACTCGAGCCAAGGCCATCTCAAGCGGAGGGCACGCGCGAACTTCTCATTGTCGAGGATGCCAAGGCCGCCGAGGTCAAGAGGGCGGCAAACCGTCTCCCAATTGACCTTGCATTGCGCTCCGGTGACCTTATCCTTGCCCGCCCAAAGGAAGGCACGCTCCACTTTGTTGAGATACTCAAAGGTGCCCGGAGGGACAATGAGAGGAGTCATATGGTGGATCGCTTGGGAGGTGAGCACCGACTTGACAAGGGTAGCACGGCCAATGGCGGTGATGAGGTTGCCATTCCAAGTAGGAACCTTCCCGGCCACCTTGTCTTCGAGATGTTGGAAATCCACCCTCTTTAGGCACCAAACCGAGAGTGGGAGCCCAAGATATCTAATGGGGAAGGTGGCACGCACTACCGGAAGACCGGCAAGGACGTCATCAAGGTTGATGAGACCACATCTAATGGGAACCACGGAGCTTTTTTCGAAATTTGTGCATAAGCCGGTGACCTCACCGAAACCGCGAAGAATAGAGGAAAGGTTCACAATGTCATCTTTTATCGGGCCACAAAGATTGCCGCCTCATCCGCATACAAAGAGGTCCTCAAAATGTTCCCGCGACCTCGCAACTTGTGAAGAAGACCATTCCGAGTTGCAATGTCAAGGATTTGAGTGAGGGGGTCGATCGCAAGAACAAAAAGGAGGGGCGAAAGAGGGTCTCCTTACCGCAGCCCGCGCCCATGCACTATGGGGAGTCCGGCCACCCCATTAAGGAGGACTCGAGAGGTGGCGGACGAGAGTAGCGCGGCGATCCAATTCCGGAACCGACTTGGGAACCCACGACGTTGGAGAAGGTCAAGAACATACTCCCACCGGATGGAGTCAAAAGTGTTTTGTTCATTCCTATACTATCCGTCTGGCGTCACCAAGAATGCGTGAGATTCTGCCATTCCGGACACGATCGTCCGCACGTCCAGCAACCTCAATTAGATCTGCACAATTAAGAAAAATGTGGTCTTTCTAGAGCATCTCCGTCGACAGCCCTTGATTTTATCCGCCCCCTCAGATTGTGTCGGGTTCCGGACACATGTCAGGCACAATGGGAGTGCCTCTAGCGATGCCCCAAAAAAAAATTGGGAACAAGTTGAAGCAAAAGGTTCGAGTTTCATTCAAAATTTTGTTAAATTTGAAAGATTTAAAAAAGAGATTAAGCCTAATATGCGTCATCGCAAACCTAAACCCTACTATCGTTCTCGTCCTTGTCGTCGAGCTTGTCCCAGTCAACACTTTCATCGTCATCGTCGATGTGCACGACAGTGGATGAGGAGGCAACACGAGAGAAACATGCGTTCCACTAGCATGAGGTGGAAGCGTGGCCGCCGCCGGGGGAGGATGCATACTTTGGTGTGAGCTCGATGATCTTCATGAAGCCTTGCGAGTCCCCCTTGATCTCGGTGGCAGACGCCACCAGATCCTAGCTGATGTCGAGGAATTTGCTGTTGTGCTAGGTGTCCCATAGGGGCGATGACACGCAGTAGCCCGTCGACACAACTTCTTGCGTCTCCTTCTGCTTGAGCCAACGAAGGAAGAGGCGGCCGCGCGGCAGCGAACTCCGCGCTGGAAAGTCGTGGATCAACGGGCCACCTCCGCCTCCCCCACGTGGTGGCGAGCGTGACTCCTCCTTCACATGCGGCAGACGCTGCCACGCTGTTGCCGCCACCATGTTGAAGCAATGGTTGCAACCGCAATGTGGTGGCGCTCCCCGCTGCAGTGTGCTGGCAGGCGGCCTCAATTGCGCTGGCCAACGTGTAGCCAGTCGCATGCCACTACTCGTGCCACGCGGCGGTGTTGTAGAGCATCGGCCTCCACATGCCATCGTAGGCGGTGATGGCATACCTCTGCCCGTGCACGAATCGCCCGAGGCTCGACCCAATGGGCATAGTTCTGGTTGTCGTTCGCGGGGAGGGCTCGCTCCTCTGACATGATATAGCTCTAGCGTAGGTAGATGGTGAGCTGGATACGATCAGACGTTTCAGGAACAGGCGGCACGGTGAGATCACCGGCAGAGACAATCCACCTCTTGAGCAAGTGGAAGTCTGGCGGGACGAAGAACCCATATAGATGGACCTCCTACGGGAGGCCTTGTCCAGGAATTATCGGGATCCGAAGAGTGGGCCCCCAAATTTTCAGTAGGCCTTGGGGGTGATAGACATAATTTGGGTCGGCCCGGACAGATGTGGGTTACCGTTGTGTCCGATTTTTCCGTCCGGACTCCAATTGAGCCTTGGGGGGTGCCGGTGAGTGTCTCCAACCAGACCCTCCGTTATGCCCCTATTTGGTGGGACGAATAGTAGAATAAGGAGAGAGAAGAGAAAAGGCCACCCGGCCAACCGGACCCCCATTTTGTCCTTATGTGTCCGGTTTGTCTGGCTCCCCCATAGTCAGCCCATATGTGCGGTGGATATGAGGGCGCTCGGACATGTCCGGACAGGTTGTCACAGAGGATGTGGTACACTCTGGACCATATTTATTCTTTCTTTTCCCTTTCTCTTCCCGTCCCTACCAATCCCACGCAACTTAGCAGACACTTACAATTTTCAACCTTAATAGCAGGGTTGTTCATATTGACTCAAATCTATAAAATAAAGACTACAACTTTCAATCTTGTTCAGATTCTTGAGTTTTCATGCACAGCGGTTCATGTCTGAACTTTAGGAGGTATCTACGTCTTGAGTTCTTCAAGCATGTCGTATAAAGTACTTCAACCTAATGTCTTCATTTCTCTGTGTTCAACCCTTACTGTTTTCAATGTTGTTTCCTAACACTTCTGCTTGTACACTAGAATCACTCCTTGTGTACCATGGCAGTGTCTGTCTCTTGTCTCCAGCTTCTCGTTGCAAGCAGATTCTTGCGCAAGTTGAGTTACTTGCATCAAGCAGATGCCACTAGTACAGATCGGGCAATTTAAAACCCCGCGATCGCACACGGATGCAGGCGTCCGTGTGCGTTATCACCTATCGCTTACCCTTCGCGTTTAAAGCCGTATGCGAGGACCCGAAGGGTGTCCCCGGCGCAAACATTCGCATACGGTTACAATTTAGCAAGCGTGTGCGCGCTTTCGGACACGGACTATACGAAGTGACGCATGTGCATTAAGTGGCAGAATCGCACACGATTTTCCGACGTTTGTCCGTATGAAATTCTGCTGAACTATCGCACAGGATTTTTCTAAGTAAATCGTGTGTGATACATTGTTCTATTGCATACGATTGGTTTGATGTTATCGTTTGTCTAATATTTCGTCTTCCCGCATTTTTCTGAAATCTCACTAAGTATGAAATACCATGGTGTTCCCGTCTTTTGCTTGAGTATAAATTGTTTCGATGGCCATGGCCATTTGTTTATTTAGGATTTGTACAATGCCACACAGCACGGAAGCCATGGGAGATCGGGGACGGGGTACCTTCGTGGACCTCGCGCCGTCGGAGTCGGAGGAGGTGCTGCCCTCAGCGGCCGTGGCTGGGGGTAGCTCAACCAACCTCGCGCCGTGGGAATCGGAAGAGATGCTGTCCACAACGGTCTCAATCGATCACACGCCGACTGAGGCGCAGGAGGAGCTGTCCCCTGTGAACGGAGCTGGGGTTAACTTCGTTGACCTCACGGCGGTGGAGGAGTCCGAAGACAGCTACTCGGGTTCGTCGTCGGATGAGCCTCTGGCCACCCTAGAGGAACTTGAGGAGCATAAGTTGGTGGAGATGTCCATCGCGTCAGCGAGGTGTGAGGAAGCATTGGTGCATTGCGTGGTCGAGGAGTCTTTCGCCACTCTTCAAAAGTTCCGGGTTCGTGCGCCGCTGCGCGCCAGGCAGGAGGTCAAGAAGCAGACGCGGCTTTGATGCGTGCCGCGGGAAGGCGTTTGGCCAAGTGGAAAGCCGGTGAGTCCGGCAACCCGCTAGCCGACGTTGTCGGGGCATCAGGCTCCGGCAACTCGCTCGGCGACGATGCAGACGCCTCAAGCAACGTCAAGGGCCCCGCCGGCGACGATGTAGAGGGCTCAAGCAACGGCAAGGGCCCCGCCGGTGACGAAGACGTCGTCCTCCTCTCTGACGACGACGAAGAATATGTTTAGCTAGGTATTAGGTGGTTCTTATGTGTTATATATATGTAATGTGCGATTGGGATGTCCAATCTTTTTGTAGCAGGAAGGGCAAACCATGCGTTTGAATTAATGGAGCCCTTCCGTTACCAACTAATATTATCCAAATATTATTTACCAGGTTCCATTTTTTCTAGTACTCCTTTCCAACGGCAAAATTTGGCATTTCTCCAAGTTATCTTCAATGTTGTTAGACCACAACATAATCGCACACGGTTCATCCACATAAGAAACGTGTGCGAAGACTACTTTTTACCACAAACTGATCGCACACGATCTTTCTACGCATAACCGTGTGTGATAACAATCGCAAGACGGCTGGATGCGCCCACGGTTTCTGTAGATGAAATCGTGTGCGATACCTGCTGGGCCTTTAGGGCCCAGCAAGAGGAACCCATCCATATAAATAAGGACCATACGTGCTTGACCCGTACACAGGCTCCACTCTCCCCTGTCCCAGCCGTCTCCTCTCCTCTACAGTCGCACACACGCCCTCCCGGCCCTCCACCGCCACATTTGGCCTCCACCGCGGCCCTACCCCGCCGGCTGACCGGACGATGACCTCGCGGGAGGCCTGTCCTAGGCCGCCGACCCCCCATGCCTGTAGCGGAGCTGCACTTAAAAATTGGCAAGTCCCTGTGTATAGTGCAAATCCCTGGATCGATTCATTTGCACACACAGTTTAAGATGAATACCACAACAAAGTATCAATTATTACACGCGGATCCAGTACAAAAAAAAATATTCGTTACAAATTGCATAGCACAAAGCTAGCTTTGAAAGAGTAAAGCAGCGGAAATAAAAAGTAGCAGTGAGTCTCCATCATCTTCATGTGCCACAGGCGAAACATGTTGGTTGCAGACTCGAAACCCTTAAACGAAATCTCACTCGTCGTCGGAACAACCTGCAACAGGAAAAATGTTGCAACAAGGTGGGTTAGAACCATATAAAATGGAACTGGCAAGTGACACTCTGTGGACACATAGTGGAATAACTCTAATAACCTATATGCATATTTGGCTGGTGGAGTTCAAAGGCTATTTTGCGTAAAGCCAACTTTTTCCTAACTTTTGGAAAACATTTTCCTTCAAATCGAGACATCCATGGCATGAAAACCACTGTCTCTTCTACCCTTGTTCACCCATCAAATTTTACTTGGGAAATTAGAATGTTGGGATCCTCCGTTGACATCCTTGATCAGCTGCTCAGAATTGTCCGTTACCGGGGACACGGCTAAGTACTTAGTTTTGACACTCTCGAGAGGTTGTGCACGTTCACCACTTGACTCAATCAGCCCAAACTATCCTCTACACTCCATTAGTGATAAGGAAAAGGAGAAGATTAAGACGAGACATTTGGGAAACAGTCCCCTGTTCCTCTGGGCAGACCCATACAAAATATTCATCCGCTGAGAACTGCCGGAATCAGGTTCCTAGAACTTACTTAGTCAAGGCAGAGCCATAGTACCAAGTGGCTGCACTGGAAGCAATCTTCACTTGGAGTAACTTTAAATCCCTTTGTTCCTGGGTGGCAATCCACAAGTGAATATCCCATCGGGACAACACTCAACTCTCAACAGCCAATCAAGCCCAAATCCACCCAGGTGTTCATTTAACTTAGTAGAATTTAAGCTTTTCAATAAAACACATTTACATAGCATCAATAATTCTACTAAGTTATCATAGGATTCTAGACACAACTAGTAAAAAAAGAGATAGTAGTTTTAGCATAGCAATACTATCCAACACATGCATATAAAGAAATAATTCTAAGTCATGCATAGAAAAATACTTAGGAAGTTTATGGGGGTGTGCCACTTGCCTTGACAACAGGGAGAGTAGGAGTAGCAGTTGCAGAAGTCTTCGTTTCTCTCCGAAATTTCTAACACATCAAACAAGCCACAATAAACATACAAGCAAAAACAACACTATATGAAAAATATGACATGCATGAGATGCAATTATTCTAAGGAAATATGACATGCAAAACATTCTGAGGAACATAGACAAAATAACTTAAACAAGTTGGCTAGGTCAAGGTTGGATAAAGTAAACTTGATATAAATTAACTTGAATAGGTTGTATGGTTGCTCCAAGTCTTCACATTTTTGGTCTTCAAAGAATCTTCATCTCCCTTGTAGTTTTATTGATCTTCAATGATCTTCAATTAGCACTCTAGGGACTTAGTCATAAACATCAAGGACTTGGTCTATGTCCAAAGTGAAAGAGGGATAGGAAGGGCAGAAAAAGATAGAGAGAAAGATGTAGTTGATCCTTCCAGAGGATCACCTCCAGGCTTCCTTGTAGCTTTCTCCTTGGTGTGATGACTTTATTGAAATTTTGTAGACTTGATGGTTCTGCAGACTTGATGATTTTGGTATCACCAGGGCTGGTATTGGATGTAACTTAGCCACCACAAAGTCTAAGGGAGAAGAAAAGAAAAGAGAGAAAGACTTAGAGAATAAAGGTGGTTGGTCTTTTTGAAGTTCCTCTTGATTTCTTCTAAGTGCTTTTACTTCTTGGAGATGCTTCCGGAGTCTGTTTTCTTGGCTAAGTCCTTCATTATCCTTCTAGCTTCATGTTGAGAATCCCAATGATGGCAAATGCAACATCTTCTTGCCCTTCATGGTTTTCACTAGTTCTAACTTGGTGATTTTCAATTTGGAGGGTCAAAAAGGGCTAACAAACAACCAATCAAAATTTCAAAGGACAAGTTAAAAAATAAGGTGACTAAAATAATTTCTAAGGAAAATAAGTTTAACAAAACAAGGTGACACAATAATTTACAAAAATAAGGGGAAGGTCTCTCTGGCTAGGGGCAACTATTTGTGACATTTTGCAAAAAGAACAAAATAAAATAATTTGTAGAAATTAAACTAAGTCAAAAATACTCAAATTAAGCCTCTCATTTTTAAATCAGTTTAAATACATCCAAAAATATTTTTAGCAGTGACTAAGCTATTCTACAGAACACAAGGTTTCCAAAAATATTTTATTTGCAAAATTTGGATATATAGATTTAAAGATATGTCAAAATTACTCAAATCACACATTTGAAATTTGAATAATTTATACTAAGTAAAAACTGAAAACTAACAGTGCCAAAATATTCTACAAGTCTAGAGCTTTTCAAAAATATAAAGTTTGCTAAATTTGGCCAAACCAGTAAAAAGTTATGATAGTTCTAAGATGCAGGGGCTTTTCTGCAAAACTGCCAAATGGAACTAAATAGAAAAATCATTTTCCACGCGGGCGCTGACTGGATCTGACGTGGCCGCTGACTGGCCATCAACGTGGCTGTTGACTGGGCGCTGAGCTGGATATGTGAAAATATCTGGGTCGTTGGATCTGGATCTGACGGTCCAGATCTATCCGCACCCCTTCGTTTAAGTGATCTAATCTAAACCGTGAATTGTGGATCGGACGGTTCTGGTCGCGTTGACCAGACCGTGCGGCGCTAGGTCACTGGAGCGCGTCGGCCGACGGCAGCGACGGCTCGGCATGCCGCGTTCCAGCGAAAATAGCAAGCGCGGGATGGGGCTTTCGTTACCAAAGTGTGCAGGACGTCGAGGCGAGCTCGTAGGCGAAGTAGAGGACTGCGGCGCTTCCTGGTTCCTCCTGGATTGCTCGCCGGAGTACAAGAAGGCGACGGACGGCGTCGGTCGATGAAGCTCACGTCGATCTGAGGGCAGCAAAAATACGGGACCGTGTCAGGGAGGTGCGCAACAACAAAAGAAAGGGAAAGGGAGGGGTAGGAGGGCTCGGGGTGTCCTAGACTGGCCGGAAATGGAGAACCTTCGCCGACGGCAGTGGCGGAAGTCGAGCTCGAGCACGAGCAGCCTGGGGGCTCTCGGGATTTGGTTCTTGGGGCAAATGGAGGAGGATGGAGTGGAGATTATGTAGGAGCGGTTGTGGGAAGAAGATCGTGTCCTTGATGGCCGAATTGAAGAGGAGGAATTGCTGCCGTTTCTTGCCATTTGCTGCGCGCGTGATTAGAGGAAGAAGACGCCGTGTCGGTGAAAAAAAAAAAGAAGTGGGCTGCTGGTGGGCTGCGCTGCGCGTGAGGGAGATGGGCCGAAGCTGGGCTGGCTCGGGCAGGGTGGTCTTCTCCTTTTTTTTTGTTCCTTTTTCCTTTTTCTTTTCTGAAACTTTTAATAACTTTTGAAATAAGACTCCAAAAGAATTCAAACCAACTTGGTAAAATTTGTATAAATAAACTTTATCATTTTAAATAGTCAACACACTTTTCAAATACTTTTTCAAATGTAAACTAGAGCTTTGAAATAAAATCATTTGTGGTTTAATAAAAACAAATAAAAATACCACAAATGTAAATATTTGAAAATAATTTATTTTCCAAATAAGTACAATCAAATCACAACCAAAAATTAGACATAACAAATAAAACTATAATAATCAAAAACAATATATAGGGCATATCTTGCCCTTTTAATATATTTTCTTAAATATGTTTTCAAGTGGAAATTATATTTTCAACTTTTGAAAAATTTAAATGCTAACAATGCAAGAAGATGATGAATGAATGCATGATTTTGAATTTGCAAATCAATTACATATAGTTTTCAAAAAGTTTTTAATTTTTCTGATTTTTCAAATTCTTGAAAAACTTAGAATGCTACAGACTACCACCCTTAAAAGGAATATCGTCCCCGAGATTCGAGAAGGCTAGCAAAAGGTTATGACGAGGATGTCTGGGTGGCTACCACCCTTCAAAAGAAATCTGTGTTGGTAGTCAAACTTCAAGATGCAAACTTGATTGAGGGCGTACCGTTCACCATAGGCTCATTGTATGCTCCTTCCATGTGGACATGGTTCACATATCCTTGATCAAAAGGGTTTGACTTGGCAGCTTCTTCAGCCTTCTTTTCTGGGCACTCATTTGCATAATGGCCCTTGTTCTTGCACTTGTAGCACATCACCTGGCTGATGTCTTTCTTGTGGGGGTTGTTCCGGGGTTTCTTGTCTGGGCACTCGGTAGAGTAATGTCCTTGCTTCTTGCAGGTGTAGCAAGTGATATGGTTGAGGTTTTTCTTAGGTTCAACATTCGGACGGTGATTGTGGTTAGGAGCATCGTGTCCGTTTTCCTGGTGGTCTCCATTGCTTCCCTTGAATCCACCATTGTGATCATGATGCTTGTGGTGACTTCCTCCACTATGGTGTTTCCCATGTTTGTGACTATGGTTCACATCAGGAGTAAAGTGCCTCTTGAATGACGGCTCAGAATGATGTTTGTTCATACTCTGCTTCCTCTTCATGTTTTCAGCCTTCTTGATACTATCCTCAAGTGTGATTGCTTGGTCCAATAGGGCCTGATAATCTGAGGCGTATGCGACTGTGAAAGGAACTTTCATCTCGTCACACAGTCTCTTGAGAAAATATTCTTTCATCTACCCATTTGTGTCTATGTCTTCAGGAGCATAACAAGACAATGCATAGAAGTCATCTCTATACTCCTTGAGTGTCCTGTCCCCTTGCCTCAGGTTTTGGAACTCTCCTTGCTTCAAGTTCATAATGCTCGAAGAGATATGAGCATTACAAAAGTCATCCTTGAAGTTTTCCCAAGTTTAGGATGTCCAGAGGATGGGTGATTTGATAAGTTTCCCACCATTGAGCAGCTGGTCCTTCCAACAGATGAGCGGTAAACCTTACCATTTCAGGATCAGTACAATCACAAGTCACCAGATCCTTGTGCACAGAACGTAGCCAATCATCCGCCACATTTGGCTCAGTTGCATTGGAAAACTTGTTAGGCCTGAGCCTCAGAAACCTGGCAAGCCTGTCCACTTGGGGAGGAGGTGGTGGTGGTGATGGAGGTGGTCCAATTTGATTTGCCACGAACTGAGCCATCATGGTCATTAGCTGGGTTTGTGCTGTCATCATCTGCTGCAGCATTGCTTCAGTGTTGTTGTTGTTGTTGTTGTTGTTCTCAGGTGCACGACGGGGAGACATCTGTGGGTTTTAGCATAGATGAGTAAAAGATAGACAGATCTAGGAGAAATATTCCTACCCATACAAGCAATTAACACAATCAACCAAATTCGTTAACTCCAATACATCTTTTGAGAAAACCGAACTAATCGTTTTGGGTTGAAGCACCCCAAAGTTATGGGAAATAAATACGATAGTACTGCCATACCACAAGGGAAATCATTTTCCACGCGGGCACTGACTGGATCTGACGTGGCCGCTGACTGGCCATCGACGTGGCTGTTGACTGGGCGCTGAGCTGGATATGTGAAAATATCTGGGTCGTTGGATCTGGATCTGACGGTCCAGATCTAACCGCACCCCTTCGTTTAAGTGATCTAATCTAAACCGTGAATTGTGGATCGGACGGTTCTGGTCGCGTTGACCAGACCGTGCGACGCTAGGTCACCGGAGCGCGTCGGCCGACGGCGGCGACGGCTCGGCATGCCGCGTTCCGGCGAAAATAGCAAGCGCGGGATGGGGCTTTCGTTACCAAAGTGTGCAGGACGTCGAGGCGAGCTCGTAGGCGAAGTAGAGGACTGCGGCGCTTCCTGGTTCCTCCTGGATTGCTCGCCGGAGTACAAGAAGGCGACGGACGGCGTTGGTCGATGAAGCTCACGTCGATCTGAGGGCAGCAAAAATACGGGACCGTGTCAGGGAGGTGCGCAACAACAAAAGAAAGGGAAAGGGAGGGGTAGGAGGGCTCGGGGTGTCCTGGACTCGCTGGAAATGGAGAACCTTCGATGGCGGCAGTGGCGAAAGTCGAGCTCGAGCACGAGCAGCCTGGGGGCTCTCGGGATTTGGTTCTTTGGGCAAATGGAGGAGGAGGGAGTGGAGATTATGTAGGAGCGGTTGTGGGAAGAAGATCGTGTCCTTGATGGCCGAATTGAAGAGGAGGAATTGCTGCCGTTTCTTGCCATTTGCTGCGCACGTGATTAGAGGAAGAAGACGCCGTGTCGGTGAAAAAAAAAGAAGTGGGCTGCGTTGCGCTGCGCTGCGCGTGAGGGAGATGGGCTGGCTCGGGCAGGGTGGTCTTCTCCATTTTTTTTGGTTCCTTTTTCTTTTCTGAAACTTTTAATAACTTTTGAAATAAGACTCCAAAAGACTTCAAACCAACTTGGTAAAATTTGTATAAATAAACTTTATCATTTTAAATAGTCAACACACTTTTCAAATACTTTTTCAATTGTAAACTAGAGCTTTGAAATAAAATCATTTGTGGTTTAATAAAAACAAATAAAAATACCACAAATGTAAATATTTGAAAATAATTTATTTTCCAAATAAGCACAATCAAATCACAACCAAAAATTAGACATAACAAATAAAACTATAATAATCAAAAACAATATATAGGGCATACCTTGCCCTTTTAATATATTTTCTTAAATATGTTTTCAAGTGGAAATTATATTTTCAACTTTTGAAATTTTTAAATGCAAACAATGCAAGAAGATGATGAATGAATGCATGATTTTGAATTTGCAAATCAATTACATATAGTATTCAAAAAGTTTTTAATTTTTCTGATTTTTCAAATTCTTGAAAAACTTAGGATGTTACAATGGCGAGGGGGCCGTCTTCTCGTCCACATCCCGAAGGTTAGCGCTCGTTTAGCAAGGCCATCCTCATGTTTAATATGTCAGGTCTGTTTGAATATATTGGTTATGCGCTAGCAAGGCCGGATCTGTTAGAATAGCTAGTTTGTTGGTGTGTTACTGTTAGATCTTGGTATGTTATCTGTTAGAATAGGGATCTTTTAGAATAGCAACCTCTTTATGTTTTATCTTGTCACTATGAATGTTTTTGCCAGATGGGATTTGATAGAACACATTTCATTTTATACTTGTGTAATAGGGATCTTATTTTGGTGGCAATGTACAAGAAAAACAGGTAGGCTTTATTTCCCTCTCTTGGCCAATCGGTAGATGCTGGTAAGTGACACTAATTAGTTCAGTTTTAATGTTATTCTTATGTTTTCACCTCCTTGCGTTGATGGATATTTTGAACACATCATGCAGCAAGGATTATTTCACACATAACATATATGCAGCAATGGATCACCGATTTCTTCGAATATCTTTGCCTTGACGGTGGTAAGTGAATAATCATTTTTACTTGTTTTTGCTTTTCGTGTTTATCTTACATTGACGGGTTTGAGTCTGACTTTGTGACTCTTTTTATTCACAATAAAGGGTGTCTTGCATCCATTGTCAGAACAACAATTATGCAATGAATTTGTAAGTTTTTTTCCGTCTTATTCGTCCATTATGTCACATGTCATTCATATTATATGTACACCGAGTTAACATAAGTCATTTTCTCTATTTCTGTTTCAGTGGCCACTTACCCGTCGAAGGCAAAGTCCGGATCCTCGTAACCTAGCTTTCATATTCTGTGGAAAAAATGACCGCAGAGATGGACATGTTGCGGAGATTTGCGAAGACAAAGACGTATATAACCAAGAAATGTTCTTTCTTTTGTGTAGCTTTCGCATTTGTATAGCTAGGAATTCATACTTTTGTCGCAATGTATGAATATGAAATGTATGAATATGAAATGAATGAAACAAGGATATTTGCTACTGGATGATTCTTGTTTTTGATTTTTGCATGTGTTACAGCTGGTACAATGCCTACTAGGATGGTCCGGATATTCAAAGCGTTTGTGATGGATCCTTCACACAAACGACTAACACTACGATAAACGTGTGTGATAATTTCTTTAACAGACACGAAAATCCCTACCAAGACGTATGCGATTATAAGTAAATACAAACGGCTGTAAAGCAGAACCCGTGTGCGATCTTCTTAGCTATCGCACACGTTTATGGAAAACAAACCGTATGCCATGGGTGAACCAACGCACACGCTTTTTATTTCTGTCTGCGATCTGTAGCGACAACGCCCACCCATGGATAGCGACGGGCGCTATAATCGTTTGCGATTGCCAAAGTCGACCGTCTGCGTTTGCCATATCTATACTAGTGTGCCGACACCTTCAATTCTTCGTTGGATGTTGTCTTAAACGTTGTCTCAAACGTGCCTAATATTCTGGTATCTGGCATTTGTCTTGAGTCATCTTTGTTATCTTCAAACCAGCGAGATTTTTTTCTTATAGCTGGTGGTATTGTAGTGGAAGACTGGAAGCATCTCATTGTAGAGACAATGAGTTTGAATTTTCATTTTGTTCAGCACTGCTCCGTGATTTCCTTCTTGTTTCTCAATGAATCTCATGTGCCGATGTTGAATCTTGTTCATCTAGGATCCTTGTCCTACTTTCATTCAATCTTCATGAGCACACTGTTTCATACATGCTAAGTTTCTTCAGGAGCGGTCGCTTCAGACACACTCAATGTCTTCATTCTTTCTTAACCAACTCTTGGGACTATATTCCTATACATACTTGGAACACATATTAGTCCCTACTCATATTTTCATCAATCATCAAAACCCGCAAGGAGGGCATTAGATGCACTTACAAGAAATATATCTTCTTCCATTTTCTTCTATTTTCAACTTAAAATCCAACATACAGTATTCAAGCATTACCTATGGATAAACCCTTCAGTACAAGTCAAACATAAGATGGGCGACATTGAAAGAGCACGTTGCCACATATGTGGTTTATGCAATTAACGAAAATCTCTATAAGATGGTTTATACAAGGAATTAGGCAACCATGCAAAGCAACTAGAAATTATGCATATGCATGAAAGGAAAATGTCAGAGAACAAAACCCAAAGCTGAAAGGGCATGGCGCCCCATGTGTGGTTTTGTAATGACAATCCATATGGACTAATGGTTGCATTGAGTTATACTTGTAGTGTTTATCCATTGGCAATGTTTGAACTCTATATGTTGGATTCAAGATTGATGCCATAAAGATAATGATATAATGGAATATTTGGCATCAAGATCATTGAGCTGTATGGATATATTTGATATGATCGAGAAGAAGAGTATTTGTTGACCAAGTTGTTTTTTGAGGAGTTATCCGATGATTGGTCATGTGAGAGTTGGGCATATTGCAAGTATGTTTTGAAGAAAAAGAGTATGTGATCATTGATGGTTATATTCAAGACATCATCTAATGAAGAGAGAAGAACATATATAAGGTTGATCAAGATAGTGATCAACACACTAAGCTAGAAGATGTACCAAGTGGGATCATGTATCTCTTGGTATGGTTAGCAAGTGTCAATATATCTTTGTGAACCAACCCATGATCTATGTGTGGGGTATGTCTATGTGGGGTTTGGTATCTTTCCATGGGCTTGCATCAAAAAGAAATATTTCATATATCTTTGTCATCAAGCTTGAAGTTTGAGAAGTGTAAGTTCAAAAGAAACATCTCGAAGAAATATTTCATATATCTTTGTCATCAAGCTTGAAGTTTGCCACCCATTTGGAGAAAATGGTCACGTGAAAATGTGTCTAAGAGAGGCTCTCCCATAGCGGAGTATGGGGGACCAATATGTGAGTCTACATCAAGCTAGGCGCAATCAAGAAAGGTGGTCCACTTGAAGAGATCAAGATCCTCCTCATCTAGCTCAAGTGGAATACGCAAGGAAATGGTGTGATATTAATAGGTTTTCTATTTTACCGTTCGCATGTTGTTAGTTGGGAGACCAGATTAGAGAATCGATACTGTACTATCAAGAGGGGCTCTAGATTGAGCGTTTAGCGTATCGGTTGTAGAGAGGTCAAACCTTTGCATACTTTGCATCATCATCTTTTTTGGTCCTTATTTGGCTTTTGTCCTTGTTGGATTTTGGTGCTTGTCGTGATCTTCATGATAAGCCTAAGTTCATCGAAAACGGATTTCGTATGAAAAACCATTAGCGTTTCCGATGTTTGAAATATTACTGGTTCACCTTTGAGAAAGGTTCCACACACCTTCCCATGTGTGGTATCCTCTCTATATTACTGATCCTTAATATTTCCATCAATATTGTTCTCACCTTATTTGGAGTTAAAAACTTAAAATGCAAAAGTTATGGGGTTTACTATTTTGCTGAGTGGCTGTCTGAAACAGCCCAGAGACTCTGGTGCTGCTAGGCCGAAGACTCTGGTGTGAAGACACTCGAGTTTCTGGACTCAGGGCACACGGAGACTCCGACCCATTTTATTCCAAATATTAGCTCAGTTGCTAGTGCTTGGCGTAAGCCTCTGGTGCCCTAATCGGAGCTTGGCCGGAGACTTAGAAAAGTCTATGGTCTGGCCAGAGTTTTAGGGCCCCTCGTGGGCCGGAGACTCCGCCCAGACCGGAGACTCCGGTCCACCAGGCCAGAGACTACGGGGTTAAGTTTCCTGCAACGGCTCTATTTCATGCGGACTTATAAAATGACTCCTTCTTCCCGAAAGAGGTTAGTTAATTCGGTTGAGCATGAAATTGACCTCCACTGTTCACCTCCTTGAGCTTAGCTTTATCTCTATTCCTCCATGAATCTTGCCGAATTTCCCTTAATCCCTCCAAACGACATCCGTGTCCTTTCACCCCCACCCCCTAGACGACATTCGTGTCCTTTCAAAAGCATAAAACCAGTTACCTTTAATCCCTCTAAACTTCTCACCCATTTTCATCCATTGCTAAAATGGGCGGAAAAAAATTAGAAGGCCAATATAGTAAAAATTACTGCTTAAGGTGTGCATTTCTGGTAATACAAGTGAAATTAAAATGCACATATCCAACGGTGATTTGTTGGAGGAACCAAACTATATTGAGTATCTAAAGATTGTACAAAGATGATATGGTGAAAAGCATCAACAAATGAAGCAAGCGATCAAAAGATCCGAATATCCAATTGAGAAAAAATGCCATGATTCCAGAAAATGAGTGTTCTAAAGAAAATGGAGGAGTTCCTGTAACACCCCAAAAATCCGTACCTAATTTTAATGGTGTTTCCTCACACCTGGAAAACTTTTTTCCTTCTATTTCAAAATTTTTGCTTGCTCCCTCGGTGCTTGATGATGCCGTTTGGATTTCCGTGCTTAAATAATTCCAAAGGTTCAGCTGAACCACTTTGCCACTACCAAAATCATCGGCCGATAACCTTCCCTTTGAACCCGAAGATGAAATCCCGAGTTCCTCGAACCCTAGTATTCCACCACCGATTCCACCAAGTGATCAAAGGTGATGTCTCCCTTCGCCAAACCCCTTTAAGTTTCTCCAAGAGCCATGATGGAACCAACTCAAGAGCATACTCAAACCAGCCACTTCACCATCGACACCCACCTCACTTTGGCCCCATGTTTTTCCTTAGCCATTTGGGAGACAAATCACACCTACCACCGGTTATTTTTGACCAACATTGAGATACACCAATTAAGCACTCCACCACTTGTTAATGCAAAGGGATTGCAAGAACCACCTCACCTACTCCCCTGGTTACTCAAATGACCACTCGCCCATCCGTTTGACTCCCAGAACCTCTTTTCAACCGCAACGCGAAATTGATCGTGTTGTAGGACGTTTTGAACACCTAGCCCAAAATCCCAACCAGATATCTCCAAAGAAATTGCCCCACTCCATAAACCATCCTTATACACCTAAACACAACCGTTGGCAAGGGTTTTGGATTTATTTAATTTTGGAAGTTTCTTGCGGGCATTTCGTCGAACACCTGGCAGGCAGTTTTCCTGTTTCTCGATTTTTAGTTTGTAGCCCGGTTTGGAGCCAACCAGCTGGCCTCCCCTGTCCTAGTCCAGCTCCAGTACACCCCCGGTGTGCCACTGCTCGTCCAGCTCCTCTCTTATCCCTTCCACCGATAGCACAGGGCCGTGGGAGACCATTGTGGAGCTTTCCCCCGTGTCTCCCACCTCCTCCCATTTGCTCTTCCCTCCCCTGCCTTTATAAGGACACCCCGAGCCCTCCCTCGCGAGCGAACCTCACTCTCCTTTCTCCCCTGATCTCCCAGCAAGTTTTCTGGAAGAGCGAAGCTCGTCCCTCCCTGTTTCGGCCGTGGCCACCGAGGCCATGTCGAGCATGGGCTCGAGCCGCCCACGCCTCCCAGCCCGGGCCAAGCCACCTGCTAGCCTCCCCACCACCTCCGCATCCGATTCCCAGCTCCACTTCATCCAACCGTGCGTCTCCGTGAGCGCCCCGTGGTCGGCCTCCATTACCGAAGCTGGCGAGCTCGAGGGCGGCGCGTCTGTAGCTTCCCTGCCGCTCGGGAGCTCCTGGCCGAGCGCGGCGTAGCTCCTGGGCCTCGCCCCGCTCATCCCCGGGCTCCGCCGTGCGTCGAAACGATGCCGGCAATCCCCTCCCGTGGCGCCGCCATGGCCGACGCTCCGTGCGAGCTCGCGCCCCACGCCACAGCCTTCCCCACCCCTACCAACCCTGGCCGTGGGCGCGGAGGGGAGCGGAGAGCATGCTCCGGCCGTCCCCTAGCCTCTCCGGGGTCCTGGCTAGTCTCCCCAGCCGCCGGCCGTCGTCGCCGTACGCACGTACGCGCGCGTACGCGCCAGGAAGGAGACGACCAGCTCGGTCCTTTTTTCTTTCCTCCAATACGTTTCTGTGAAACGTTTTCCCGGCCCAGTCCAGAAGGCAGCAGTGCAGCAGGCCGATCGGCCCATCACGGCCCGTCCAGGTGCAGCGCAGGCGCGCGCAGCGTGCGGCGCACAGCGGCCCATTTGCGGCCCGTCCGTTTTTTTCCTGCTGCAGGAATTTTCAAACGGCAATATCTTTTGAACCGTGCCCTTTGTACATGCATTCCGGAGTCCGTGGAACGGGGCTATCGCTGCCCTACGCCGCGGAACCAACCCGACCTCTCCAAGCCCAAAGGATCCCCGTCGTCGGAGGCAAGCTAACCCCTTGCTATGAGCAGTCCCACAATGTTGTTTGTTATTTGTTTATTGTCATGCCAAGTGTTTATAATTGTCTGCGTTCGGTATGTATTATGTCGGTCTGTATTGTAGTGTTTAATATGTTAGTCAGATTATTGCTCCTGCCATGTTATGTTCATCATCCATGTATGCATTAGAATGACGTGTGAATTAACTGTGCGCCTCGCAGTTGCGCGGCTTTGTCGAACCCTCTAAATAAACAACTATAAAACAAGCGTTCCTATGATTGTTTGCTTCTTCTCCTTCACCAAGGTGAGGAGCGGACGAATGTCGTCTTATGATCCTCGGAGTTGGGGGCATTTGCCAAAAGAGTTATTTGCTTCTTCTCCCTCCGTCAAACGTGGTTGGCGTAAGCCCGCCTAGACTGCGACGCTTGGGACATTTGCTTTCCATTTGGTTCTTTTTGGTCAAGATTGCTGACACCACGTCGGGTTAATCATTGAGTGGAATGGATGCTTTCTTTTTTATGAATGTTTTCGGTTCATTGTTTGGAGGCTACATGCCTCGCCAACTTTGTAATTAATCTGCGAGGGCGCTGGCTGGAGGAACCGCCACAGTCGTCCGATTGACCCACTGTGTTATCTTTTGTAGTTGATCTGTGAAGGTGCTTGCCAGCGGAAGACCGCTGCCACAGTCTTCCGGTCGACGTTTCTTTTTCCTTGTCAAACGAGAAGGCGCTTGCCAGCGGAAGACCGCTGCCACAGTCATCCGGTTGACGTTTCTTTTCTTTTGTCAAACGAGAAGGCGCTGGTCGGCGGGTTCGCCGCCGTAGTCTTCCGGTTGACGTTCTTTTTATTTTGCTAAGTTTGGACATGGATACTACTATTGCTTGATTTATTGTGTTGCTAATATTTTGTCGTATGATGATATATTATGATATTGTGATTGTTGTGTTGGACTAATCCTCTTGGTTTGGACCTGTGAATGATGGAACTTGATTAAATGAAACACCCCTCCAAACAACGATAGGGTCAGTCCACGGTGCCACTAATCTGAACATCGAAAGCACTGCCACTGTCGCTCACATGGGCGGGCCTTGACCTACGTAATCCTATCGAGCCTCCTTTGATGCCACCCTTTTGGCAAGTCTAGTCGGTTACCAGAGTTGGTCGGGGCTAGTCTTGCGAAGGTTCCGGAGCTAGGCGTTGCGCATAGTTGGGAGCGTGCCGGATTCACTTCTGCATAAGGCATAGAGTTATGTCGGTGGCTATACAGGGAGTGTCTTGGTAGCGTGAACGGTCAGGTGAGTGTATCTTGCTGAGTTCGCCTTAGGGATGATGTCCTAAAGTACCGGCTCAGCGTGGTGCACTTAGGTGGGTGGTATCTGCAACCTCTCGAGAGTGTCAAATCTGGATGTCTAGCCTCATTCCAAGGTTATGGAACAACAGTTCAGTGTCGGTCACACTATGTGTCTTTGTCGTGTCAGGAGGTTAAACCTAAGGCTTGTTTGAAAGAAAGGTGAACAACCTGATTTCACTAAATGAACAATAAGATGATGCAGGGAATGTTACTGGTGAGGTGAATGGGATGGCGGTGTGATGCGTTGGAAGCCTATAGTTAGGCCAGAGCCAACATCAACCGTGCATGCCCCAGGAGATAGCCAGAGTTGGCTGGAGTGATAGCCAGAGTTGGCTGGGGGCTTGGAAGCCTGATTGTGCTGACAGGAGTAATTATAAGATTTGGTACCAACTAGTACACTCGTCTACTCATCACAGGTAATCTCTTTGTTTTATTGCCGGTATACGATCCAACCCCACCTGGCTTGGACTCTGTACTGGTGATACTCTTGTTGTTTGCTTATGCCATGTTTTGCTTGTGACGCCATGCTACCCTTATGTTATCATATTGGTCTATCTTGAGTAGACTCTTGCCATGTTGTAGGATTTTATTTCCAATGTATATCTTGTTGCATGATTGTTGGATTGTTTGTGGTGAGTGGCGATTCTTGCTGAGTGCATATTAATGTACTCACGGGCCTTGTGATTGTGGCCAGGTTTTGTCGAGGATTCATCTTCTACCTTAGCAAGGACATGGATCAAGAGCGTGCTAGGATCAGTAGCCCAGCCAGATACCTGTGGAGTGGAGCCGCTCCAAGCCGTAGCCTCTCATATGTCTTCCGCTGCCAGTTAAAAACTCTGTATCGTGCCATGCTGGGATTGATATTTCGTCATTCCTTGATGGCCTTGTAAACCATTTGTAGCACTGATGTGCCTGATTGTGTAATGATTTCCATTATGTTACACTGTTGTGACGTGCGGCCAGTTATCTTGGGATGGCGCACGGGACGACTGCCTCCCTGGTGATATGTGCCAGGAAGGGGTGTCACAGTTCCCCAATGTTAATGCATTATTTACATATTTTCTTCATTTTAATACAAAGTGCACAAAATGGAACCATCCCACCTATCTATAACCCTTACAAAGCAAAACTCCACTAACTTACAATTAATAATTCTATCTCAACATGCAAGCTATCCACATCATTTCATCTTTTAGCCAACCAATTGTCCACATCATCCCACTAAAATTCATTACTTATTGTCCAACTCTACATACAAGTATCAACATCATCTTTTTCTTTAGCCATTAAATTATCCACATCGTCCTTTTTTATTTTATTGTTCGAATGATAAGACCACACAATCCCGTAAGTAATTACCAAATTAAATCATGTGTTAGGGAACACCCGAATTAGTTTGCCAATCAAGTGATTTTTTTAGTAGCATATTTCTATAGTCTGCTTCAAATTTATGCGTTTATTAGGTTTTAAGAAATACCCGCTGCAACGCGCGGGGTATCGTTCTAGTATCCTCTAAAACACACAACAAGTGTAGGAGAGCACATATAAGGAACAAATCATAGAACTAGTAACATACTAATGGTTGAGCAATAGTGCCAAATATCTAGGAGCGGCTGATATGTTGGTCTCGAATACCCAAGGGGGCACACAGTTCTGTCACAATATTCATAAAATGAAGGATTTCTTTAAATTGAGTGCCAATTTATTCTCGGAGATGTTTCTTTGGTTCGATTCTGGACATATCTCTACAGTAGTGACATACTCTTATGTGCCAGGTTCCCAAGATTGTTTTTTTTATTTGCACAGCTCTTGACGTACTTGTCAGTCAAGCTCATGTTGGAGATGGCAGAGGGCATGTTCTCCACCCGTTTGTTGTATCGAAATCGTGCGAGGAATTCTCCATCCATTTCGCTGATGATATGGAAGGCTCCAGTTCCCCTCAAGGTTAAGATTTCCATGTGGCAGATGGCCAGAGGTCACCTTGCTTCCAGTTTTATTAATTCAAAGTCGGGCGCTTTACACTGTGTTTTGATGTAGCAATTGGGGCCTGGAATCAGGGAATCTGGAATTGGACAGCAATTTCCGCCGTTTGGACTGGTCACGGAATTTGGGCTCGCAAACGCAGACCAATTCCCAGCGCAGCAGGCATCCGCTCGGCCCAAATCTTTCCGAGTTGGGAGCCTCGGAAACACACGGAAATGGAGTGAGCGACCTCTCGCAAAACGTTCCCCTCCTGGCGAAACAAAAAGTCACGAGCGAGCTCGACCTTCGTCCCGTCCCCGGCGAAACGACGTCGCCCCCTCTCTCCTCCGAGCTCCTCCCCCCATCTCCTCCGAGCACTGTCGTCCTCCCCTCGTCCCAACTGCTCCGTTCCGAGGCGGGGCCGCCCTCCTCTCTCCTTCTGAGCCGCGCCGCCGCCGTAAACCCTAGATGGGGACGACGGTTAGATGCGGCCGGCGGCGGGATATGGACGGCAGCGGGAAGGGCCACGCCCTCGTCTCTCCCTCCGGCGGGGCCACGCCATCCTCTCTCCCTCGGCAATGCCGATGCAACCATGCCACAAACTCGAGATCCAAGGCAGCCGTCCGTCATGGCGTCATGCAGCGGAATATCATGGGCAAGCAGTTACACTTTCTCTTCTGATTTCTAAAGTATCTTAATACCATTCTTATCCCTCTTCTTCTGTTGTGACGGAAAAGGGTGCGGTTCTTGTTCTTGCTTGGCTTGGGACTACTGTGGCAGTTGGCCTGGGACAAAGTACAAACTCTGGAGTTTAGATTGACCGACGTTCTGCATGAATCTGAAGAGAAACATCCAAACAAAACTTTTACTTGTTTTTTTAAAAGCTGATGGTCCCCCTGCATGAATCTGCTTGATTTCGAACTTTTAATATTATTATGTGTGCAAAATAATATATCATTATTCAAATATACACATACAATTGTTATCATACACGTAACAAGTTTTATATTTCAATCTTGGAATTCAGCCATAAATTTCAATCTCAACCAAACATAAATTTCGAAATCAACCAAACAATTGTAACTTTTAAAATTTATGGCTGAATTCGGAGGATAGAATATTAAAATTAGAATCTCTACCCTCCGAATTCAGCCATAAATTTCAATCTCAACCAAACAACGGAATTGAAATTGGAGTCCATTTCCTTTCCATCTGGGAAGTAGAATTGCTCAATGTTCAAGAAAGCAGAAAGCGTAAGCGGAGCGTTCTGCTCCCGCTTAGAGTTTTAATCGCTTAAGCGACCCTTAAGCGTTTCCAAAATTCAATGATTTTAGTACTGGGCTTGCATCTGGGAGCAGAGTAGAAGTTTAGGGGAGTATAGGAAACTGATAGTTGCTGTGAGGAAGGAGATGCAAGGGAGGCAGGGAAGGGGTTGTGCCTGTATGGCCGCCATTGTTGATGTGAATATCTGCGTAGAAGTGTAGAAGGTGAGAGAAAGAGATGAGGAGAGTAGATGGATGGCTCTGATTAGAAAGGATGAATGACCTAGATCGGGTTAGCAGACTAGGGTTCTATAATGGGCCTTATTGGGCCAACTCTGTAGCACAAAGGACACCGTGAGCAGGAGTCTCTCACGCCCTTATTACGCCAATGGACCTTATCAGCGCTTAAGTAGTCGCTTATACCATAAGCGAAGCGTTTTGCCATCGCTCAGCGCTTAAGCGCGCTTAAGCGTACGCTTAATTACGCTTTCTTGAACCTTGGAATTGCTAGTCCAATTCAATTCCCAGCAAACTTTTCTACATCCAAACACAGTGTTAGAGCTTTCGTCAAAAATCTAGGTTCCTATTATCGGTCCCTAGTTTAGCTCCAAAAAAATATACTATTGAAGTTTAACTTCTAATTAATCAGTTGGAAGTTTCAACTTCTTGTTCAATCTGATTGCTTTTAAGATCTCATTAAATGCGCACGCACCAATCAACGAACTAGTGATGAGTGCATACTGACATTCTACCTGACACTTGATTGCGGCAAGTTTTGATTCCAGTTGTGCAATAGTACAGTAATTTGTACCGCATTCTCTAAAGGAATAGTGACCCCCAGCCTATATGGTATGTCATTGTCACCATTGATGTACTCAACTGCACATTTGCAATGTGATGCGATTGATTAAAAATGAACCTTGCTTGTTCTTCCTTGACAAGGCTGATGCAGAAATTAAGCACGCACTGAACATACCAGCAGACATTTTCTTGTGGGAATGGTGGGGTCGGGGTCACGAAGGCAATTTTATGCACGTGGGTACCCGCGGGTGCCATATCCGAATGGGTAGGATATGGCATAATTTTTTACTCATGGGTATTACCCTATCCGTTATGTCGTGGGTAGGGTATGGGTATAACTTCGTACCTGTGGGTATACTCATACCCCGTTTATATATCTTATCTGTGGAGGGACAATATTTATTCTCGTTAACTTGTGAAGCTATGATAAATTGTCATCAATTGCCAATTTGGTTCAGATAATTGTCACATTCTCAAATATAAGTCATTGAGTTCAGATAAATATTGTTTTTATCAATGTGTTGTCGATGAATGTAAAATTATGACTAACTTATGTACTATTTGATCGACCCATTTGATATCCAATGGGTATGGGTACCTGCTGCCGGGTATGGGTACGGGTAAAAAGTTTTATACCCATGGGTACGAGTATGGTAGAATTTTGTACCCATTTACTATACGGTATGTGTATGGTATTGCTCTACCCACCGCATACCGTATCCATTGCCATCCTTACTCTTTATTGAGTTTCATGCACAACTAGCATTCTAGCAAGTTCAGACTTCAGAACTTGTGCGAACATAATGTTTTCATGTCTTGCTTACGGTCTCACCATAATAATGAACTTGGCAGGCATATATGCATGAGCAGCTTAGGACTTGCATGATCCATAGTACAAATAACCAAAACGTAGAAGTACGTACTTAGTTCCGGGTTCTTCTTACACACAAACAACGACTTAATTAGGATAAAATAAGCGGCACGCCACGCTGCAGGGGCACTTCTCATGTAGAGCATGCAGGAGCAGCACACGCATTTTATTAGCCTCTCATGCAGGTAGCTCTAGCTCAAAGAACCCATCCCAGCATGAAGTTGTTCTCCCCTCCTGGGCCGCTGCTCCTTGGAATATTGTTGGCTGCCTGCTCAGGAGCCGCAAACTGATGCGGATACCTGCAGGTGTATATATGCGGCAACATGATCAGTTTTGATGCTAAGTTCCATGAGCCATGCATGAACAGTTGGATATGTACGTAAGTGCGTACCCAATTTGCAGAGTGGGTTCACAGTCCATTGCAGCGGAGTGATTAGGCTGCTGCTGCTGTTGCTGCTGCATGTGATATGCGGCGGCGCCTTCGTCGACGACGGTGCCAGCAGCCCAGGTGAGCTGCTGCATGGCCCTGTAGTTGTTGCTGCTGCTGCCTTCAGCGTCGAGCTACAGATAAGCAGCAGAAAAGGAAAGCCAGCGGTTAAAAACGAAAAAAAAATGCCTAGTAACTTTATCCTAGTACACTACAAATACGTATAATTGATAGGTTTACATTAATAACCTTGTGCTTGAGTTGCCTGTTGATTTCTCCAACTGACGCTCCTGCATACGGTAGAGCACACGTTCGTACAATGAATTAAAATGTTAGAAATATCAGGTGATTCTGTTGTGCAATGAGTTATGCAGTCAAAAGCTCTACCAAGTTAATGTGCTCGCGTTATTACCTCCTAGCAAGCTACAGTACATGTACATTGGCAAACCTACAGGAGCCATGCGCATACTACAAGGAGTATATTACTAGCTAGCACTTTTAGAGCCATACAGCAAGCGTACGCCCATGCTTCTATACTACATGACCGAAAGATTTTCTAGTCTCGAGCACAAAATATATATAGTAGGTATATTTGTTACCTTCCTGCGGAGTTCCTCCACTTGCTCCATCATAAGTTGTGTCTGCGAGTAGTGTGGGTGAATACATTGAATTTGTAGTTTTGTATGAACAAATAACACACTAGTAACAATAGCCGACTGGTAACAAATAAATTTATCTTCAGTTCATGACCTATATGGCATGATACTTACTTTTATCAACTTCGTAGTAGTCTTCGTGCCCCAAAATATAAGACATATTTGAACTTAATAAGGCGAAGCTTGGAACAGCCCTCACTATGCTAATATGCAATCTACGACATAAATTGACACCATTTGATGTTTATATTCTTGTTTCATATAAAATATATAACAAGCATTTCCATTTTATGTCCTAACTTCGATAAACATATGTACATAATTAATTGTATCCTCTTTTCGAGGGGTTTGTTCTAAGCTGGGTGTACACCCCACTCATTTGAAACATTTTGCTGTATATAGCACAATTCTGAAGGAAATTCTAAGCATTGTATAACTAAAGTCATGCTGACCTTTAACGTTTTACATTCAGATGGTTTGCCATGTTTCAGAAAAAAATGATTTTTATATAACATGTATTCACAGTATTATTTTGCCCATACTAAACGTTTTGTTTGATCCTTTCTCGTGTGACATTGCATTATAACGTACTACACGAGATTTCTGAAATTTGTTTTACCATTATAATGCCAAATATTCATGTCCTAAAATAGTTGGTTACCTACTACCTACACCCAGCTCAATCAGAACTTTCCCATTCTGTTTAGATATTATGAAACAGTTCCTATATTCTATGTGTGCTATTTGGTTTAAAATAAATGGATAAAATGTGAGTTGAATATATTTGAACCTTTCGCTGTCTGGCTTGTGATAGAGAACATTCTAGCTGTTTCTCGAGCTGCTGCAATTCTTTTACGCTGAGTGGTCCAAGGTCCTCCCCAAGCAGATGTCTGTTCAAATTGTGCATTACGCAGATCAATATAGTGCAAATATATATTAGTCATTTTCGAATGTAAATTTTGCAAATGAGGCGTGTAGCTAGAAGTGAAATGGAACCTCTGGGTGCGCTGCAAAGCTTCGAATTTTGCCTTCAGCTTTGACATTTCCTGGTACCAGCTCTTGAGAGAAGAAATAACAGCTCATTTAGTTAAATAACCAGAACAGTTAACAGCTCCTAGCTACAAAAGATAGTGTATCACAAAATAATCTTTGTTCAGTATAGGAAGTACGCGTATATCCAAGGCTGCTGCACCATGTAGCATGTGTCATGTACTAAACATATCATCAACACTATGAACGGCAAATAAGGATGGGATCCTTGAACTCTCATTCACAAAATTAGTCGATAACTATTATAAACGGTGTCTTCAATCATTTTTTTTATTATAAACGTGGTCTTATAGTGAAATGGCCCTCTAGCTAGCAGAACAGTCCATGATTTGATGATCATAATAATCCAATGACAAAGATTTTTATATATGTCGTTAGAGTTGATACATAGCATGGAGTAGTAAACGTTAGACTCGAAGGAACCGCTTTTTTCTCATAATAAATACATTTAAAAAAATAAAGACAGCTATTGTTCCTTTGGTCTTATGTTCTTGGGTGTATATGCTGGAATTATTCTCGGTCTGGATTATAACATCACTTGATCGCTATGGTTGACTACAAAATGAATAGTTTAGAATCTAACTTCAAGTAAGCTCAAAGGACTTCCTGTTTCACATGAAATATGATGCATCATCTCAGTCAGTTGTTATTTTCACTATACACGTTTCCCACTTTGTTCTAGTTAACGCCTATGGTAGTATGTGCTAAGAGCCTAACAGCATGCCCTCTTAAAAAAAAATCCTAATATTACTTGGCGTCCAAAAAATAAGGCAATATTTTATTTATTTCGAATAGCATGTGCTAAGAGTATGTATATCTGATATGGGACCAGGATCTAGTACGATTGTGTTTATAAGTGTTGGAAAGACTGAGTTAAGTATATATGAAAAGAGAACACGGGCAGGCAAAAACAAATAGGAGACATGAGCTGAAAGTATGAGGTTGCATAAAACGACCAGTTGATGGATACACATACCTGAGTTTCAGACAGTGCACTATTTGAATCTTGGGCATTGTAGCAGCAGTGTTGGTACCTTTCTAATGTCTTAGTTGTGCTGCACCAGAAATATAATTGACGCATAAATATCTCTTCCATGGAATTGACACTTATATACTGAAGTAGCACAATATGATTTGGTAACAGGCTAGATCCTCTTGATTCCAGTAGCTAATTAGAAACATTGCAAAATTAGCTCATTAATTAATAGGCTGCTAATAATGCTAAAATGAAAATATAAAACATGAAGAGTATGTTTTTTTAGTACTATGCCACATTGTCAATTCAAGTTTTATTCACATCTATAAATTAATTGTACAAAGGGGCTAGTTAACCTTGCACCTAAATGCGCCGAGTTACAGGTGATATACATCAATAAGTTACTAATAGGGATCAAATATATCCATCAGCTTTCCAACCCAACAACCCATCAGTTACTTTAATCCCCAATTCCTTTGACAATTTAATACGTTCATCAGAGAGGCATAGTATATCTAACAAGCCTGATCACTACCCACATTGTGCAACTTCTCAATTTAATCTTATTAATTTACATTTCATCCCTCTAACACTCCGCAACTTCCCTGGGCACACATTGTGCACAAAACTCCGACTAAGGTGTGTTATACTCCAAAAGAAAAAAATGTTCAATTAGGTTTGGAGTTTATGCACAACTTTTAGTGATATGATAATAAATAGATAATTAATTTCTTGTATGGGCTAATCACGAAACCATTCAAATAGGTAATAATAAGCTCATATTAGCACCAAAGAAAGAAAATTATTCTGTGAGAAAAAATAGTTTCCAACATGTTAACTTTGTATTAGAAGAAACATAACTTTGTATTTCTCAAATATTGATTTGTTATGTTATTATAAAAATCATTTCAGCAGATTGGTTGTACGGATTAAAGTATTTGTAACACAGAAGAAAATGTCAATAAACGATGGCAGGTAGAAATGAAGGTAATCTAAATTCATAATCTAAGCACATGATAAAGCAATATAACACCCCAGGTCTATCAAGAAACTAGCCTTTAGGTCTCTTCGATGAGCACCCAATTGTAAGAGATTAATTGCTTGGTCAAAGTACCTTGATCTTAGGATGCGATCAACAAAGTATTACAATTCCACACAAAAATGTAATATTCGTATTGGTGTTAAACTTCTGGAGAGAACCTGATGTTGTGCAACTTCTAACCATGTCAAGGAAATACTAATGCAAATTTTTAACTGAACATGCTCCTAAAGGAATGTCATTGCATTAGACGAGCATCGCCCCGGTAGCATCAGCAAACCTTACAAGATCACAAAAACCAAAATGTGTGACGAATAAAGGTAAAAGAGAAGAAGAATTAAAGAAACATGCCCCCTATCTAAGAGCCATTGCAGTTATAAGCAAAAACATAGCCAATGTTTGTTACTTTGTTAGATTTGACATTAAAGTCTGCATCTAATTTAGCAGATTGCCACCATCATGGAAAACTTGGTAAAAGATTATTTGGTAGCATCAGATATGGTGCTTAAAAATACTATTTAGGAAGTTGAAAACGAGAAACTATTACATACTCTATACCTATAAGCATAGTTAAACACTGAAGTTATCGTCCAAACTATCACAACAGCTTCCCTAACTTAAGCTCTATATATCGACTCACCGGATGTACAGAAAAAAAACTTCTTTGATTCAAAGAGAACAAGAGAAAAAAAGGAGATCTGCCAAACTAGTAAAAATAAATTTTAATGTACAACAGTTTCCCCAAAAAAAGAAAACAGATGCTGATCTAAAAATAACAGGGAGAGAAAGCAAGCAATGTTCAGGATCAGTAAAAACTGAAGGACAGCATAAAATGAGGAAAGAAACAAGGTGAGCAAAAAGCAAAATAGTATTGCTTGACATCGTTTGACAAAACTACCGTAAGAGGAAACTGATGCGTCCTTGAGAATAAGATCTTTTCTGGGAAGGAAAGAGAGTGAAGTTACTTTTTCTTAAACTTCACAAAGCCAAACAGAGGATACATGAAGAGAACCGTAGAGAAATGACCAATATAAGAAAAGGAGACAGCGAAAGAACGCTGAGCAAGAAAAAACAGGAGAAAGGGGAGATCTTATTAGCTTCAGCTTGACATTATGAAATTAAGGTCTTTAAAATAAGTAGATCTAACTCTATTAAGAATAAAATCATAGAACTAGTCAATCGTGACTTTCCCTTAGTAAGAAACACAGCAAGAAATCGAACGGGAAGGTGAAGCAGAAGGGTGAAGAACAAACAACCAATTCATGACACTCACTCAAACCAGGCCAGATCGACTGGTGCTACCCCAAGACCAGATCAAAACAAATTCCAAATCGAACGTTTAGACAGTATTTTATTACCCTGGATCAAAATAGAAAGAACAAACCTTCCCTTTCCCCTCACAGCCCCGCGACTTCTCTATTCTTCAACAATAAAACAATCCTAGCTCTAGCAGTTCAGCAATTAATTAAGGTGTTCTCTGACACAACGGCACACACGCCAACTGGAGGATGGCTGCTCCGGAGAAGCTGGAAGAAAGAGGAAAAGGTTGTAGGGTTTGTAGATCTGCGGAAGAGATGTCTCATGCTAGTTAGGGATCAACCTCTCCGGGTTATAAGAACACCGCCATGCCCCTATGGTAGTATACGTAGCAGGAATAAAATAACTTTGTTCTCAAAAAAGGAATAAAATAACTTTGTGTAGCCAAGCGCAGGAACTACAAGTGTAGCTCGGCTACGTGCAGCTTAAAACCGGGGGGAACACCAGAGAAAGGACGCATCGGCAAATAGGAGTAGAAAAAGGAAAAGAATCAATTGCAGTGCAGCTGATGGAAGAAACATCAGATCTACATGCAGGAAGATGAATTGCAGTGGATGATGTGCCGGCGTAAAGCTTTGATTTAATTGTATGTGAACATATGTATACCCTGCGCTGCCGAACTCGTAGAGCTTGCCGCGGCTGGAGAAGATGATGAGCGCGACCTCAGCGTCGCAGAGCACGGACAGCTCGTAGGCCTTCTTGAGGAGGCCATTGCGGCGCTTGGAGAAGGTGACCTGCCGGTTGATCTTGTTCTCGATGCGCTTGAGCTCAACTCTTCCCCGCCCCATGATCTCCTCCTCCACCTCCTCCTCCTTCCAACACTCAAGCAAGCAAAGAACTACTGATCAGCTCCGGCGGCGTGCTCTTCCTTGCCTAGCTAGCAAAGCTTGCTCCGGTGGTTCTACTGCCACCTACTAACCCACAAGTCCGGCCGGGCGGAGCTTGTGCAATGATGATGCGAATATAATGGGACGAGGAGGGGGAGCGGGATATTAGTGGAGGCAAGGGAAAGGGGGAAGCAAGAGGGCACTGTTACTGTAGCTCGGTGCTGGTTTCTTGCGTCGATCTCCCTTGACACATCCCTGTCCTTCACTCTAGCTCTCGACTTTAAAGGAGGGTAACTTTGGAGCTGTTACCACAGGTTTACCCTAACTGGGAAGCACGGGCAGAAATAGGGGCAATCCAATGCTGCGTCCCCCACACCACAAATATACACGTCGCTCTGCAGGGGCGATGTGGATGCATGTGCATATACACGAGGGAGGGGGAGAGCCGCTTCATCCTACGCCGGCCCTCCTAAACTTAACCCGAACTATGTATGTGGCCACCTACTGGTCCATTTGGACCACCCTCCCTCCCGTGGTGGATGCCCCAAAAATAAAGAGGCAGGGCTTCCCGGCTTAAGCCATGGAAGAAGATCTGTTTGATCTAGCAAACCCTAAAAGTGGTTGGGTGCTACCTAGCTAGTACTTGTACAGATCACCCTTCACCAAAACCTAATTTCTTTACTAGTTCGGTTTGCTAATACCAGGTTGGCTCTTAATTAAACCTCGGCTCCCTTATATTATAAATGCTGAGCTCAAACTTGGCTGTCCATTGAGATTGAGGAGAGCACTATCCTTGTGGATGATGTAGTGATGAGAGATGCAAAGTCATATGATAATGATAAGGGAGATGGGTGAAACAAAGAGGTACAAGAAAAGGAACAATCTTTGGGCAATGAGTCGAACAAGGAAAAATCTAGCTCACGCCGTCGCAAAAAAGGGAGCGGAATAAATATTTATACTCTTTAGACACACTGTTCGATTAGGCAGAGGAACAATCTCTTTTCAGTTTTCACCTCTTTCTCGGATCAGTGTTCGATTAGGCAGAGGAAGAAGAAGAGTCTCGTACATGTAGACGTCGTTCATTCTTCATTGTGAGTGGATCTGCAAGCAGGGACGGAGTCAGGATTAGCAGAAGGAGGGGGCAAATGAACACTAAACTACTTAGAGGGGGCCATTTAGTCAATTTCTCACAATTTTGGGGTCAAAACACATATTACATAGGGGGTTTTCACAAAAATTTCCAGCATATGGGGGGGGGGGATGGCCCCTGCCCGCACCCCTGGCTCCATCCCTGTCTGCAAGGGAGTCAGCGGCTCGGAAGGAGCTGATCTCTACCACGGAAGAGAACAATCTGCTTTCGGCTGCTGCGGCAGGAGATATGCTTACTTCGGCTGTCGTGGCAAGTGAAGGGCTGGCAACGGCTGCCATGGCTACTGTGACTTCTCCCACGGTAGAGAAAACACCCGAACGAGGTGTCGCAGCAGGGAGATTCAGTGGAGATCCTGTCATGAGCAAGGCGATCGCTGCCGTGGCAGGGTTAGCACTTTTTAGATGTTGCAGCTAGTAGAGCGGGGTTTTTACGACTGTCGTGACGGTCTGTGGATCTGTCGCGGCAGAGAAATGTTGTTGTGGCATGACATGGGGTGATGGCAGTTGCTTCTTCGACTAGGAAATGTCTGACTCCGGCGTTGGGGTCACCTCTTGTGCATGTGACTACACAATCTAATGTGGGTACAAGAGGTCTCTGATGGCTCCATCAAATAGGAGGTTATCATATACGACGGTACAAAGGAGCAAATATAGTTGGCATTTGTTCGAATGAGTGTACTTGGGGAAATGCTAGATCCTTGGTTATGCTTTCAAATACAAACAATAGGAAAGATGGTCATATAGGCTCGGATAATCATATGAATCAAGCATGCTGCGGTGTGAAAGTTAAACGGTTTCGTAAAAATAGGACTTTTGATAAAATAAATAGATGTAGTTTGATAATTCAAAAGAGCAAAGAAAAAAACTTGAGGCATGGAAGCTTTTATTTTGAAGAGTGTGGGCCTTTAGAGATTTTGCTAAGCATTTTTTAATTCAAGAATACTTACACTGTCGCTTTGTTGGAAACAGGGAGGTCTAATTTTTATGCTCTTTTCTTGCCAGCCGCGGTAAAGATTTTACTTGTTTTTGTTTACCACCTCATGGGAGATCCCAGGGGATCCTCGTGGGAATTAATTCGGCTACTCTTAGTGTCAAAACATTGACACTAGAGATCTGTTGGTCAGTTTCCACTTACGCAACAATGAAACTTTTGACTGGAGTTTTGTGGCAGTATACGGGGCTCCCAAAGATGCTCAAATACCTGATTTGATAGCCGAGTTGGTGGATGTGTGAAACTGATTGTCTACCTAGATTATTAAGGGAGGGGGCTTTAACATTATACGTTCCCCACAAGATAAAATGACAACAATTATAATGTGCATTGACCGTTTGATTTTAGTGCTATCATTGAGAGTTTGAACTTGAGAGAAAGTGTTCTCTCAGGACAAAAATACACTTGGGCTAATCAGAGGGAAACACCAACAAATGAGAAGCTTGGTCGTGTTCTAGCTAGTGTGGAGCGGCAACAAAAATTCATTTAGTAACGGTGTGTGTCTTATCTAGGTCAGGCTCTGATCATACGCCAATTTTAATTGATTTCGGTGAGCAAGCTCACATAGGAATCAAGGCTCAAGTTTATTTTGAATTATCCTTGTTGTGGGAGGATGGTTTTAATGATTCGGTGTTAGCGGAATGGAGAGCTACTTCTATGGGAACTAGTCCAATTGAGAGATGGCAAATCAGAGTGCGTCATGCTAGACGTATTGTTCGTGGTTGGGCTCGTAATCGAGCGGGGTGTGCAAAAAGGAAAGAAAATAAAGGTTGTTCATTATTATTGACGACCTTGATATTAAATTAGAAACCATAACGCTAATACTCCGGAAAGAGAAGTCTTAGGAGGTATAAACGGGAAGTTGGCTAAGCATAGGCGTGAAGAAGAGGGCAGATGGGTGAAACGTGCAAAAGTTAAACATGTGTAAGAAGGTGAAAACAATACGAAATAGTTCCACCTAATTGCTATATGGAAAGTATAGAAAAAATCTATCAGTTTGAGCAAGAAGAGGAAATTATTGTAAGTTATGAGAATCTGAAAGTGTGCACCTTTGAATATCATAAAAAAGGTATTTGGGGACCTATCAAAAATAATTTCAGTTTATGAGAAGAATTGATTGCGTACATACCCTAGTTGTCTTATGAAGAGAACAATATTCTCACAGCTAGTCACACGGCAAGAGGTATTTGATGCTAAGGATCCACAAACAGACAGGTTTTCTGCGAAGTTTCACCAAATGTTTGGGATATCATTAAGAATGATTTACATGATATTTGTATGCAATTGCAACTAGGTGAGTTAACATTACATAAACTTAACTTTGGTGTTATAACCAGTCACCCAAAAATATAGGACGCGGTTTACATTATATTTACGAAGGTGGGAATTAATAGAATAACTGGAATTACCCATATAGTCACAAGACCTACTCAAACTGCTTTTATGCGAGACCGGAACATTCTTGAGGGTTTTTTGTGCTTGATGAGACTATTCATGAGCTTCGTATTAAGAAACTGGATGGTGTCATTTTGAAAATTTAGTTTGAAAAAGCTTACCATAAGGTAAAATAGCCTTTCCTGCAGCAAAATATGCATATGAAGGGTTTTAAAAAATGATGGTGTGAAATTACCGTAGTTTTGTTCAAGAATAGTCGATTCAGATAAGAGTTAATGACAACATTGGCCATTATTTCTAATCCAAAAAGGGTCTTAGACAAGGTGGCCCTCTGTCTCCTATTATTTTTAATATTTTGGTCGATATGTTGGCTATTATGATTGTGAGGACGGGGAGTTATAGGGTTTAGCTCCACATCTTGTGGACGGGGAATATCATCTTACAATATTTCGATGATACTATGCTTTTTATGGAGCATGATTTACACAAAGTTGTGACCATGAAACTTATATTGTGTTTCTTCGAGCAACTTTCAGGTTTAAATAAAAGAATTCATGAACGTGATTTTATTTGGTAATGGTGAGGATATATAAAAACAGTATAAAAAATTGCTTGTGAAGCACGTTCTCTTCCTTTTAGGTACGTTGCTGTCACTGTTCAGCATAGAAAATTGCTTAATAAGGAATGGAATCCAGTGGAAAACTAATTTGAACAAAAGTTGGAATAATGGTTTTATTTTCAGGCAGTAAACACATTGTTTTGAAGTGCAGACAAAAAAATTCTTTACAGCCTTCATTAATTAGCTCGGAGAGTTACATCATTGAGCATGATCGAGTTAATGTAATGACATGTGAAGCGATTATAGTGACAGACTGACAGTCACCGATCCAGGAGTGTTATTTCGGTGGTGTGCTAGTTTTGGCTTTTCTGACATGCATGTGAAATCGGTGGTACTTCAAGACTACTTTAGCTAGGTGGTTTCCATGGTTCCAAGATTTCTTCCCACTACCAGGATAGCTTTAATCAGTTTTGTAATGTTTTATGTTTGCTTTCATGTTTCAAGGATATGACCTGGAAGGCATATCTGTGTTGATATAAGAAGGGCCAAGCGGTCAAGATTAAGTCGGACTGACACAGACGTCGAGCACGCAACACGTTGATAAGCAGCCGAGGTGATGCACGCTCCGCCGAGCTTCGCTGCGGCCTCCTCGACGACCGTGGCCTCGGTTCGGTCTCCCCATCGCTGCCGAGCTGCTCCGCATCCTCTTGCCCACTTCTCCTCAACCCGCGTGACGCCTCGGCCGCGACCACCTCCTGTCGCCCCAGCTCGGCTACTAGTTCAAGGTGATAGTTTGTACTTGTAGATCATTTTCTGCCAAAATTTAGTGTCAATTTAGAAACACTACAGGAATTCAGGTATATTGCAAGAAAATTTATTACTACATCTATCTTTCGTTGCAATAAAATGCGATATTACCACAAAATTCCATTTTATGGTAATAGGAGCAACTTACTGCCACAATTTCGTTTCGTCGCGATAAGTACTCCATTTGTTGCAATAGAAATCACATAATGCCACAAGTTGTATCAGTGTTGTAATATGGTAGTGATATTGCGGCAGTTGTGCCGCGTTGCGTAAATTAGTCATTTTGTTGCAATAGAGACTAGGTATTGCAACAAAGTAAATCTTTGTGGTAATATTCGGACATATATTGCAACAATTCCGGCATGTGGCGCTAGTAATAGATATTGTTGCAAAAAAGGGCTCCGTATTGCAACGGTTGCCAACGAAAGTCGTTTCGTGGCAATAGGTACATATTGCCACAAATCAGCATGTATTGCGACAAACGATTTTGTTGCAATAGACCAGAATCCCTGTAGTGTCGAAGTAGATGATAATTTTAGTCTGTGTATTTGTAGATGGTGTTATTTGACTACACCACATCCGATGAGGAATTCGATGCCCAAGAGGAGGAGGACATTGCTATGCTCTTGATGGTGCATAGGAACAAGAAGCCGAAGCATGCAGGTTGGACAATGGGCCGAGAATATATTCGGAGGCAGCGGGAAGAAGCACATGCAAAGCTCATGGCCAACTATTTTGTTGAGAGGCAGATGTTCCCCGAGAGGTACATTATGCATGCATGTGTGATCATGCATAACATGATCATAGAAAATGAGTGTGGCCAAAATATAGTCTATTGCACCTACAAGTTGATGGGCCAGCCGGTTCGGCCGAGGCGAGGTGGAGACCGAGTTGCCCGCTTTCTTGAGGCCTACCACAACATTCGAAAATGCTATGTGCATGAAAATCTTCAAAAGGATCTCATTGAGGAGTGGTGGGCATGAAATGGACGGCAAAGATCAAGGCCATGTACTGGATATGGTGTTGTTGTATTTGATGAACAATTTGCTATTGTGTGTTGATTTGTATGCTACTTGATGAACCATTTTATGAAATGTTTGTATTGTGTTGTAGTAATTAAGTACTATTTAAGTTTTATTTGTTTGAATTTATTTTAGATCATTTATCATATTATTTATGTGTGTGCAAATGTGTAAAAAGATGGAGGGTGTGGCGCGGCCACGGTGCCCTAAAATAGGGCATCTGTTGGAGAGGACGTGCCCTAAAATAGGACATCTATTAAAGCAGAATTTTTTTTGGTGCCCTAAACATTAAAACAGGTGCCATATAATCAAGAAGTGCAGCCCTACTATAAGGCATTTGTTAGAAATGCTCTAAGTTTTTATGGGTGCTTTCGTGTTTCAAGGATATGACTTGGAAGACATATTTGTGTTCATAAAAAGGGCCAAGCGGTAAAGATTACCTCGGAGTGGCACAGACGCGGAGTGCGCAACAAGCAGCTATATACAACAAATCTCTTCATTTTTAGTGAAGAGACCATGGACACCGGAGGCTCGAAAAGAAAAACTACATCCTGGTTTTACTTGGTTTTTCAAGTGAATTCAGTACTCTATGAGCGCAAAATCATTGTTCTGCGCAACACTAGCTAGCCACTATACTTCACCCCGACCCCCTGACCATTTCCCGTTCTCAAAGTTACGATGCTTTCGAGATCATGATCAAAATGCTAGCGCGGCCCTTTCTTTCTTTCCTTCTGATACTACCGGGATCCTCGTATCGTACGTATATTCACCAATGGCTGGCCGGAGGAGAGAGAGAGGAGCAGACAGTGAGTGAGTCAGACGTCCTAGGTAACACTACGGGAAACCCACGATACGCCGACGGCCAGAAGCCGTCGGCGTAGACACGTTTGCCGTCGGCGTAGGCCTAGGCCGACGGCAGCCGTCGGCGTATCGCCGTCGGCGTAGCTGCCCGTCGGCGTAGACAAATAACCGTCGGCGTATATATAACCGTCGGCGTAGCCGCTGTGGGACCCACAGAAACGGAAGCCGTTCTAGTGTGCCACGTGGAGCGAGCTGGGCGTCTGGGACGTGCGATACGCCGACGGCAAAGCCGTCGGCGTATTCGTGACAATTTGGTCCATTTTAGGCGACGTGGCAGCACCCTGTGCGCCTGGGAAGTGATCTACGCCGACGGCAATGCCGTCGGCGTATCCTTGACCATAATTTCCAATTTTAGCTGCTTGTTGCTGCTGGTTTCTGGCGCATTTTAAATACAATTAAAATTGCACAAGTTATAAAACATCACAGAAACATCAAATAAAACACCACATACATATCCAAATGACACAAATATGATTCAAATTTATCCAAGCATTCATACAAACTCCAAACAAGTTCGAATTCACACACGCTACACCCGAACACATCCTACACCTCCCGAGAGCCCGAGGCCGATGATTCCTTGCCTTGGCTCATCTTGGTCAATCACCTGCATTGAGAAAGGATAAACTTTTAAGCATGTTGAAAAATGTAGTAAATAAGAATAAAGACGTAATGCAATTAAGAAGAAGCATGTTGAAAAGTAAATAGTACGCAAAAGGACATAAAAGACCCTCACCCCTAATCATCACTCTCATAGTTAAGTCCTGGGTTGTCATCATCACTATCAACATCACTATCAACATCACTATCACGAGTGTTGTATATTGGAACCTCCTCGCACGGTGGAGGCTCATCATCGTCATCACTATCACTCTGTAACTTGTTGAGCATATCTATATCCTTTAGATTCACCACTACGTCACCACCTGTTTGTGCATTGTCCTCGCGGTCCTCAAGACCTTGTATGCCAAAGTCCCCAAAGGTTTGTTCCTCTTGATAGAAAATCCCCTCGTATGTTTTAGGGTCAATATTGTTGTAATCGTCTTCGGAGGGCATGGGTAGCTTACCACGTGGCGATACATGGAACACGACTTCCCAACCAATGAGTCCCTCTTTCTTGCATGGGTAGGGCAAATAATAAACTTGAAAGGCTTGGTGAGCCACAACAAAGACATCGGATCCATTGTAGGTGGTTGAAGGCTTAACTTCAACTAACCCAATGGAAGGGGTACTTTTGGTTCCATGCTCAGGGTCGAACCAGTGGCATTTGAACACAACAAGCTTGAGTGATATGTTCGTGTTATTGAACGTCAGCTCATATACGTTCTGTAACCTTCCGTAGTAATCATAATTACCGGCTCCTTTGGTGAAGACCCCGGTATTTATAGTCTTTGCATTAGGCCGACTGTTCTGGTGATGCTCTGTATGGAAGCGGTACCCATTCACATCATACTTCTCATACTTCTCGACTCTACGGTTACAACCTTGGGAGACACATCTCAACTCATCTGACATCACAACGTTGGGATCAGCTCCCTACAAGTACAAATTGTTTTGTGCATTAGTAAGAGGGATAATACACGAATTGCAAGGTAGAAGGGACAGGTTTGAAATTACCTTTTCCCTGAACCAAACCGTGAATTTTTTATCACGAATTGCAAGGTAGAAGGGACAGGCTCGTCGACATTGTACCGAGAGGCCTGGTTATGCATAGTGGGAACATCATCGGGGTAGTACGTTAGCCTGGCGTCTGCCATCTCCTGAAGGATAGTTGCCTCGGCTATGGATGACTCAATCTTATTTTTGTTTCCACATTTGGTTCGAATATACTTAAACTCTCTCTCAATACAAAACTGCCAACGAAACTGCACCGGTCCACCCAAGAGTACCTCATTCGCAAGATGCACAACAAGATGTGCCATCGGAGTAAAGAAGCCTGGCGGAAATATCGTCTCTAAGTTGCACAGCAACTCCGGCACTAGTTCATGCAGCTTCTGAATAATCAGGGGACATACTTGCTTAGCACAGAGCGTGCGGAAGAAATGGCTCAACTCTTTGTGCCATTGCATCTGTGTGGCAGACTCTTTGTTCATGTAAAGCCGCTTGATTCTTTGTATGAATGGGAGGTAACGAAGAATCTTAATGGCGACATTTGACTGCGTCTTCGTACCATCGGGTCCTTTTACCACATGATACCTAGAGGCCTTACACAAGATACAGTACTTGTCATTGGCAAACTGTTTCCAAAACAAAAGGCATCCTTTTGGACAACAATCTATCTTCTGATAATCCATGCTGAGATCTCGCAGGATTTTCTTCGTTTCGTACATGCTTTGAGGCAGACAATGCCCTTCAGGCAACAGGTTACCAGTTGTTTGCAGATGCGCTTCAAAGCATGAACGGGTGCTGCCATACTGGAGCTTGTTGGCTAGTGCTTGCGAGATGGCATCGAGCTGAGAAACTTTTGCACCCTCGTACAGAGGCCTCTGAGACGAGGCCATCATATGAAAGAAGGCCTTCGCGGTTGGCTCTGGGTCCTCCGGTTCACGCGGTTCCTCCGGTTCTGGAGGTTCCTCCGGTTCCTCCTGTGATGGTGGCGAATCTGGCATGTCGCCAGCACGGAGATCATCTAGCCAGTTTCTAATCCCATCATCTTCATTGCCATTGATCCGCTGCCGCATCACCCTGCCACTCTCGCGCTCGTACTCATCAAAGTTGACTGTCGTCACGAAGTTCGGCATATACCCACGAGAGAAGAGGTGTTTAATCATATCATCCTTTCCCTGACGTGTACGAAACTTGCAACGAGGGCAAGGGCACTGTCCACGAGCGCCTGACTCTGAACCCTTACGCGCTAACTCCTTCACTAACAAATGCGTCTTCCATACCCACTCATCTGTTTTGTCAACCAAACTAGTTCGGCCACTGTACATCCACCCATTATGTGCCATCCTCTGCTGCTTTACTGTGAGCCAAATAATAATAACATGAAATTAAATGCATCATATTTTTATTTTCTTGCATGCAATGTCACCATTTTATTACGGCCAAATTTTATCTTTTACAACATGCAAGGGTTCACATACACTTCTAATAGGTAGGGGCCTATCCCGCCCGAGTACGTGTAGATCGAGTCGTGTCCCATGTTCTACCCCGACCCGAGACGGAATTTCGGCAGCACCTCCCCGCTGTTCTTCAGAATACACGTCTCGAGCTTGTCAAGCCGAGAGGGTGTGCATCCGAAGAACAACAGGGAGGTGCTGCCGAAATTCCGTCTCAGGAAGGGGTAGAACGTGGAACACGACCCGATCTACACGTACTCGGACTGTCCAACAGGACAACCCGGAAGTGTTACGGTTATAAATATGCAAAGATGGACAATCCTGCATATTTATAAATTTGTAACCCTTCCGGATGGGATCTGACTCGGGTTACGCGACTGACTTGGTGATCTAGACCAAAATAAACCTATGCAGCAAGAGAGGCGAAAGATTTATACCCTCGAAGCGTGATCGGTGGCCGGAGAAGGTCGAGGACGTGGTCCGGAAGAGGGCGACAACACAAAGGGCACCGAGGCGGCCCCTCCTAATCTGGAGAAGCCGCGACGATGCGCGGGGCCGACGGTGCTGGCTGGCGGGAAGCTACGTCATCTAAAAAGTACAAACAATCGAAATATATAAGCAAATATCCGTCCATTTTACCTAATAATTAAATATAAAACAGAAGAAACCATAGAACGATGTAACCATATTAGCTAAACATAACACATATAGACAAGTAGCACAATAATACATAGGTAGCATGCATGATAAGTCTAGCAGTACAACAGGTAGCAAGATAAGTCTAGTAGTACGACAAGTAGGATGATAGACATCCTAAACTCGACTCGCGCCGGTGTCAGTGACGTCGTCCAAGCGGTCCCACGAAGAGGACAGGCTGCTGCTAGAGTCCTCGCCCTGCTGCTGCGTGCCGGAGGGGCCGGCCTCGCCCTGCCCGCGCTGCTGCCGGCTCTCGCTGAAGACCTGGTACTGGACCGCCATCACCTGGGGATCAAGGAGGAGATCCTTGACCAAGGGGTCATCCTCCTCGCGCTGGTGGCGCGCCCTGAGCAGCCTCTCTGCCTGTCGGTGCTCCCTCTCCTCGGCCCTCGTCGCGATCCTCATGCCATCTGGCGCTAACAAATGCGCCACGCGCCGCTCATCCTCAAAGTTGAGGATCGCTCTCGCCCCAAAGTGCTGGACCGCCGCGCAGTCGTAGGCGCGGGCCGCCTGCCACGGGCACCTGAAAGTACCAAGCTGGATCTTCCTGTGATCCACTGTGATCTGAGCTGCCCAAGTCGGGATCTTCGTGTGTCTCCGATGAACACCGCGAAACTTTCGCTCCGGCTCCGACATGATACTTAGTTAAGCAAAAGCATTTGATACACGGGTTAGTCAAGGAAGCATAGATAAAAAAAAAAGCAGGCCTACGTGAGACAACATCGATTGTACAACATATATTGCATACACCAAAATTTGCTCACTGTTTTAATAAACCTAAAACTTAATCAACTACACATATACACAGTGAGGAAGAATAAACCTAAAATTTACTATCAATCTACTAATTGTAAACCTAACAAACACTTAAAATCTACTAATTCTAATACTAAAACTACCATTTTACAACTAACAGTGGCACTAACCCTAAAACTAACACACACAAACTAACACACACTAACTCTAAAACTATTAATTTGCAAAACAAATGAACAAACCTTGGAGGAGCTTCGGTGGTGTGGAGATGCGGTGGAGGAGCGGCCGGAGAGGAGGCACTGTGGGCGACGGAGGAGCTGCGGGGAGGAGGCGGCCGGGGCGCGGGGAGGAGGCGGGCTGCGCAGGGGAGGAGGCGGGCTGTGTGGGCGGGCGGACGGCGCGGGGAGGAGGCGGCCGGGGCGCGGGAAGGAGGCAGGCGGTGTGGGCAGGCGACGCCGGGGAGGAGACGGCCGGGGAACGGGGAGGAGGCGGCCGGGGCGCGGGGAGGAGGCGGGCTGCGCAGGGGAGGAGGCGGGCTTGTGGGCGGGCGGACGGCGCGGGGAGGAGGCGGCCGGGGCGCGGGAAGGAGGCAGGCGGTGTGGGCAGGCGACGCCGGGGAGGAGACGGCCGGGGAACGGGGAGGAGGCGGCCGGGGCGCGGAGAGGAGGCGGCGGCGGATCGAGGAGGAGGCGGGCGGTGTGGGCTGGGTTGTGTGGTTGGGGACGAGCGTGCGGCCGCGCGGTTTTGGTTAAGTGGATAAGCATACGCCGACGGCAATGCCGTCGGCGTATGTGTTCTGAATTTCTTCCTTTTTTATAAACAAATAAAATATTATTTATTTCTCCATATAATATTTATTTATTTATTTCTCCATATAATATTTAATGTAGTTATAATTTATATATATATTGGACCTATAATTGCCCTCCCAATTTCAGTATCCCACCCCCGTAAAATAACGGTCTTGTGCCGCAGGAGGAAGCTGAGAATGAACAGAAGCGTCTTGAGAAGCAAGCTTCTTTGATGCAGCGCTTTTTCAAAAGTAAGGACAGTGAAAAACATGATAAATCTGGAGAGGATAACTCAGGTGCTTGCTCTGTCGCCCGAAAGGGGAGTTTTCACCTCTAAGTGCAGGAACTCACTAGAGAGAAAGTGAAGCCGGTGAAGCCGGTCACACCTACGAGTAGGATATTGCACATTTACAACACACAACACACTTGTATACATACGGTATGGCACAACCTAGGTTTGGGTGGGGTTCCGACGCTCCGGGGCCCCGCTTCGGCGAAACCCTGAATCCGCTGGAAAAACCCTAACGTTTCCGTCTACCCCCATAGACGTGCGTCGAAAGGGGGTAGCCCGGTGGACTTTTTTGCTTGGTTGCGTTAGGTTATGCCATAGGAACATCATAAACCAAAGTCTACCCCAAATCGACACAAGATTCCATCCGGTTCGCCCGAAAGGGGAGTTTTCACCTCTAAGTGCAGGAACTCACTAGAGAGAAAGTGAAGCCGGTGAAGCCGGTCACACCTACGAGTAGGATATTGCACATTTACAACACACAACACACTTGTATACATACGGTATGGCACAACCTAGGTTTGGGTGGGGTTCCGACGCTCCGGGGCCCCGCTTCGGCGAAACCCTGAATCCGCTGGAAAAACCCTAACGTTTCCGTCTACCCCCATAGACGTGCGTCGAAAGGGGGTAGCCCGGTGGACTTTTTTGCTTGGTTGCGTTAGGTTATGCCATAGGAACATCATAAACCAAAGTCTACCCCAAATCGACACAAGATTCCATCCGGTTCGCCCGAAAGGGGAGTTTTCACCTCTAAGTGCAGGAACTCACTAGAGAGAAAGTGAAGCCGGTGAAGCCGGTCACACCTACGAGTAGGATATTGCACATTTACAACACACAACACACTTGTATACATACGGTATGGCACAACCTAGGTTTGGGTGGGGTTCCGACGCTCCGGGGCCCCGCTTCGGCGAAACCCTGAATCCGCTGGAAAAACCCTAACGTTTCCGTCTACCCCCATAGACGTGCGTCGAAAGGGGTAGCCCAGTGGACTTTTTTGCTTGGTTGCGTTAGGTTAGGCCATAGGAAGGTATTTTACATGTGTTGTTTTTATTTATTTTACATGTATATGTTGTAGGGTTGGGTTACGGGAAACTCGAACCGTTATTTTACGGGGGTGGGATACTGAAATTAGGAGGGCAATTATAGGTCCAATATATATAAATTATAACTACATTAAATATTATATGGAGAAATAAATAAATAAATATTATATGGAGAAATAAATAAATTTTATACACTTGCCGTCGGCGTATCGACGCAGCTGGACGTTTTGTTCTTTCCGTCACGGCGTCCTTTTGTACGCCGACGGCACGTTTTATGCCGACGGCTGCCGTCGGCCGACGGCGCTTCGTACGCCGACAGCTGTTTCGACGGATGCCCTAGCTCGTGCTGTACGCCGACGGCCCCGACATTTAGCCGTCGGCGTACGACGCGGCCGTCGGCGTAGCGTGGCTTTCCCGTAGTGTAATGAGACGAAGAGCGAGACACGATGGCATCCTAGCGCTACGTGTCGACCGGCTTATGGCGCGCTTTCCCGTCACCGGAAACACTCACTCATCAGAGCTGTCCATCCGTCCGTCCTCTCTCTAGCTCGCTTCTCCTCGCGCGCGCTGTGCATGCTTTCTCCCCCGTTTTTCCTTTGAGACGTTCCCCTCCATTTGGGCTAGGGCTAGGGCGCCCATCGGGATACGGGGAGGACTGCTCGTACGCGGAATTCCCTCGCGGAGCTGATTGATCTGTGATTCCGGCCGGAGTCGTCCGGCACGCCATGAACTCCTGACACCGCCCCGGCCGCCCGCGCGTAGGGCTCTCCCTCTAGTAAGGGCTACCCTCTAGCTAGGGCAGGAGTGACCCGCTCGACGTCCGTCGTAGGGTACGTACACACGTAGACGGCCGGCATTGATGGCGCGTACTATTCTCTCAGTATTTGCGCGCTGAGCCGCTGAAACACGCCTTTACGGATTGCACACCAATTTGACTCGTAGCGGACGAGCAAAACTGCGATGCATGCCAGGCCAAGATGTGTTCGGGAACCGTTGAACGCCTTTGTCTCGTGCGACACTTATATATTTATACCATATGTTGATGATTCCAGAGAAATATACCCTTCTCATGTAACAAGCACTAAAAGCCCTCTGCAACTAATCACAACTCTAACAAGTTAAAATTACATTTCGCTAGTGTGTGCAGCTTGTGTGGGCAGCCAGGATGGCTGTGTGTGCCATCGCGTTGGTCGTGTTCCATCACGGGCGTCGAGGGTACCTTTTCCGCTATTCCGCTAATAAACGGTCAACTCTATCTTCTTATTTATTAGTGAGAAAGACAAGCCTTTTGTCTCGTTTCAAAAAAAAATGTTTCTGTTCATCTAAACTTTTTATGAGCAATATATTTTTAAACCATCAACAATCTGATCACCAGAATGAACAAATTGTATCTTAATTTGTTTATTGGCAGCTCTCTCTCTAACAAAATGATAAGCTACCTCACTTTGTCAGGATTAGCTGACAAATACGTGGCACCCAAGTTATCACACCTCAGATACGATGTTTGCCTACTTGCATACCAAGATATCAGTTTCGATCCAAAGAACACTGCAAATCCCGTGGTTGATCATGTATCTTTAAAAACAACGGACACAATCTGCCTCGGAAAACACACTCACCAACGTAGATGAAGATATGTTGAATGTTAGACCAATGGGAGAAGTATGGTGGATATATATGGCACAACGATCATAAGCGTGTCCGCCTCCTTCCAATGCATTAATGGCAGAGACTAGGGAGTTGTAGTCTAGATCAAGCCCAACCAAGATGTACGAGATCATCTCATTTTCAGCGACTTGGTTTCAAGATGTGACGAGCTCATCACCATAGCTTGTCATCACGGCGAATTAGGCAACTATCATGATGCCTTTGGAGGCATTGGTGAGCTGGTGTGAAGTTCATTGGTGCCTGATTTGGATTGTGACGCAAGCATATCCCCCAACACCAACTTGACCGATCTTGAGGTTGTTTTGGAGATTCGTTATCCGTTGATTTTGGGCAGAGGTTGGGTCTTCGTCTCTTTGGTCACCATCGCCGCCGTCTTTGTACATCCCTGGAATCTTCTCCGGTGGTGCAGGAGTCTTGCCATTAAGGTAGCCAAAGATCGAGACATACCGTGGCTGTCGCGGATCGATCGGAGAACTTGAGCCTTCTAGAAGAGGTAGTTCTCTCGTGTCAGCTTCTCGGCAATAGCGGCACGAAATCCAGATGATTTTAGAAAATCTACCCTTACCGTATTAAAAGAAACTCTAAGCCCATGACGGGCATTTCTCTATCAAGAGCGCGTAATACAACAAGCTTGTTTTTTTGAAGGAAAAAATATCTTGATACTGCATATTTATATTGATTTTTGGTTTAGTACATAAAATACATGCACCCTCAGCAAGGTACAAAAAGACTTGTACCAAAGCAAGGAAGTACATCACAGTCTAAATGAAATTATCGACCCACACTACAAAATCAAAATTAATGGTTGGTGCCAATTTCTTTAGCCTCCTGATCACTTCTTTAAAAATGCCCCCCTAAGTGATATATATTCGGGTTTAAATGCATTTTTGGTCCCTCAAGTGTTACAAAAATCTAACTTTGGTCCCATAACTTTATTCTGATATAAATGTGGTCCTCAAGCACTTTACTCATTCGATGCGGGGATCCATTATGCGATTAGCATGCACGTTGAACGACACAATCTCAATCACTCTCCCATAGAAATCATATCTCACTTGTGATCACTCTTACAAATTAAGTGTTTGAGGACCAGATTTAGACCAACTTAAGAGACCAAAGTTAGACTTTTACAATACTTGAGGGACCAAAGTGCACTGAACCCTATATATTCGGATCCTTGTGCTGAAAGATGAAACTTATTTGACCAGTTTGTTTTGCCGCCGTCATGTGCTCGTCAGATTATCGCCGAGTCGTACACTCACGCAGGACGCAGGCACGCAGCCGTGCGTCAACAACGGATCTTCAACTCTGAGTCTGAGTACCAACCGGAAACTAGGGCACGTACCACACAGTCCGCAGCAACAGCAGCTCCTGATGGCTGGGGGCCAGCCATGGCCCCTTTCATGGTCGAGCGCACATGCGAACACACAGGCGGCCATTGCCAAAATGCCAAGACAAGGAAGAAAAGCTCTCGATCGAGCTGCACCGATCCAGCCAGCCAGCCCCCGAACGGGAAACGTGAGAGCAACAGTAGTTATCCTTTACCGTATGCGTATCCTTGCTTAGATCTGCTGCCTCGTACGCCCTCCGTATTCGCAACGGCGCCATAAACTCCCACCCCCTAAAATCGCCAATATTCCTTTGCGCTCTCCGTAGGATCGCCATCGAGATCTGATCTGAGCTGATCCCCCGGCAGGACCGACCGTCTTCGTCTTGCGGTTTTGCGCTATCTTCCAGTCATGTCTTCAGTCTATCCACGCAAAAGATCATAGAGATGAGGATGAACAAAGAGGGAAAGGCTATAGATTGCCTAGAGATCGATACGTACTGCTGTGATCTGTGAAGATGCAATGTTCATCGACTTGCTCTGGTAGTGGAGAGTTGTGTGTGTGGATGGTCTTTTTGGTGGGTGTGCCTTGCGTCCTGAAAAGCCAAGGGTATCCCAAATTCATCCAAACAGATTATAATTGAGGTGCCTAGCTAGCTCTCTAGGCCATATATTGGATTGGCCTCAGTGCGCCGATCATGTCCTCTTTTCTTTTAGGTCTACCTAGGAATTTATCCCCGGCCGGCCAAGATCGCCTCTCAGTCCATGTACTGAACTACTGATCGATCGATCCACATATACTTCTGGCTCTTCATAAAAGTCTCGAGTTAGAGCACCTCCACTCGCCGCCCCAATATCTCGTCCGGATTGGCGCCGAAACAAGCGCTACGGGGAGCGTCCGGGTGAAATGGCACCTATGGGGACGGCCTCTTCCCACTCGTGGCCCCTAAACGCTCTCCTCATAGTTTTTTTTTTTTGCAATTCCATATTTTGCAAATGAAAATAACATAAAACTAGGCCATAAATTTAATGTCTCGGGCACACAAATTTAAAGACTAGGCCAGACATCAAAGTCTAGGCCATCATAAAACAGAGGCGCACGTTGCACGGAAGACAAATTAGGCGTTGTCGCTGTTGGGGCGCCGAGGAAGCCCACACCGGGGGTGGCGCCGAGGAAACCGTCGCCGATCCTCGCCCACTCTCGTGTCGTTGATCATGTCGTTCATGACGTCGGCGTGCACCTATACAAACAAAACACGCCGATCATCCAATGCTTACTAAGCTGTGGGATCGTCAAATGCTAGAGCACATGCGAAAGACGCCGACCATACTGTTCGTTTCGTTGAACAGGTTGCTTGCGCCCACGCCGAAGGACAGACTGCAGCCGGCTTGGTAGTCCACCGGAGGTGATGGCGCCCTTGCACATGCCCGGTGAAGCCTCGTACGCCTCGTTGAGATTGACGCAAAAGGGGGGGAAAACATGGCGTTTGTGTCGAAGCCGCTGTGTGCTCGCTAGTCTCGGCGAACTCGGGGGACATCCTTGGGCTCGGGGAAAACCTGGACTGGGACCGAGGCGTGGCGCAGGCGGAGTCTTTGAGGTATGGCGAGTTGGCCGGTGATTCCTCGACCGAACGACGGCATTGCTCTCTTGGCTCCCACTCTGGACTCGACTGGAAGATGAAGCATTCGGACATGGACGCAAGGTTCGCCACCGCCAACTACGTCAGCTCCTTCTCGCGTGGCCCGGTGCTATCTGCCATGCCCATCTTGCGCCGAGGCAGTCGCGCTTTTTTTTTTTTGTAGATCGCATATAAAACATAATTCTACCAAACACTATACATATATATTAAGACATCGATATGTGCTTGGATGTTTTTTTTCTCAAAAAATTGAAGTAAAGAAATAAAGTTGTTTAACTTTTGAGAGACCGGGCTACATGTATCGTTTCTGCAGCCGGCATGCCCTGAGTTAGAAGTAAAGGATGCTCTACGCCTAGTTAGGAGCCTACAAGCATCTGTTAGCTTTCCTCGGACGTGTGCTGACTGGAAGAAGGGCCAAATCCCTCGTTTCCAGGGCAGGTTTTGCGCAACAGGACAGGGATTGATGCATGCTTCTGACGAGGGAGGTCTGCTCCTTGCTGCAGGCAGCAATATATCTAGCACGTAGAGTATATATGGATAACTGAGCTTCCCCTGGGAGAACAAAAATGCTTGCATTGGCGAATCCGTTACGCAGGTGCTATAGCTATCAGAGCTCTGATTTAATTGAGATATATCGAGGCGGCAATGGAACTGGAGCGATTTGCGTTTGACCATGTAGATCTCAGATTCTTCGAAGCAGGTGCTATAGTAGTACGTATTGAGACGTACTATAGGTTCTTGTTCTTGTACTTCATTCTTCATTAATCAATGCAAAGCTACAAGGTTCTACTTCACGGGAAAAATGATATCATCACTTAGTCGTTGCTATTTATTGACACAACAATACTCACTTCTACCTCTGTCTAACCTTGCAATACCAAAAAAACATGCATACAATTATCTAACAACTATGCATCATTATCTTGAAAATTTTGTGTTGTTAATCAGACAAATAAAGTACTGTAGTATAGAAACTAATGTGGCGAAATCTTCACTATAGCGATATGGGATTTAGTTTGAAGCGTTCGTCGAGACGAACATGCCGATGTAAACTGGCCGGTCACTAAACGGGTAAACGGTTGAGGAGATAAATTTTATATTAAATTTTATTTAGCAAATATTATGATGATATCAACCTGAGGTGCTAAATTCTTACATACATGAATGAGCTCTTCTATATGGCAATAACAAATAAATTTCGCCGCCGCACGGGTGTGCACACATGTACTGTTTAGATTTTCCGAAATTGGAAAGACATCCCAGGTCGTAATCTGAAAAGAATTTTATTCTAGAACCTGTTGCTATCAAAAAGTCCTTCGTACAGAAGTGTTACAGATTTAGCTTAGCAAAGGGGTTTGCTTTCCCTTGGTGCAAATTGGCTCTAACTTATCTCCTCCAGACTGGCGAATTATGTCTCTGTTCATAGATCAATGCGATCACTGCAGGTCACTTTTACGTGTCTAGCATCTTTGAACTTGCATGCCTGGTCATGCATCACAAGTTCACAACCACCGGGTTCTACAGAAGCACAGAATCAGGAGAAGCACAGTGCCCAGAACAGACAACAAACCCCCGCGTCGAATCAGGAGAAGCAATAATCGAATAAAAGCCGTGCGTTGTTGGAGCTGCGCGAGCTTGATTCCTAGTATGTGGTGATGGAAATTTTTGACCCAGAAGTCGCCAAGTGCGCAAGTGCCGTGTTCTCGCGACATCTTGTGGCCTTTGAATGGGCCGAATCTTCGAAAGCCATATCGCACTTTTTACGTGGCTTTGCGGGCAACTGGATGGATACGCAGCCCATGAATACCAGCCCATCTCTGCGGGCAATTCGGATATATGAGCCGGACTACTAAGGTAATGGAGCAAAATCATTTTTCCTATTTTTCTACTCCCTCCGTCCAATAATA